>CM077671.1:323205515-323753015 GCA_039707655.1 Elymus sibiricus
CTTGCTTGTCATAATCAATTGAAACCTCTTCCCAAATAGTGGAATCATCATTAAATAAAGTCACGGCCTCTCCAAATCCACTTTCATAATTATTACAATAGGATTCAACACCCTCGAAAATAGTGGGATCATTACTTCCAAGAGTTGACACTCTTCCAGACCCAGCTTCATCATTGTAATCATCATAAATAGGAGGCATGCTATCATCATAAAAAAAATCTCATCAAAAGTAGGGGGGATAAAAAGATCATCTTCATCAAACATAGCATCCCCAATCTTATGGCTTTCCATATCATTAGCATCATGAATATTCAGAGAAGACATACTAATAGCATTGCAGTCATGCTCTCATTCAAGGAACTCACTTTAAACATTTTGTTAAATTATTCCTTTAACAATTGAGCACAATTATCGAAATACATATTTTCAAGAAATACATCATAAAGGTAAAGCATTTGATGCAACTTCACTTCCATTTTTTATAGTTTTCTTTTCTAAACCAAACTACTGATAAAACAAGAAACTAAAAGGTTCAATTGCAAGATCTAAAGATATACCTTCAAGCACTCACCTCCCCGACATACCTTCAAGCACTCACCTCCCGGCAACAGCGCCAGAAATAGCTTGATGTCTACTAGACAACTTTATTCTTATAGACTCTGTAGGGCCTCCAAGCACAGAGTTTTGTAGGATAGTAGCAAATTTCCCTCAAGTGGATGACCTAAGTTTATCAATCTGCGAGAGGTGTAGGATGAATATGGTCTCTCTCAAACAACCCTACAATCAAATACAACAAATCTCTTGTGTCCCCAACACACCAATATAATGGCAAATTGTATAGGTTCACTAGTTCGGCGAAGAGATGGTGATACACGTGTAGTATGGATAGTAGATATAGTTTTTTTGTAATCTGAAATAATAAAAACAACAAGGTAAAAAGTGACAAAAGTGAGCACAAACGGTATTGCAATGCTTTAAAACAAGGCCTAGGGTTCATACTTTCACTAGTGAATCTCTCAACATCACTAACATAATCGAATCACATAACAATCCCTCAACATGCGATAAAGAATTAATCCCAAGTTCTTATCGATAGCGAAGAACATAAGATGAAATTGTTGTAGGTAGTAAAACCACCTCAAATTTATGTTTCCAATCAATATATTGGTCATCCCTATTAGTGTCACAAACAGCCCTAGAGACCGTACTACAATAACACCATATGGCACACGTCAATCAACTATAATGTCACCTAGACACTCCAATGTCACCACGAGTATCCGCGAGTTAATTACTCGATATGCATCAAACAATTTCAGATTCATAATATTCAATCCAACACAAAGAACTTCAAAGAGTACCCCAAAGTTTCTATCAGAGAAAGTAGGATGAAAATGTGTATCAACCTATGTGCCTAGATTACCCCAATGTCACCTTAGGAATCCACAAGTTGATTACCAAAACATACATCAAGCGACTCAATAGAATACCCCATTTTCACGATGGGTATCCACATGCAAGACATACATCAAGTGATCTCAAATCCAAAATATTCAATCTGATAATAATGAAACCTCAAAGGGCGAGATTCAATTCATCACAACAATGGTAGACAGAGAAGAACAACATATGATTCCACTACATTAATGAAGCTCATGGTACATTAATACTTGTGATCTGCGTTGGGTTTTCCATGAAGAGGAACGGGTAATTGCAGCACAAAGTGGGTAAGTATTTCCCTCAGTTATGAAACCAAGGTTTATCGAACCAATAGAAATATCAATCCTCAATCGTCTTCAGCGGCTGCACACAAATGAACAAACAACTTGCACCCAACGCGGGAAAGAGGGTTGGCACTCCCCTTGATCTCGTTATTTGCAACCAAATGAGTTGTGTAGATAATTGTTGATAAATATAAATTGCAAAATAAAATAAAAGGTAAATAAAGGCAGCAAGGTAATTTTAGCGTTTGTAAATATATAAGTGAATAGACCCAGGGGCCATAGTTTTCCCTAGCGGCATCTCTCATGTAGGCAGCATACGGTGGGTAACAAATTACTGTTTGGAATTGATAGAAAAGCGGAAGTTATGCGATTTTCACGGCAATGATCATGTGTATATAGGCATCACGTCCATAAACAAATAGGTCGACTCCTGCCTGCACCTATTACTATTACTCCACTCATCGACCGCTATCAAGCATGCATCTAGAGTATTAAGTAACACAGAGTAATGCATGGAGAACGATGACATGATGTAGACAAAGTAAACTCAAGCAATATGAATAAACCCCATCGTGTTATCCTTAGTAGCAACAACACAAAGACGCATCTTGTCCCCTACTTTGTCACTGGGATATAGAAACTCGCCAGGTTGAACCTACCACAATACACCACTCCCACCGATGAAATATCAATCTACTTGGCCAAAGCACATCAATAGATCAGAGAGCATTACGAAGCTATAATGATCATGCAATTAAGAGACAATATATCATTGGTATCTCAAATACTTTTCATGAATAATCTGAACATAAACCCACAATTCATCGGATCCCAACAAACACGCCGCACAATAGGATTACATCGGATAGATCAAAGCGAAGATGTGATGAACATTGTATTGAAAATCATGAGAGAGAGATTGCCATCTAGGTACTAGCTATGGACCCGTAGGTCTGTGGTGAACTACTCACACATCATCATGAAGGCAGCAAGGTTGATGAAGAGGCCCTCCGTGATCGATGTCCCATCCGGCAGGGTGCCGGAACGGAGCTCCAGATGGCCTTGCGATGGAACAGAGACTTGCGGCGACGGAAAAAGTGTTTTGGGACTGCCTCCAGGGTTTTTGCAATATTAGAGAATTTATACACCGAAGAGGGACGTCGGCAGAGCCACGAGGGGGCCACCACATATCAGGGCCCCCTCCCCCCCCCCCCCCCGTAGGGTGCGCCCTGATGTGTGATGGGGCACTCGTGCGCCTCCCGACCTCCTTCCGAAGCTTCTAGGTCTTGTTTTGGTCCAGAAAAAATCATCAAAACTTTCGTGGCAATTGGACTTCGGTTGGTATTGTAAACCTGAAAAGGCAATAACATGCAGAAAACAGCAACTGGCACTGGGCACTGGGTCAATAGGTTATTGCTCAAAAATATTATAAATTGGTAAATAAAGACCCAAAAAGTATCCTAGAATGATAATATATCAGCATGGAACAATCAAAAATTATAGATACATTGGAGACGTATCAAGCATGCCCAAGCTTAATTCCTGCTCGTCCTCGAGTAGGTAAATAATAAAAACATAATTTTTGATGTGACATGTTATCCATTATGTAACCTTATGCATGTATGCTCATTGAGAAAATATGAATCAACAAATATTAACATAGCAATAATTAAAATGTAAGAAACAGAATTATCAATCCTTAAAAGTATACGATCCTTAAGAAATGTTTACCCCCCCCCCCCATTCATCTTATTATATTAGCAAGGCATGGCCCCATCTTCACCACATTAATACAAATGTTAAGGACCACGGTGTCCAAGTCAGGCAATTGGATCGTACTTTTTCAATATGCATCAACTTTTTATTATTCACGCAATACATGAGCGTGAGCCATTGGACATAGCATTTAGGTGGAATAGAATATGATGGTAGATATCAAAGGGGTAGGAAGTGGAGAAGATAGTCTCACATCGACTAGGCGTACCAACGGGCTATGGAGATGCCCATCGATAGATGTCCATGCAAGGAGTAGGGATTGTCATGCAAATGATGTACTAGAGCTAGAAGTGTATGAAAGCTCAAATGAAGCTATGTGGGGTGTGCATCCAACTTGCTTGCTCATGAAGACCTAGGGAATTTGAGGAAGCCCGTCATAGGAATATACAAGCCAAGTTTGTAATAATGAATAGGTAATTCCCACTAGCATATGGAAGTGATATATAATGAGACTCTCTACATGAGTAACGTGGTTCCACTTTGAGGCACAAGTGTGGTAAGAGATAGTAGCAAAGTCCCTTCTCCCATTTTCTCTCATTTTTTTTGAATGGATGGTGGGCTCATTTGGCCTCCCCCGTATTTATTTTTTCGTCCGGAGTCTCATCTCGACTTATGGGAGTCTCCATCATTCTTTCCTCACTGGGACAATGCTCTAATAATTATAATCATCACGCTTTTATTAACTTACAACTCAATATGGAGAACTGATATGAAGATATGACTCTGTATGAATGCCTCTCGCAGTGTACCAAGATGTGCAATGATCTAGCATGACATGTATCAAAAATATGATGAACGGTGGCCTTGCCACAAATACTATGTCAGCTCTATATGATCATGCAAAGCAATATGACGATGAACGAACTAGTCATGTGAAGTGATGATGGAATTTGCATGGCAATATATCTCGGAATGGCTATGGAAATTCCATGATAGGTAGGTATGGTGGCTGTTTTGAGGAAGATATAATAAGGCTTTTGTGCAATAGAGCGTGTCATGTCACGGGGTTTGGATGCACCGGCGAAAGTTGCATCGATCCTCGAGGTGAGAACGGGCTATGCACGGTACCGAAGAGGCTAGCAAATATTAGTCATAAAGAACTCATATACTTATTACAAAGTTTTATTAGTTTATCATAAATCAAAGTACTACTCGCATGCCCCGAGGGAAGAGCTTGGTAGGAGTTAACCATCGCGCGCTTCCGACCCGAAACAACACTAGGATTTCAATGAGGAATAGAAATGCTCACACATCATCACCATGCCTCTTTAATTTTTAGATGAACAAAAGGGTCAACCTCTCTTAATATCGACACTTCTACGGTTTGACAATTACAAACTCACACCTATTTCATATTACCACATCAATATCACTGACCCATAATTTCTTTATATGTGCTACATGATGGTTTTGATTATCACTCATTGAATACCTAATATTCTCGGACTAGTCTTATGACCCATGCAAATTACCATCACTATTTATTAAATCTCAAACAAATATAAGTGAAGAACGAGAGTGAATTCATTTCTATAAAATCTACACGCCACCGTGCTCAAAAAGATATAAGTGAAGTACTAGAGCAACTACTAAGCTCAAAAGATATAAGTGAAGCACATAGAGTATTCTAACAAATTATGATGAAGGTGTGTCTCTCTTAAATAGGTGTGTCTCTCTTAAATAGGTGTGTCCAGCAAACAATGATTGTGGCAAACTGAAAGTAAAAGCAAACTAAAGCAAATGACGCTCCAAGCAAAACTCATATCATGTGACGAATAAAAATATAGCTTCAAGTGACATACCGATGGATTTGAGACGAAAGAGGGGATGCCTTCCGGGGCATCCCCAAGCTTAGACGCTGGAGTATCCTTTAAAATATTACCTTGGGGTGCCTTGGGCATCCCCAAGCTTAGGCTCTTGCTACTCCTTATTCCTTTGTCCATCATGATAACACCCAATACTTGAAAACTTCAATCACACAAAACTCAACAAAACTTCGTGAGATCCGTTAGTATAAGAAACATATTGCATAGTTTAAGTACTGTTATAAATTGATTCCAATTTCATAAATTCATAATAGGTACTGTATTCTAACTTCTTCATGGCTTATACCCCCCGATACAATCCATAGCATAATCAAAATAAGCAACTATGCAAGCAAAAACAGAATCTGTCTAAAAAAGAATAGTCTGTAGAAATCTGTAGAGAACCTATACTTCCTTAATTCTAAAAATTCTTAAAAATTAGGAAACCCTCGAAAATTTGTATCGAAACACTTTGTAAAAATTTCAGATCATTATCACGCTCCAGAAAAAAACGAAAATTCCTGTACTGGAGTCAAAAGTTTCTGTTTTGTTTCAGCATCGATTCTACTCATCTTGTGAGTCATCCCAAAGGCTTTACTTGGCACAAACACTAATTTAAACACAAAAACATAATCATTACATAGGAAATAATCATGTTATTAAAAATAAACAGAAAGTTAAAAGCAAAAATTTAAAGATAACTATTGAGTTGCCTCCCAACAACTCAACAAGCGCTATTGTTTTATGCCCCAAGCTAGGCATAATGAATTCAATGATGCTCACATGAAAGTAAATAATTGAAACACAATGGGAGAATCATGAAGCATATGACAATCACATTTAATCCTAACCCACTTCCTATGCATAGAAATTTTTTGAGCAAACAATTTATGCGAGCAAGTATCAACTAGCATAGGAAGGCAAAACAAGCATAACTTCGAAACTTTGAACACATAGGGAGGAAACTTGATATTATTGCAATTCCTACACGCATATGCCCCCCCCTCATAATAATTTTGAGTAGCATCATGAAAGAATTCCACAATATAACTATCACATAAAGCATTCTTTTCATGATCCACAAGCATAGAAAATTTATTACTCTTCACATAAGCAAATTCCTTTTCATTCATGGAAGTGGGAGCAAACTCAACAAAATAACTATTATGTGACACTTGATTGTCATAAAAAATTGAAAATTAAAATAATTATGACAATTTTCATGGTTATCATTACTAATTATAGCATATGTGTCATCACCAAAATCATCATAATAAATTTGCTCATCAAAACTTGGGGGACAAAAAATGTCATCTTCATCAAACATAGCATCCCCAAGCTTGTGGTTTTGCATATCATTAGCATCATGGATATTCGGAGAATTCATACTAACAACATTTCTATCATGCTCATCATTAAAGGAACTCACATTAAGCATTTTTACAAATTCTTCCTCTAACAATTGAGCACAGTTTTCTAAATCCTTATTTTCACGAAAGAGATTATAAAGACGAAGCATATGAGGCAACCTAAGCTCCATTTTTTTTGTATTTTTTATTTTTATGAGACAACCTAAATATAACAGCAAATAAAAAGATAAACAAGTGAATGAAAATTTGTGTGAAGTTACTTGATAGTTGATGATGATATTCCCCGGCAACGGCACCAGAAATCCTTTCTGATACTTGTGATATGCGTTGGGTTTTTCGTGAAGAGGAACGGGAAATTGCAGCACAAAGTGGGTAAGTATTTCCCTCAGTTATGAAACCAAGGTTTATCGAACCAATAGGAATATCAATCCCCAACCGTCTTCAGCGGCTACACACAAATGAACAAACAATTTGCACCCAACACAGGCAAGAGGGTTGTCAATCCCCTTGATCTCGTTATTTGCAAGCGAATGAGTTGTGTAGATAATTGTTGATAAATATAAATTGCAAAATAAAATAAAAGGTAAATAAAGGCAGCAAGGTAATTTTAGCGTTTGTAAATATATAAGTGAATAGACCCGGGGGTCATAGTTTTCCCTAGCGGCATCTCTCATGTAGGCAGCATACGGTGGGTAACAAATTACTGTTGGGCAATTGATAGAAAAGTGGATAGTTATGCGATTTTCACGGCAATGATCATGTGTATATAGGCATCACGTCCATAAACAAATAGGCCGACTCCTGCCTGCACCTATTACTATTACTCCACTCATCGACCGCTATCCAGCATGCATCTAGAGTATTAAGTAAAAAAGAGTAATGCATGGAGAACGATGACATGATGTAGACAAAGTAAACTCAAGAAATATGAATAAACCCCATCGTGTTATTCTTAGTAGCAACAACACAAAGACGCATCTTGTCCCCTACTTTGTCACTGGGATATAGAAACTCGCCAAGTTGAATCTACCACAACGCACCACTCCCACCGATGAAATATCAATCTACTTGGCCAAAGCACATCAATAGATCGGAGAGCATTACGAAGCTATAATGATCATGCAATTAAGAGACAATATATATCAGACGTATCTCAAATACTTCTCATGAATAATCTGAACATAAACCCACAATTTATCGGATCCCAACAAACACACCGCACAATAGGATTACATCGGATAGATCAAAGCGAAGATGCGATGATCATTGTATTGAAGATCATAAGAGAGAGAGATTGCCATCTAGGTACTAGCTATGGACACGTAGGTCTTTGGTGAACTACTCACACATCATCATGAGGGCAGCAAGGTTGATGAAGAGGCCCTCCGTGAGCGATCCCCCCTCCGGCAGGGTGCCGGAACGGAGCTCCAGATGGCCTCGCGACGGAACAGATACTTGCGACGGCGGAAAAAGGGTTTGGGGGACTGCCTCCAGGGTTTTTGCAATATTAGAGAATTTATAGGCCGAAGAGGGACGTCGGGAGAGCCACGAGGGGGCCACCACATATCAGGGCACCCCCCCCCCTCCCCAGGGCGCGCCCTGATGTGCGATGGGACCCTCGTGCGCCTCCCGACCTCCTTCCGAAGCTTCTAGGTCTTCTTTTGGTCCAGAAAAAATCATCAAAAAGTTTCGTGGCAATTGGACTTCGTTTGATACTGTAAACCTGAAAAGGCAAAAACATAAAGAAAACAACAACTGGCACTGGGCACTGGGTCAATAGGTTAGTGCTCAAAAATATTATAAATTGGTAAATAAATACCCAAAAAGTATCCTAGAATGATAATATATCAGTATGGAACAATCAAAAATTATAGATACGTTGGAGACGTATCATACATCAAGATCGTGTCCAATCAATATCATGAGAGAGAGAGAGAGCAAACACATAGCTACTGGTACATACCCACAGCCCCGGGGGCGAACTACTCCTCCTCGCCATGGAGACCGCCGGGATGATGAAGATGGCCTTCGGTGATGGCTTCCCCCCTCCGGCAGGGCGCCGAAAAAGGGCTCCGGATGAGATCGCTTCAGAACAGAGACTTTCGGCGGCGGAGTAAAAGTTCTATGTCAGGTTTCGGGAGTTTTCGAATATATAAGAATTTTTGGCGTCCAAATCATGCCAATAGGTGTCACAAGGGGCCCAAAAGGGTGGAGGGGTGCCGTACCCCCTAGGACGTGCCCCCTACCCTTGTGAGGCCCCAGTGGATCTTTCGGTAATCCTTCGAAGCTTCATGGGTCTCTTATGTTCAAGAAAAAATGGCCAAAAAGTTTTGTCGCGTTTGGACTTCGTTTGGTATGGATTTTCTGGGAAACCAAAAACATGCAAAAAGAACAACTCGTACTGGGTAATGGATTAATATGTTAGTCCATGAAAATCATATAAAATGCATCAAGACCATATAAAATTGTTGTAAACATGACATGAATACTTCATAAATTATAGAAACGTTGGAGACGTATCAACCTCCTGACCCAACTTGGGTCCCCCTGAATCTCTTTCCGTGATAAATTGATATATGGTTTTTTCCTGATTTTTCATGGCACCGGAAAATATTTTATCCTCTGGACTTGTTTTCGAAAGTTTTCTACAGCTTTCCAGTAATTTTCTCCTGAGTTGCAACATGCAAATGAAAAAGAAACGTGCATGAGAACGATGTGCTAATGTGTCAAACATGATTAATAATGAGTACTTTATGATAAGAAATAATGATTCAAAATGGGCATATCAATCATCTGCAAAGCGATTTTACCAATCAATTTTTTTTATTGATCTGCTAGAGATAAGCTCTTATGCCAACCATGGGGTATTCCGCCCACGCGAATAGAAATTAATTAGCTTTTTACTACTTCTCAATTAGTTAATTTATTTATTTAGATATTTCTTCGTTAGTTGAGTGGGTTTAAGTTTTCCCCAAGCTACAATGTAAAGGTATAGAACTATAGAAAAGGGAGGTTCTCCTCGAGAGTCATCTCATCTACCTCAGACGCAACTACACCTAAACCCAAACCACCTGGCCCAGGTTGTCTATCTCTCACCGACTAGGCCCATTGTAATTTTGCTTCAAGACAGATTGGTACCATACTCACCGATCGTACATTCTTGCCACCACCAACCGTCATGGCTTCTATCGTTGACATTTGCAAGACACTCGATGAAAATCCCGATGCCAAACTCGCGATTGCACAAAAGTAGTGTGTGCATGACTAGTACTGTCCACAACAAGATTGAGGAGTGCATTGCTTGCTTGCCTAAGGCAAGGTGATGGTCTCCAAGTAATGGATTTTGTAGTAAATACCAAGCTTCCCTTAGTTGAGATATATCTATTCATGGAGTACCGGTTTCCTGAAAGTTGTATGCTCCATAACACAATTAAAACTTTGCTTGTGTCCCCAACAAGCCTAAGAAAGGTTGTCAATCCTTATTAGTCTTGATAGTTGTACACATCAATTAATAGATAATATGTGGGAAATATTTTTGTATTTCTGAAACAAAGCATATCTGAAAATAAAACAACATGTAAAAGTTGTTGGAAGGTGATTCTTATGCTAAAAGTTGTACCGGGGTTAAGAGGTCCATCAAGTGTAACTGTCCAAAGCATAAAAGTGCAGTAAATAAAACAACAAAATATCTCTTGATAATGACAGGTAAATGAATGTGTAATTTCTACATAGGTAGTATGTTTATAATTCTATTAAACCGAGATCCTCTCTGCATCTAATAGCTAAATAGCTCATCCATAGATCAAGATCCCCCATCTGGACTTTAAGTGTGAACACGATTAATTACATTTAGCAAGTTGACATACTGATATGTTTACAGGATTCTAGTGAACCCTCTAACAAACCTTAATCCTTAGTGGCAACAATTCATTACAAGTTTTTTCACTTTCGGTCACTGCGGCAGTAAATTACTTGCGGGAATCGACCCAACTAATGTGCAGCTCTTCCACTACTGGTTACCGCTCTAAACCGGCCAAGATTAGAAAAATAGGTTGAAACAAATATACATCTAAACACATCAAGATAGAGAGATCACAACTTTGGCTACTACAATGAACCAGTAGTCCAAGGGGGGTCACTTATAACTCATCTTGAAGCATGAGGATCGAGGTTGGTGATGATGAAGATGGCTTCCGACTTAGATAGATTTCCAAATCAGGTCTGGAAACGGTGATTAACTCAGAAGCATGATGATGCAGCAGCGAAAAAATACTCGATAATTAGGGTCGGAGTTTCGAGGAATATATAGGTCAATGGGCGGGGGCACCTAGAGGTGCCCACGGGCCATAGAAAACAGGAACTGACACTGGGCACTAAATTAATAGGAACTGACACTGGGCACTAAATTAATATGTTAGTCCATAAAAATATTATAAAGTGTTATAAAATATAAAAGTGATAATATAATAGTATGAAATAATTAAAATTTATAGATACGTTTGAGACGTATCACCGGGGTCAAGGAATACTTCTAGGCTTTAGCACTAACCGTCAGCTTCCTTTTCTAGTTTCGGCTAACAATATATCATGGTGTTGGTTCAACATTATTTCGTTTCAGCCTTTTTGACTAGCTACAATCAATTTTTGGAGAGAGTCTTATCTGGGTTTCCCTAAATGGGTCTTGGTTATATGTTGTTACACTGCAATTAGTTCCTTGGTCAAATTAGTTTCCCTACATCAGCTTGATCAATAAATGCTTTTGGTTATATGACGTTCCACTTGAATTATTCTGCTACGCTTTAATACTAATATACAGGAGTACTCTCTTGTAATAAGGCGCGTACAGTTTGTCCCGGATCAAAATATGATATCGGTATGTTTACATGCAGGTAATCCATAATCTGCAAACTGCATTCGCTGATCGTGACGTAGTGGAAGAGGTTGTAGTATTGTCTCGGAGTTTTGAAGCATTCTGCAAGACAAAGGTTTATTATACCTTTTTGTATCTGTAGCATCTTTGCTTCTTTTTTAAGCTTTCAGGGAATACATAATTAACTACTATTGTTTGTTATCCCTTTATGTGTTTGTAACATCTTTGATTTTCTATTTAGCTTCCTAGAAATGCATAAATTTACAGCTCCTCTTTCGAGTGGTCATCTTCTAGGCCGATGTGCCTTTTAGTTTTTTATGTGCAATAACAGATTGGTTACTCTCACAACTATATTAAATTATGTCGATGCACTATGCTTGCACTTTCTGACCAGATTCAGCGCCTTATGTGCAAAATTACAACTCATAAGGTGTTGAATCTAGATCAGAATGTCGAAGCACAACAAATCGGCATAATTTAATCTAGTTGTGAGAGTAACTAATATGTTATTCCACATAAAAGACCCCAAAAGGCACTTTAGTGACACTGCACTAGAAGAATGCTATCGGATAGAGGAGTTGTAAAATTTATGCAGTTACATGAAGCTAAACAGAAAATCAAATATGCAACAAACAAAGAAACAGATAACAAACAATAATAGTTAAATTTATGTATTCCCTAGAAGCTGAACAAAAAGCAAAGATGTTATACATAAAAAAACTCTGAGACAACATGACAACCATTTTCACTACATCAACTTTATCAGCAAATGTAGTGTGTAGATTATGGATTACCCGCAAGTAAACATAATGACATCATAGTTTGATGAGGGAATTAATTGCAGGGGCCTTATTCCAAGATTGTACTGCCGACGGTTAGTGCTAAAACCTATCAAAAAAATTGCAGTGTAACATCATATAACCAAAAGCACATTTAAGGAAACCCAGACAATACTATCTCCAAAAACGTATTGTAGTTAGTCCAAAATGTTGAAACTTTTCGTTAAGAAACAAAATAATGTTGAAGCAACATCATAATCTATTGTGAGTTGAAACTAGAAAAGAAGGCTAACAGTTAGTGCTAAAAGCCTAGAAGTATTGCCCGACCCCGGTACCACCATGTCACCATCTAGCGGAAGTTAACGCAACAGGAGTATTTGCACACATGAAGTCATCCATGGAAATCTGAGAAAATATTCCATGCGCATCACCATTGCATAAATATAAAGGTGTGAACAGATTCATGATCATAGTGTTCACATTTGAAGTCTAAAATAATTACAAAGATCGTATTATTCACAAAAAATAGTAGCGGGTTGAATAGCTAGCCTAAACAAAAATGGCAATCTCACGCTTATCTCCTTCATGTAAAGTGCAATCTCGCGCAAACATTATTCACATGGGTGTGTACATAAGCAAAGAAGGGAGGTGTACATGCGCATGGAGTAAGATTGTTTGGTGGCTAATCTCACACACGACAGTGACACGAGCTCCCTGTGAAGACGACCAACCCCAGAGGTGTGAAGAGAGGGGCAAATTGGGTTGCAGAGGAGGACGGGGTTGACTTGGTGCATCTCGAAGTAGAGGAGGACAGGCCATGGCGAGTGCAGAGGAGGACATGCACCGTGACGAGCAATCCCAAGGTGAGATCGAGGCGAGGAACCTATATATGGCTAGCAAGATCCTGGAGGAAGACACCATGGTGTAGCCCCACGTGGTGCTCCCGTCGAGATCGTGTTGCTAGTCACGGATCAACAACTCGATGTGTGGATGCCCCTGTCCAGATCGGGGATGTGCACGGTGACGGATGGACAGTGGACGCTGGGGGAGTAGGCTAGAGGGAAGGTCGAGACGGCTAGATCCTGGAGGTGGAGCTACGACGAAGGCGGCGTCTCGCCCCAATATGGATCAGATCGAGGGAAAAGAGAGAGCCGGGTTCGTGGGCAGATACTTTGAGGGATGAACCAGAGAGAGCTCGGTGGATGGCGTCTGGTGTGAGAGAAATAGATATGTGGGTGGAGTTTTATTTGGTGGGGTGCGGTTCGGGTGGGGTCCATTCCCTGTACGCCTGCACAAACCAATGTGACAAATTTTCTTTCTCTCCCTATTTCTCTCACATGCACAGATCAGGAGACATCCAATATATGGTATAATATCTATATGAGATTTTTTCTCATCATTTTGGTTTGCATTGGTAAAAATAATGCTATTTCCAATTGGCTACTATCGGACTATCACACTATTTTCTAACACAAGGTCTTATTGAACTTCTCAATGGAATCCCAACCTACGTTTCTTCTCTATCCTGATATAAAGTGCCTTTGCTATTCATATACGTCGAGTATTCTGGCTTGAGAAAATACTTGCTATACCCTTATCATCCCTTGAATCAAAGGAAATGACATGTTATCAATTTAGCGACGTATAGAGCAGTCGATGAATGGGTTTCAAACTAAGTAGAAATTCAAAAGTGTAAGGGCATATTTATACCCTAATGGTTTTGGTGATTGATGACAATGCGTTTGCGGACTAATCGTGTGCATTAAGCTTTCAGAGAATATCAGGTGGCACGAGACAATTATCTTACCCCTCAGGAAGCTAAAAAGAAAACGGTGTCTTTTCGATGATTTAGTGTCGGTGGACTTAAGTCGTAGGAAAATCCGTACTATCAAGAGGGGGTCCGCGGTGGGAAAGTTTGGGAGGAATCATCACGTACACACTCGCACCCCCATTCGTTTCCCGGCAACATGGAGTATCTGTCCTTGCCCTACTCTCCCTTTCTTTCTCTCAGCGGTAGTACCGCTCTGGGAAGCGGTAGTACCGCGCGCAGCCGGTACTTCCGCCCCAGCCGGTGGTAGTACCGCTTAGGGAAAGAAGGGAGGGCTGGGCACCTCGCGCGTGGCATCAGACGCATATCTGGGAGTGTCTGGTGCCCCGCGCCAGCACCCAGCCGCAGCGGTAGTAGAGGCGGTAGTACTAAGCGGTACTACCGCCGCCCCTTCTACTGGTTCTCTGTTGGGCGGTAGTACCGCCCCAACCAGCGATACTACCGCTGAAGCGCGGCTGGTTGGTGGGTAACGGGCAGATTCCCCTCTCCTCTATATAAAGGGTCTTCTTCTCCAAGAAGCCCTACCTCTTATCCTTCCCCAAGCTCCATTGTTGCCCAAAGCTCATTCTTGCCCGATCTCTCTCCCTAGCCAACAAAACTTGTTGATACTCTAGGATTTGGTTGAGAGGGCCCCGATCTACACTTCCACCAAGAGAAATTTGATTCCCCCCACTAATCCCTTGCGGATCTTGTTACTCTTGGGTGTTTGAGCACCCTAGACGGAAGAGGTCACCTCGAAGCCATAGTCCATTGTGGTGAAGCTTCGTGGTGTCGTTGGGAGCCTCCAATTCAGTTGTGGAGATTGCCCCAACCTTGTTTGTAAAGGTCCGGCTGCCGCCTCCAAGTGCACCACTAGTGGAATCACGGCACCTCGCATTGTGTGAGGGCGTGAGGAGAATACGGTGGCCCTAGTGGCTTCTTGGGGAGCATTGTGCCTCCACACCGCTCCAACGGAGACGTACTTCCCTTTACCGGGAAGGAACTTCGGTAACACATCCTCGTCTCCATCGGTTCCTCCTGTGGTTATTTCTTGCCTTTACTTCACGCAAGCTACTTACATTGTTTATCTTGCTTGCTTGAGTTGCTTGTTGTGTTTAGCATCATATAGGTTGCTCACCTAGTTGCATATCTAGCCAACCTATTTGTTGCTAAGCATAAATTGTTAAAGAAAAGTTAAAAACTGGTAGTTGCCTATTCACGCCCTCCCCTCTAGTCAACCATATCGATCCTTTCAGAAAGCAATGATGGAGATGAAAACAATTGAACACAAACCAAACTGGCAACTTAAAATCCCCTCGAAATTTATATAGGGCTAGCTAGTTTGCTCCTCGGGCCCTCCCCACTCGAGCAATTATCAGTCATTCGACCTTTTTTTGGATTCATCTGACCCATTTGTTTCAGGTTGCTGGTCACCGGGCGGAGGCACCCAAGGGTGCCCACGGGCCATAGGTGCCCCAGCCACCCTGTAAGGTGGGTGCCTACAGGGAGTGCATTTGCCTTGTGGGGCCTAGCAAGGTAGGGGTCTGTCCCCTGGCTCTCTCCCGACACGAAACATATACAACTAATTTTTCTTGGACTTTTTATGTGGCGTTTTTCTAAAATACTAGAAACACAAAAAATATAAATTGGCACTCAATTATTATGTTCCCATATTTCATATAACTTGCATGTATATGTCCTTGTTGTACTCATTTCTTTCAAACAACATAACAATGTTGGGGATTAATTGTTACACGACACGTCGAATATGAATTGCATGTCATGTTGGTCGTGTTGCATCCCCATCTCTCTCACGCGCACAAAGAAAAAATATTGATTGAACACTAAGATAAAAAAGACTGAAAAATGCCAGATTTGCTAATCCTCATTTGCCTTAAATTTAGAGTTGTGGCAGTTGATTTCTGGAGCATAGATGCAACGCATGAGGCCAAAGACGAGGAGCGTCGCGTCGAGCATAAACGAGGCCTGGGGACGTCGGTGAGGATGAGCCAAGAGCAAAGCTGGAGCGGGTACCAAAGGTGTATGCGGGTCAGAGGTTTTTGCAGGTTTAGGTGGCCACATATTGTTTTGGCTTCATGTCAGATTGGATATCGCCCAAGCTCGAGCCGATGGCTCCGTGGGTGGTTGCGACGTGGCCAGTGAGAGCTTGGACGTGACCTCGTCAGAGGAGGGGACAAGAGGAGAAGGAAAAATGAGCCAGGAGAGAGAGGGAGATTTCACACTATATCCAGAAACCGTTCCGAGAAAGAAACAAATCCATCTGATAGTTGCTCTAAAATCTGATGGCTCATGAAAATCGATCTGTGCAAAATAAATTTTTAGCCACCTGACATATGGGTGGTCCCAAAAAATCCAGCAGCCGACAGAATGAAAATGCATGGAACGTGCGCAACTCCCAGCCCCAAAGGTGATATATGGTTCCTCGCCTCACCCGCCTTTGTTGGTAGATCGCCGGCCTCCTTCTCCTCCACCGCCTTCGTCGGTGGAGGTGTGCAAGAGGACCCGATCTATCGATGGGAGTTATAGTTTCCCTTTCTTGGGGCATTTGGTACATCTCTGTTTATCTGTCACTTTGGCCCCTTCCGGTGATGGTGGCATCGATGTTCAATAATGGTTCCTCCAGCTTCTTCTTCGATCCTGGTGGTACGTGTGTCATTGGATCCTTGGACGAGATATGGTGCACATGTGGTCTTTGTTGTCCGCAACTTCAGCCCTCTGGCGGTGGTGGTGGCGGTGTTCAATAAGTTCTCCTTTGGCCTTTTCTCCGGCTTCGGCAGTGTGTGCACCGTCGGACGGGTTCACATTTCTCTATGTGGAAACGTGGGGAACTGGTTGTGTCTTCGTCGGGTTGAGACTGCTTCGATCTGGTTATTCCGTTGACTCCGAGGCACGTCTAGGTAATTATCGATCCAACATTATCTTCGTCTCCGGGTCGTGGATCCTTTAGAATCGACATCGCTGACGCTTCCCTTCCCGGTTGTATGTGTGGATGCTACTCTTTTGTTCTGGCCATGAAGTGGAACTCCAATAGTAGTAACATCGACGTGCACGGGATGGAGTAGAGAGGATGAAGGATTGTCCCAATATTAGATTGTATCTTAGGGATTTTTTATAATGCTGGTATTTGATTAATATAGAGCTTCGGCTCCTTCACAAAATAAAGACAATAAACAAAAGCGAGAACTTATGACTGGGACAGACATATTAAAAAATACGGGCATATATGTCTTCTCTGGGCATCTACAACATGGACCCATAAAAAGAACACGGTATTCGTCTAAGGACGTTTTTTTGTCTAAACCTGACCAAATTACATATTTCAACTAACAAAAGTGAACGATTTCTTTTCCTAGTCTAAATATTCGCCGACTGTGGATGTGTTCTTTTACCATATCATGCCTTCCCCATGTCCAGCAAACTCAATGGCCGTGAGTTCCGGGGGAAGAGTGGGACATGGCACACAACCACAATGGATACGAGACGTTCCCACTTCTGTGTGTCACGTCCAGTGGCGAAGCCACGTATAAGCTGGGTAGTCAATTGACTACCCAGCTTTTTGGTCAAACTAGCATATATAGGTGTAGAAAATATTGAAACAAATTTGTATAAATTCAAATATTTGACTACACAATTTGAAATGACTATATAAGACTACATTTCTGGCATCGCCACCGGTCACGTCCTACTCTTGCTCGTTGGAGTCCTTCATGTCGACAACGCCACTCGACATGGATGGTCCATGTGGTCGGGCGCGAACTGCGCAGGCGGCGTGACCGACGTGGAGCTGGCGACGTCTGTGATCGCCTGGGCCTCCTCTTTGTCCGCCTCCGCATCGATCTCCACGAACAGAGGTTTTTGTGTGGGTTCACGGTGTCGGGCGCGATGGCAATCAGGACGCCGCAGAGCTCTCTTGATTTGCTTCGGGTTTGCGGGATTTTAAACAACCTGACGCGTCCTTGGATCGATGGGGCACCGTGTTGGATGGCAAACTGCATTCAGACAGCTCGGTCGGGACGATTGCCGGTACATGTTGGAGATGCCCTAGCCCTTGTGGTTCCCTGTGATTTCCATCCGGACGATATCACATCATCCGGAAGTTTCAGTTCATAACCGTAGCACTACTGATTCTTTGATCACTGAATTTTGCAGAAAAGAAGTTTTTGTAAAAACGTTGCACATGACATCCTCACGGCAACCGTCGTCACTGAAGATTATATTCCGATCGTCCCGGCCATCGTCGGGTCACTCGGGTGGCGCGCGGTGCCGTCCAGCCGATCAGTAGGTCATCATCGATCGTTTCTTTCCCAGACCAGACGGGGTGGTGAAGTGCAGAGTGCAGAGATCGGAGGCGTCTGTCTCGTGTGGCTCTCTGCTCCGGCATGCAACAATCGCCGCCGAGATTATATTCCCAGCTCCGGACGCTTTCCGTTTCAGGTCGCCGTCGCCACTCCCCGCGTACGCGCATGGCACCCTCTATAAATTCGGCACGGCCTCTCTTGGTTTCCACACAAGGAGCAGCAAAGCTTCCTCGAGGTCGTGTGGGTTTAACTAGCTTGGCTCGGCCCCTTCCTCCGTGCAGCCCCGACGATGTCGCGCCTCCTCGTTCTCGCCGTCACGGCCACGGTTCTCATGGTGCGAAACAGCTAGCAAAGCCGGCCATGCATGGCTCAGACATCTGTCATGTCTTGTCAAACATTTCATTGATGCGTTTTTTTGTCTCTTGAATCCTCCAGGCTCAGTCCGGGCAGCCGGCGTCTGCTGCGCGGACGTCGCCAGCGGAGGCCTTCTGGCGCTCCGCCCTACCCGACGCCCCCATGCCGGACGCCATCCTCGAGCTCCTGCGCCACGGTGATCACCATGCATCAACGGAGCAGGGCGCGTACATGAATGCAGAGACCGACACTCCGGAAGGCGCGGTCGAGGCCGTGGAGAAAAAGGACCCGCCGCCGCCCATGAACTTCAACTACGACTACGACGACGCCTTGCCCCGGAGCGAAGCCACCAGCGCCCCCTCCCCCGACGTCCTACTGAACCGCGCTGCCGTCGTCGCGCCGCCGTCGACGGTGTTCTTCCTCGAGGACGCGGTGCGCGTCGGGGAGAGCCTGCCCTTCCACAGGATCCATCGGGCCACCGCCGCTGCCGAGGCGTCGGCAGAGCAGCCGCTGGAGCTGTACACCGTCCGCTCCGTGAGGGCGGTCGAGGGGTCCAGTTTCGTCTTGTGCCGGGGTGAAGCCGGCGAAGGGGGCGTGTACGGGTGCCGCGCCACCGGCCCGGCGAGGGCCTACGTCCTTGCCCTGGCCGGGGAGCGCGGGGACGCGGCGACGACCGCGGTTGCCGTGTGCCGCACCGACGCGTCCCGGTGGGACCCGGAGCACACCGCCTTCCGGCTCCTCGGCGTGAAGCCCGGCGGCGCGGCGGTCTGCCACGCGGTGCCGGACGCTCAGGTCCTGCCGGCCATGAACGGGATGAGCCCCGCCGCCAACTAAGTGGCCCCTCGTGTCTGTCGTGTCCGACTCTGTATGACCGTATCCATATGGTGAACTCGTATCTCTGGGACCGTATAACGCTCATTGGTATAGCTGGTGTATTACCCGTTCCTTCCACTTCTTTTTTTTTGCGGGGTAAAAGGAGATTTCATTGACTCAAGGAGGCTTCTCGGCCTTCGAAAGGTTTACAATAGAGTCTAAACCCGATCGCAACCAAACAGCCGTGCGCGGGGTACTACGTCCATACGCGGCGAGCGCGTGACTGATTTTATTTTGTGAACTACTAATATGAGAAAAAGAAATCTCCCTTGGTTCATCTACTACCATCCTGCGAATCTCCTCCACTAGCGCCCGGGACTGTGATCGATCCTCTGACCGAGACGACAGCATGGAGACCGCTTCCATGCTATCCATCTCCACCAGGATGGGCTTATCGGTCCGGTGCAAAGCCAACGACAGACCCTCTGTGCATGCTTCAAGCTCCGCCTGGAGGCTATTATTGCATGTGAACAGCTGCCTGCATGCTGTGAAGATGAGCTCTCCTCTCTCATCTCTCAAAACCATGCCACTCCCTGCCGCACATGTGGGTTGGATGAAACTCCCATCAGAATTTAGTTTTGTCCAGCCTGGACGAGGGGGTTCCCACTGGGGCTCATGTTTCCTCTTGTAACTCGCCTGAATAGGCCGGCCACCCTCTTGCACGACCATTTTCCCTTTCTCCAAATCTGCATGCGGGAATTGATGGATGCACAATAAGGAATTGATGTACCCTTGTAAAAAACGTCTGGATGCTTCTGTTGGTGGAGGAGCCTTGTCATGAGTGATTTCATTTCTGATATACCACACCCGCCACATGATCATGAGAACCACCATACGCGCCGTATCGGACAGGGGGTCCAGAAGCGTGAACAGCCACTCCGGCCCATCGTTCACTAAGGTCTCCACCTTAGGGATCGGCCATTCTTTCTCCATGGCTCGCCAAAGATCTCTAGCCAGTGGGCATCTGCAAAGCGCGTGGAAAACATCCTCCCGTTCCACACCACAGAGGGGACAGATGTCAGTAAGCTCGAGGTTGCGAGAAAAATTGTTGGCCCAAGTGGCGAGAGAGTTGGTCACAATTCTCCAAGCGAACACACGTACCTTTGGGGGAGCAGGGCACCCCCATATGATCTTCCAGATGGCGCGACGACCATCCGGTGCCCTGCTCGTGGCAGTTGCCAATGGACGCTCGCGCTCGTCCATGGCTAGGCGATAAGCAGAACGAACGGTGAAGATACCGTTTCTCTCAGGCGCCCACGCGATGATGTCGTCGGTGATGCGCGGCGATGTGCAGATGCTGCTGATGGAGTCCACGTCCGGGGGTAGGAAGTGGCGTCGAAGGAGGTCCATGCGCCAGTTGCTGGACTCGTCCAGGAGCTCCGCCACCCTCCTGAGCCAGCAGGTTCCTTGCTGGGTGATGGGTTGGCGCGATGGCTCAGTAGGCAGCCAGCGATCTCGCCAAATGCGGATGTTATGCCCGTCGCCGACACGCCACACGATGCCCTTTTTCAAAAGCTCAAGGCCGTGCTGGATGCCCTGCCATGTTGGGGATGCGTTCCCCGAGAAGACTGTATCTTCGAGGCGACCCTCCGGATAATATCGAGCCTTAAGCACCTGCGCACACAAACTGTTAGGATTAGTGAGTAGACGCCACGCCTGCCTTGCGAGAAGGGCCTGATTGAAGAGGCGAAAGTCCCTGAATCCCAGACCGCCCTTCGTTTTATGTGCCAAATTTTTTGGCCAAGCCAGCCAATGCGTCTTCCTCTTCCCTTCCGAAGAGCCCCACCAGAAGTTCCGCACCATCCTATTCAGATCATCACATACGGACATTGGGAGCTTGAAAACACCCATGATATAAGTTGGGATGGCTTGTGCAACAGCTTTTATCATCGTTTCCTTACCAGCAAGGGAAAGGGTATCTCCCCATGCTATGATTCGTTTCAAAAGCCTGGACTGCAAGTTCTGAAATTTACCTCGCGACATACGACCATCAGGAGTGGGAAGGCCCAAGTACTTCTCCTCAAAAGTCACTATATTAACATGCAGTACGGTCCGGACACTTTCCTGGTCATCCATGGTGCACGCTTTGCCAAAAAGTAGACTGCTCTTATAGTTGGATTAATGCATTGTCCTGTGGCCCGTTCATACACATTAAGTATCTCCTGTACCTTTTTTGCTTGCTCCTCCTCTGCTTTAAAGAATAACAGGGTATCATCTGCAAAAAGCAAGTGTGACACGCCCGGGGCTCGCCGACACACTTTCAGAGGTGTATAATCACCCTTTTCCTCGCCATCTTTTAACAAAGCAGACAAACCATCAGCCACCAATAGGAACAAGAACGGGGAGAGAGGATCACCTTGCCGCAGCCCTCGCGACGGTGCAAACGAATCCAAGAGGGTTCCATTAAATTTGACAGTGTATCTCGCCGAGGTGACGCAAGTCATAATCCAGTCCACCCAACGGCGAGCGAAACCCATCTTTTGCATCATTCGCTCCAAGAAGATCCAGTCCACCCTGTCATACGCTTTAGACATATCCAACTTGTAAGCACAAAAGCTTTTGTTAGGGTCTTTTTCATGCTGGATAGAGTGAAAGCACTCAAAGGCTATCAAGGCGTTATCAGTGATCATCCGCCCAGGGACAAAGGCACTCTGTTCCGGTGAAATAATCTCATCCAAAATAGGCCGCAGGCGGTTAACCAAGCACTTGGAGACTACCTTATAAATGACGTTGCAAAGACTGATAGGCCTGAACTCCGTGAGCTTCTCGGGGTTGTCAACCTTAGGGATAAGAACAATGGAAGTGTTGTTCACCCCTTTCGGCATTATTCCCGTATGGAAAAATTCCTTGACTCCAGTGATCACCTGTTCCCGCATGCATGACCAGTTTCTCTGGAAAAACCGGGCGGGGAAACCATCCGGACCCGGTGCCTTCAACGGTCCAATCTGAAAGAGCGCATCCGCAATCTCCTTATCTGAGAACTCTGCACACAGGCCATCATTCATTTGATCAGTAACTCGCGTGTTAATTAAATTGATCACCGGATCCGCGCATAAGGTACTGTCCGCTTTAAACAGACTAGAAAAATAGGAAGTGGCTAGCTCCGCCATGACATCATGACTCCTATGTGTTGTGCATGCATCATACACAAGTGATTTTATGCGATTTTTACGCGCGCGCCAGACTGCTTTCCGGTGAAAGAATTTTGTGTTCCGGTCTCCCTCCTGCAGCCATGCAACTCGCGATCGCTGCATCCAGAGCATCTCCTCCCGGTAGAGAAGTTCGTTCATCTTATCAGTGGCCTCTCGAATCTCCTTCCTATCTGCATTCATAGACATAAGCTCTTCCAAATGGTAGCGAGACTTATTAATCTCTTTAATGACGTTTCCAAATTTTTTACGGCTCCAATCCTGCAGTTTCTTCATCATAGTGCCCAGACCAGAAGCTATGTCTCCCAGATTCAACATAGACCCCAAATCAACCCATGTGTTCATTATTACCTCTGGGAGAGTTGGGTCCCTCTCCCACATTACCTCGTACTGACGACACTTCCTGAGTGACACCGGTGGCTGTTCCTCCATGACACACCGAAGCAAGATAGCTAGGTGGTCCGAACTGGGCATCACGAAGTGCTCCACCTTGGCACTTGTAAAGATGTCACGCCATGAATTGTTTGCAACAGCCCGGTCCAGTCTAACTTTGACATTTGCCCGTCCTCCACGACGGTTGTCATAAGTGAAAGGTAGCCCTGCAAAACCAAGATCACCCAATCCACAAACTTCCAGAGCATCACGGAAATCAATCATCTGACCTGCCGGTCGCGGCGATTTGGAGAAGTGTTCGAAGCTCCACATAGCCTCGTTAAAGTCTCCCATCACCACCCACGGCATGTCGGTTTGGCGATGGAGATCCCGGAGGATGGACCACATGCGATGCCGGTCCTCCGTCCGCGGTTCTCCATAGACGCAGGTGAGCCGCCATGGTGGCTCCCCTGTCGCAGCAGTCACGTACGCATCAATATATCTTTCATGTATTGTTTTTACATCAAGACTTAATGACTCATGCCAATACAAGGCCAAACCACCACTAAGACCCACACTATCTGAAGCATCAAAACCACTAAGACCTAACCGAGAGCGGTACCTCTTCATTTTATTCTTAGATTGCCTAGTCTCACATAGAAAGACGATACTAGGGTTATGAGCATGTACTAGACTCACAAGATCGCGAACTGTCCGCGGGTTCCCTCCCCCACGGCAGTTCCAGCTTAGGATATTCATTGCTCCTGACGGGGCTCCGCCGGCCCCGTCAGTTCGTCGGCGGCCCCTGGGCCGACTGCCTCCATGGTGTTTGTTCTCTCCAGCATGTCCTGGCCATGCATCTCTCCTTCCACATGAGTCTGCTGCCCCTTCAGAGACTCCATAGTCCGACGCTTTTTTTTGTGTACCGGCATTGCATATGATGAGTGTCTGCACCCACGGGTTCATTGCCACAGCATCTTCGGGTCCCCCGATGAAAGGCTTCGGGCGGGTAGCGTCCTCAGACCATCGGGTTCTCCTCAGGCGCTAACGGCACTTTTCCTTCCTGCGCAGGCGATGCCATCTCGCCGGGCGGGCGCTCGGTCAAAGGCGTCGCAGTAGGGAGGTTGGCTCGATCTGGCGGCTTTCGTGGTTTCTGACGTTGTTCCACCCATGCCCCGAAGGTCTTGAAGTATGCAGGGATCTCCGGTATCTTGCGGCATGGGCCAGGAAGCCCTAGCCCTTCTGTGCGTGGTCTCCCAGAACTCCTCTCTGAACCTTCCATATAGGACACGGCAGGAACGACTCGGCTTGGGAAGCCAAGCGATCGCGGGGCGGACGGGGCCGCTACTGCTCCGGCTCCCTGCCTGGGCAAGGGCACGGGAGGAAGGCCACACGCGGCCGGACCGGCGTCCGGCGGCGGCGGCGGCGGGGCGGTCGCCTCATGGTCGCCAAGGGCGTCAAACCCTAGCGAAGCGGTACGCATGGACCTACGCTCGATGACTCACTGGTCCGTTCCTTCCACTTCCACTGTACGTGGCTAAGCACTCTATAGAGTGATGTATGACTGTTAAAAATAAAGGATGCATGTTTCAATTTCTTTACAAGATCAATTGTCTGGATTTCGAAATATTTGTGAATTATTTTGAAAGAAAACTCTTCCTTTTGCAGGGTTTAAAAGAGAATTCGAAAGCCTCCACTACACAAACTTGTTTTGAGCGTTAACGTTACTACCGGTAAGATATGTGCAATTGTTACCCTTTTATTCTCAATTACTCTGCTATATAGAAAAAATGCCTGATTAAATACATCTATTGGATCCCACTTAAGCATCCATAATACTGTACTATTTTTGTCAGTCTAATGGTACCCAAAAAGTAGTATTTAGAAGGAGGACCATTGGATTTGATTGTACGGCAGATTTAGAAGCCTCTGCAGTTGAGTAGTTACTGGAATTTTTGTCCAAAAGAACCCCTTGGCGAACGGAATTGACGGAACGGAATTGACCGTATCCGTATGGTGAACTCGTATCTCTGGGACCGTATAAAGCTCATTGGTATAGCTGTTGTATTATCTGTTCCTTCCACTTCCACTGTACGTGGCTAAGCACTCTATAGAGTGATGTATCACTGTTAAAAATAAAGGATGCATGTTTCAATTTCTTTACAAGATCAATTGTCTCGATTTCGAAATATTTGTGAATTATTTTGAAAGAAAGCTCTTCTTTTTGCAGGGTTTAATAGAGAATTCGAAGGCCTCCACCACACAAGTTTTGAGCGTTAACGTTACTACCGGTAACCCATCTGCTATTCACATGTGCATTAAGATATGTGCAACTGTTACCCTTTTATTCTCATTACTCTGCTATACAGAAAATATACCTGACCAAATACATCTACCGGATCCCACTTAAGCATCCATAGTACTGTACTATTCCTGTGAGTCTAATGGTACCCGGAGTACTATTTTTTGTGAGACAGGGATACACATGCATCTGTCGTTTCTCTCTCCCTTGCAAACAAATTTATAGACTTTATTTAATCTTAGTCAATTAAAAACATTCATATCTTTAAAATCATAAGTTCATTTTTGAAATAATTTATATATTGGAACTCCTAGCGGCAAGACCTTTAGAACTTGACCAATCTTGGATACATTTTGAACACATTTAAATTTCAATGTTACACATTTTGTATGTGGAATAAAACCCATTTCACTTGAAATAGATACTTTTTGTGAAACATGTCAGTGAAAAGTGAAATGTAGATTTTGAATTGTGAGATAGTAACCACAAAAGTGAATTTGTAATGTATCAATGTGAAATGGATTATTAGAAAATGTGAAACAATTTATTTTAAAAGAGTGAAATATGTTCTTTGAGAACTGTGCAATTGAAATATATGTTTTCTGTGTGAAACAAGCCAGTGAAAAGTGAAATTTAGGTTCTGGGTTGTGAAATAGTAACCACAAAAGGAGAAATTGTAATGTATCAATGTGAAACTGATTATTTGAAAATGTGAAACAATTTATTTCAAAAGAGTGAAATAGGTTATTTGAGAAACGTGCAATGGTGGCCGAAGATCCTGGCGGAGGAACACGCCGCCTGCATCTAGCACTATGATGGCCGCTACCCGCCTTCGGAACAACATCGAGGAGAGGTACGCCTTCTGGGTAGGGCGTAGCTTCCCCGATGTCATGGTCGCGTGCTGCGTGCAGCTCGGTCTGGAGGAGGGTGACCGGGTTTCGCCGCCGCGGGGCCACGCCTCGACTCATGCCGCGGGCCACACCCACATCTGCAGGAGGCGGCGGCGGTCCAAGTACCAGCCGGGGCCTCCGCGTTCCAAAGCCGGGGCCAGGGACGCCGGGGACGAGTTCTGTAGTGCGCGGCGCCGGCCTGAGCATCACAAACACGGAGCCAGGGACGAGCTCTGCAGTGCGCGGTGCCGGCCTGCGCATCCCGAGTTCCCGCAGCGCCCCTTTGCTAGCCCCAAAGCCCGAGCCCGTGATGAGCTCACGCGGCCGCCTGCTCTTGCCCAAGCCAGAGCTTGGGACGAGTTCACACGGCCCGCTGCTCGATTCCAAACCGGATTCGGAGCCGCCGCTGCTGGTGAAGTACAGGGGGCGGTGGTCAGCGAGGACGGCGACCCTGCAGACTTGTCGGGGCTCCTCCTGGTGTTACACAAATCAACAAAGGGGGCCGCGGCGCAACCCCGATGACCTGGTGGACTCGTCGGGCCTGCGACATGCGGTCGTCGTCTCGGTGGCAACTGTCACCAACGACCACATGAGCGAGGACGAGGACGACGGCAAGCAAGGGGCAACGAGGGCGGTTCCTCCTCCTCGGGCATCGGCAGCGGCCCTGACGTGGACGACGATGAGTAGTAGCTAGGTTTAGGGTTTATGTCTGTACAAATTTTAAACATTTAATGAAATTTGGTGTTGTTTGAATGTCCAAATTGAATGTTAGTGCCTATGCATGTTTGGATGTCCAATTTGTGCCATGTTTGCTTGTGTGTGACAACTGGTGACCCACATTTCATGAATTTGCTAAAATAATTCGGTGTTTTCAATCAAACATTGCCAAATTTTCAAACTTGTTGTATTTAAACATGTTGTATTGCAAGTTTAATATTTTTCCCAGAAACTAGTGCACACAAGATGGCTCCATGCAAAGGAATTTCATTTTTTGAGCCTTTTTTCATTTTCTCTCTGTTGTTTTCGTAATGGGGTCAAACTTGAAGTGTTGACCATTGATACAAAAAGGTTTGAAATTCCTACTTTCTTTGTCCCAAGTTCATCCACCACCAACATTAGAGCATAAAATATATTTTTGCAATTTTCACGACCAAACTACATCACACTTGTGGTTCAAATTTAGACAATTACTAATAATTCACTAAAAGTCAACTAAATGGATGGAATATAGCAATGGTACCCTGAAATTACTAAAACTTGGTCAGTGGCAATCCAATGTGACATACTTTTGGTGAAAAATGAAATGGAACAAATTTCAAAACTATTTGAGGCACTTCCTTTACAAAAAAGTCATTTCTAGGACTTGAAAAATGATTTTTTTTTTCTTTTTATTACCAAATAATTGCAGATTCCTATGGAAACATTGTCCACAATGGTAATACAAATAGTTGTGTAGAATTTAGACAAATAATCATGGATTATGCCATGTATGTGGCCATTTCCATGTGCATATGCCTTGGAATCCACACAAGTTCATACTGGATATGCCATTTTGTGAAGGGTTTTTTCAAACATGTTGTATTGCAAGTTTAATATTTTTCCCACAAACTAGGGCACACAAGATGGCTCCATGCAAAGGAATTTCATTTTTTGAGGCTTTTCTCATTTTCTTTCTTTTCAAAAAGGGGTCAAACTTGAAGTGTTGACCATTGATACAAAAAGGTTTGGAATCCCTGCTTTCTTTGTACCAAGTTCATCCACCACCAACATTAGAGCATAAAATGATTTTTTGCAATTTTCAGGACCAAACTACATCATGCTTTTAGTTCAAATTTGGGCAATTTCTGATAATTCACTAAAAGTCAACTAAATGGATGGAATATAGCAATGGTACTCTGAAATTACTGAAACTTGGTCAGTGGCCATCCAATGTGACCTACTTTTGGTGAAAAATTAAATGGAACAAATTCCAAAACTATTTGAGGCATTTCCTTCACACAAAAAAAATCATTTCTAGGACTTGGAAAATGAAAATTTGCTTTTTATTACCAAATAATTGCATATTCCTATGGAAACAGTGTACACAATGGTAACACCAGTAATGCATCCATCACACTAAATGGTTTGAACAAAGGGAAAACAATTCATACCCTAGATGGTATAACATATAGAGTGGCTGAACGGTGAGTCCATCCTTCGCTTCCTTTTGAAAATAAAAAAGGCGAGGAATGTTTCAAAAGAGACGTACACATACTTGGTCGGTTGGCCCTTGCGCCTCTCTTTAAGCGTCTGGTCTCGGGTTCGAGTACTCTTCCTGGCTTAATAAGCCACCTCTTTTTTTCGCCAAACCTGCCACAAACCACCGCGTAGACGCTGACAGATGGGCCCGCCGTTGGTGTCCCACGCGCCTGTAACTGCGCCCACCACCGATGCCCGCACTGTCGCTGATAAGGATGTCCTACGCATCAATGAGACCGCCAACCATCTATGAGCGCGCCCCGCTGGCACAGGTGTCCCACGCGCCTGTAACCGCGCCCACCACCAATGATCGCGCTGCCGCTGACATGGGTGTCCCCACGCGTCAGTGACACCGCCAACCATCTACGAGTGCGCCCCGCTGACAGTGGTGTGATACTTGCGATCTGCGTTGGGTTTTCCGTGAAAAGGAACGGGTAATTGCAGCACAATACGGATAAGTATTTCCCTCAGTTAAGAACCAAGGTTTATTGAACCAATAGGAATACCAATCAACAACCGTCTTCAGCGACTCACAAAAGAGCAAACACTTGCACCCAACATGGCAAGAGGGTTGTCCATCCCCTTGATCTCGTTATTTGCAAGCAAATGAAGTGTGTAGATGATAGTAGATAATTGTAAATTGCAAAATAAAATAAAAGCAAACAAATGGCAGCAAGGTAATGAAAGAGTTTGTAAATATATAAGTGAATAGACCCCGGGGCCATAGTTTTCCCTAGCAGCAACTCTCATGTAGGAAGCATACGATGGGTAAACAAATTACTGTTGGGCAATTGATAGAAAAGCGCATAGTTATGTGATATTCACGGCAATGATCATGTATATATAGGCATCATGTCCATAAGCAAATAGGCTGACTCCTTCTTGCACCTATTACTATTACTCCACCCATCGACTGCTATCCAGCATGCATCTAGAGTATTAAGTAAAACAGAGTAATGCTTGGAGAACAATGACATGATGTAAACAAAGAGAATTCAATTAATATGAACTAACCCCATCGTTTTATCCTTAGTGGCAACAATACAAAGACGTGTCTTGTCCCTTTCTGTCACTGGGATATAGAGCACTGCCCGATTGAACCCACTACAACGCACCCCTCTCACTGAAAAAATATCAATCTAGTTGGCCAAACTATTTCAATAGATCGAAGAGATTTACGAATCTATAATGATCATGCAAATAAGATTCATAATATATTTCAGAGGTGACTCAAATACTTTTCATGAATAATCTGAACATAAACCCACAATTCATCGGATCCCAACAAACGCACCATACAAAAGAATTACATCGGATAGATCAAACTGAAGATGCGATGATCATTGTATTGAAGATCAAAAGAGAGAGATAGCCATCTAGGTACTAACTACGGACCCGTAGGTCTGTGGTGGACTACTCACACATCACCATGGGAGCAACAAGGTTGATGAAGAGGCCATCCGTGATCGATCCTCCCTCCGGCAGGGCACCGGAATGGAGCTCCAGATGGGATCGTGGTGGAACAGAGACTTGCGGCGGCGGAAAAAGTGTTTCGGGATGCTCCCTAGGTTTTTTGGAATATATGTGAATTTATAGGCCAGAGAACGGGGGCATGAGACCCACCAGGGAGGGACAAGCCATCAGGGCGCGCCGACCCCCCTAGGCGCGCCCTGTTGGCTTGTGCCTCCCTCATGCGGCCTCCGGTCTCCTCTCGAAGCTTCCAGGTCTTCTTTTGGTCCAGAAAAAATCATAAAAAGTTACGGGGCAATTGGACTTCGTTTGGTACTGTAAACCTGAAAAGCCAAAAACATGCAGAAACAACAACTGGCACTGGGCACTGGGTCAATAGGTTAGTGCTCAAGAATAATATAATTTGGTAAATAAATACAGAAAAAGTATCCTAGAATGATAATGTAATAGCATGGAACAATCAAAAATTATAGATACGTTGGAGACGTATCAAGGTGTCCCACGCACCTATAACTACACCCACCACCGACGACCGCGCTGCTGTTGACATGGGTGTCCCACGCGTCAGTGACACTGCCAACAATCTACGAGCACGCCTTGCTAACAAAGGTGTCCCACGTGCCAATAACTGTGCCCACCACCGATGACCGCGCTGACGCTGACATGGGTGTCCTATGCGTCAGTCACACCACCCACCATCTACGAGCGCGCCCCGCTGACAGAGGTGTCCCACAAGTCAATATATGCGCCCACCACTGACGACCACGATGCCGCTTCCAGGGGTGTCCCACGCGCCAGTAACCGTGCCAAGTAATGGTCAAAGGCTTTGACCCAACGGCAAACCCCCGTTTGGGCTTTTGTGAGGGTGGGCCGTGCGATGGAGGGGAAAAGTGAGGATTGCCAAAGAGCGCGTGCAAAACTGAGGAGGACTAAGCAATGAGGGGCATGAAAATAGAAACCCCTTAAAAATATGGATGCTTCAAATTAGTCAAGGTGAAAGAAAATGTTGAATTTATTGCTTGGGAGAATAAAGAGAATGGGTATGCCATATTATGGTGCTCCCGCATGTAAAGTTACACCGTGGTGGGCCAGCTGCTGAAATACCTATATTTCTTAAACAAGTAAAAAACTTTCTTATAAAAAAACATGAATAAGTATACTATCTGAGGTGTCACTAGCTGGTTGGCTAGGTAGGTGCCAGTACATACCGGCACCGCTCAATTTTCAGCTTTGGCCTCCACCATGCACGGGCGGAAAATGGGTTCTTTTTTGTCCATGTCTGCTCCAACTAAGGTCAGTTGTTGACCCACATGCTGAGGTCATTCCCACTAGATGCATTCAAAGTCATTTGATCTTTACTCGAGACCACCTAGACGATCCAGTTTGAATAGGCGAGTGATGTTTTTGCTACTGTGGTCAGTGTCCCTTTTAACATTGACATTTTGGTCCCACCATGTATTGAGCCCACATTCCAGCGAGGTGTGAGGTCTTGGCCGGGTGGAAAGCTCCATCCCCATTCAGCTATTTTGTATTTTTCCTCATTTTTCCTAAATCCAGAGTCCCTACCTTAAAAAAAAGGAGTCCCAACCTTTTCTTCACTTTGTTTTTCATTGTAGCCTCCACAAGCGATGGCATTGTACCATCTACTGAACACACAACTTCTCTGCTTCGCCACCACCACCCTGCTCACCTACCGCGTCGGTGTTGCATTCTGCTACTCTCCCATCTCCATCGCTTCCTCCTACACTCGCGTCTCTCGACCCTCTTGCCCAACAACGCGGAGTGTAGCTCCACCCATCCCTCCATTGCAGACGCGGCCCTAGTTCGCACCCTCTCCTCCTCCTTTTATGGTCGGGAAGGTGATATGATGAATGTTGTGGCCAGGAAGGGTGGAGGAAAGGAGGTGGACATTGGCGGCATTCGTAGGTGGCTTGGCAGTGAAGATGTACGTCAAGGAAGGGCGCGTGAGCATATACGGTTCACAGTGGTTGCAATGTCAAGAGAAAAGTTTTTGGTTCACTTTATCAACAACAAGAACAGACTGGCGTGATATGTCTCATATTTTCACGTTGAATGGTTTTCACCGTGCGGAAGTAACAAGAAAAACTTCAGCAATAACCACACGAAAAACAAAGATAGAGCCTAATTTTGCATGTATGCTAAAAGCCTCCAAATTTGGGATGAAGTAATCAAAATCATGCATAAGTTAGTGTTGTTAGATATTACAGAAAAAGGCCTAAATCGGAGAAAAAGGTGGAAAGAAAATTGGGGAGAGAAGAAGCGCAAGGAGAAAGGAGGTGCCTTTTGGTTGTCTTCGCTCACATTGTCCACTTTGGCAATCCACACCAGTGCTCCCCCGCTGTATGACACCATCAATGACGTGACCTGTGCTGGCTCCAAACGATGGCACCGGTTAGCCGACGACAAGCGGATGATGATGGCTCTGGTGGAGGTAGTCAACAACAGTGGCGGTGGTCAACATGTCGTACCTAGGTCACACCTACCAGCGGCTATCCTGTCACCAAATCCACATTTCCATCGTAGATATCGCGAAGAACATGAGGCAGACTGGATGAGAAGAAAAGGGCACTGGGAAGAGCATGAGCAAAAGGAAGAGATAAGATCAAGTTTTATTAGAACACCCTCAAAGCTTTATTGCATAATGTCACTAGGGATATAAGCTATAAGGGGTGAGGTAAGCCACAATGTTGACCACTCTCCAACGACGTTGTTGCCTTCACAAGGATATGTATTCCGTATTGCATGTATGTGACTCATGGAACAGCTCCACCTTGCAGCGGCATCCTTTCTTCAACAAGAATTCATAATGATTGTACCATACTTACACGGGTCTTCTCCTTCATGTTCTGGACAACTTCGAGATAATTGGTCGCCACATGGACTCGATTAATGTTCAGACCAACAGGTAACGATGAAGCTTCACTTCATGCAATGGCCTCCTAGGTAGCAAGATCAACCATATCGTCCATCACAACTGTTGAATAACCTATGAACTTGCATGCTCCATCCCTGCATATGGCACTGATAGTGCCCCTTTGCCCCTAGCGAGAGAGTCCCCCATCCACATTGATCTTCATGCAACCTTCAATAGGAGCAAGCCACTTCCCTGTTAGTTTTTGTACCGGTTTGGCCGGTCTTTTTTTAGCCTCTTACACATCTCTAGATCTTTACGAGAAATGTTGAATAAAGGAGTAGGTTGAAAGAGGGCTTTGCAATTCTTAATCATGAATCGCCTTCCTCCTAGCCCACCAAATTGCCCATAAATTCACTAAGATCTTAACCATCTCCATATGAGGTACAACTTCTACCAATTCAAACAACCACATTTTGGGTAGGTAGGTTGTCATTCATGGACGTAAGCCATGGTGGAATAGATAGGTTTCTCATAAGTCGACCCTTTTATGGGTGAGTGTCCTTCGTGGACCACTACTTTGTGGAATCTCGTAACCGGAATCCTTTGTGATTCTAGATCCTTCGTGGATCAAAGCCTCCATCAACTTGTGAAAGGACGTGGATGTCGCCTAGAGGGGGGGTGAATAGGCGCTTTAAAATAATTATGGTTTAGGCTTGAACAAATGCGGAATAAAACTAACGTTTAATATGTCAAGCAGAAAACCTAAAACAACAAGGCTCACCTATGTGCACCAACAACTTATGCTAAGCAAGATAAACAACTAAGTGATAGCAAGATATATAACATGAAACAATATGGCTATCACAGAGTAAAGTGCATAAGTAAAGGGCTCGGGTAAGAGATAACCGAGGCACACAGAGACGACGATGTATCTCGAAGTTCACACCCTTGTGGAGGCACAATGCTACCCAAGATGCCACTAAGGCCACCGTAATCTCCTCACGCCCTCGCACAATGCAAGATGCCGTGATTCCACTAAAGGACCCTTGAGGGCGGTCACCGAACCCGTACAAACAAGGTTGGGGCAATCTCCACAACTTATTTGGAGGCTCCCAACAACACCACGAAGCTTCACCACAATGGATTGTGGCTTCGAGGTAACTTCAAATGCTCGGGGCAATCTCCACAACCTAATTGGAGACCCCGACGCTTGCCCGGAGCTTTACACCACAATGATTGAGCTCCACGACATCACCAACCATCTAGGGCGCCAAGGCACCCAAGAGGAACAAGCTCTAGGGTGCACAAACGCCCAAGAGTAATAAGCTTCTCAAACTTCACTTCCACGTATCACCGTGGAGAACTCAAACATATGCACCGAATGCGATGGCAAGGGCACACGGAGTGCCCAAGTCCTTCTCTCCCAAATCCCACAACAACAACTAATGCTCAGGTGGAAAATGAGAGGAAGAATGAAGAAGAACACCAAGAACTCCAAGAGCTAGATCCAAGGGGTTCCCCTCACATAGAGGAGAAAGTGATTGGTGGAAATGTGGATCTAGATCCCCTCTCTCTTTTCCCTCAAAAAGGAGCAAGAATCATTGGAGGGATTGAGAGTTAGCAAGCTCTAAGAAGGTCAACAATGGGGGCAAACATGAGCTCAAGAGTTAGGGAACCATTGGGGAAGAAGACCCCCTTAAATAGGTCCCCACAAATCTGCCCGTTATGTGCAGAATTACATAGGGGCGGTTGATGTCTACTACGCGACTTTCTTCTTGTAGACTCGTGTTGGGCCTCCAAGCGCAGAGTTTTGTAGGACAGTAGCAAATTTCCCTCAAGTGGATGACCTAAGGTTTATCAATCCGTGGGAGTAGTAGGATGAAGATGGTCTCTCTCAAACAACCCTGCAACCAAATAACAAAGAGTCTCTTGTGTCCCCAACACACCCAATACAATGGTAAATTGTATAGGTGCACTAGTTCGGCGAAGAGATGGTGATACAAGTGTAATATGGATGGTAGATATAGGTTTTTGTAATCTGAAAATATAAAAACAGCAAGGTAACTAATGATAAAAGTGAGCACAAACGGTATTGCAATGCTTAGAAACAAGGCCTAGGGTTCATACTTTCACTAGTGCAAGTTCTCCCAACAATACTAACATAGTTGAATCATATGTAAATCCCTCACGTGCGACAAAGAGTTCACTCCAAAGTAACAAATAGCAGAGAACAAACGAAAAAATTATTGTAGGGTACGAAACCACCTCAAAGTTATCTTTTCCGATCAATCTTATGAGCTATCCCTATAAATGTCACGAACAGCCCAAGAGTTCGTACTAAAATAACACCTTAAGATACACATCAACCAAAACCCTAATGTCACCTAGATACTCCAATGTCACCACAAGTACCCATGGGCTTGATTATACGATATGCATCACACAATTTCAGATTCATCATGTTCAATCCAACACAAAGAACTTCAAAGAGTGCCCCAAAGTTTCTACCGGAGAGTCAAGACGAAAACATGTGCCAACCCCTATGCATAGATTCCCAAGGTCACGGAACCCGCAAGTTGATCACCAAAACATACATCAAGTGGATCAATAGAACATCCCATTGTCACCACGGATATCCCATCGCAAGACATACATCAAGTGTTCTCAAATCCTTAAAGACTCAATCCGATAAGTAAACTTCAAAGGGAAAACTCAATTCATCACAAGAAGATAGAGAGGGGGAAAACTCCATATGATTCATCTATATTAATAAAGCTCGCGGTACATCAAGATCGTGCCATCTCAAGAACACGAGAGAGAGAGATCAAACACATAGCTACTGGTACATACCCTCAGCCCCGAGGGTGAACTACTCCCTCCTCGTCATGGAGACCGCCGGGATGATGAAGATGGCCTCCGGTGATGGTTTCCCCCTCCGGCAGGGTGCCGGAACGGGCTCCCGATTGGTTTTTTGTGGCTCTGGAGGCTTGCGGCGGCGGAACTCCCGATCTAGGTTTCTTTTCGGCGGTTTGGGTATTTATAGGAGTATATGGCATTGGTCCCACATCCAGAAGGTTCCCGAGGGAGTCACAAGCCAGGGGGCGCGCCCTAGGGGGGGCGCCCCTAGGCATGTGGCCTCCTCGGCCTTCCTCTCCGATGACTTTTCGCTCTAGTATTTTTTATATTTTCCAAAAATATTCTCCGTAAATTTTCAGCTCATTCCGAGAACTTTTATTTCTGCACAAAAACAACACCACGGTAGTTCTGCTGAACAGCGTCAGTCCGGGTTAGTTATAATAAAATCATACCAAAATCATATAAAATTATTCCAAACATGGCATGAATACTTCATAAATTATAGATACGTTGGAGACGTATCAGCATCCCCAAGCTTAATTCCTGCTCGTCCTCGAGTAGGTAAATGATAAAAGAAATAATTTATGAAGTGTGAATGCTACCTAACATGTTCATCATTTTCTTTTCTTTTATGTATAGCATGGACATTTGGACTTGTAAATGATTCAAAGCAATAGTCTAGTTTTAACATAATGACTTTAATACTCAAGCATGTCAACAAGCAACCATGTATTTCAAAATATCAACGCTAAAGAAAGTTATCCCTAGCCCATCATGTTCAATCATTGATCCATTCATGAAACACACTCAAATATTAGCTATGCCCAATGCTCAAGTACGATCATAGTGCCCCCTAGTTGGTGCTTATAAGAGAAGATGGAGACTCAAAGCAAAAATAAAAATTGCATAAAGTAAATAGATTGGCCCTTCGTAGAGGGAAGTAGGGATTTGTAGGGGTGCCAGAGCTCAAGGTTTAAATTGAGAGAGAAAAATATTTTGAGTGGCATGCTTTTTCTGTCAACGAAAACGACAAAGTAGCTCACAATATTTTCCATGCTAGATACATTATAGGCGGTTCCCAAACAAAATGGTAAAGTTTTTACTCCCCCTCCACCAATCAATCACACTCCACGGCGAGCCGAATCCACGGGTACCGTCCATACAAACAACAATCCTGGGGGAGTTTTGTTTCATTATATTTTGATTTGATTTTTGAGCATGGAACTGGGCATCCCGAATACCAGCCACTTTCTCGTGAATGATAGTGAATCAACACATATCGTGAGAATAACCCACCTAGCATGGAAAAATATTGGATACTCCCCACCGTTTCATGAGCGGTACGGGCACACAAAAGAGAAAATTTATTTTGAAGATTTAGAGATGACACATACAAATTTGCTTGGAACGGCATGGAAATACCGCATATAGGTAGGTATGGTGGACTCATAAGGCAAAACTTGGTTTAAGGATTTTGGATGCACAAGTAGTATTTCTACTTAGTACAAATGAAGGCTAGCAAATAGATGGGGAAGCAACCAAACCAAGAAACGAAAAATCACATAAGTGAGCATTGAACATAACTAACACCGAATAATGAACCACAAGTAGGATGTAACTTCATTGCATAACTATTGACTTTCGTACTTGCATAGGGAATCACAAACCTTAACACCAATATTCCTACTAAAGCATAATTACTCACTAACATGACTCACATATTACTATCATCATGTTTCAAAACTATTACAAAGAATCAAGTTTAATTTGTCCCATGATCCTCATGAAAGTTTTTATTATATCCTCCTTGGATATCTATCACTTTGGGACTAGTTTCATATATTGCCATTGCTTTTTGGCAAGCTCAAACAAATTTAAGTGAAGCACATGAGCATAAAGATTTCATCCCTCAAAAAGGTATAAGTGAAGCATGAGAGGAAATGACAAGCTACTCTCAAAAGATATAAGTGAAGATCAATGAGTAGTCAAACAATTAAGCAGCTACGTGAGGACTCTCTCTCTCTCTCTCAATAAATATTTTCAGATCTGAGTATTTTATTCAAACAGCAAACTAAACAAATAGAACTCCAAGAATAGCATGCATCATGTGAACGAATAAAAATTTAGGCTCAACATAGGCTAACCGATAGTTGACGAAGAGAGGTGGGATGCGTAGCATCCCCAAGCTTAGATGCTTGAGACTTCTTGAAATATTTACTTGGGGTGCCTTGGGCATCTCCAAGCTTGAGCTTTTGTATCTCGTTCAATCCTCTCATATCATGGTTTCACCTATTCTCAAAAACTGCATCCACACAAAACTCGAAAAGAACTCGTGAGATAGGTTAGTACACATAATAATAAATCAACACTTTATGTACTGCAAAGATAAGTTGCACAATAATTTTCAAACATTAGGTACTGTATACTATCATTTCCACAATTTATATCTACCAATATAGGCTATGGAAACTATAGGATAAGTAGATAACAAAACTATGACAGCAATCTGTCCAAACAGAACAGTCTGTAGCAATTTATGAAAACAGTGTACTTCTGTAACTCAAACAATTATGAAAATTTAGGACATGCTGTAAAATTTATATGACAACACTGTGTAAAAATTTCAGAAACTTTCCACGTTCTAGTAAAATATGAAAATTCAAACACTAAAGCCAAAGTTTCTGTTTTTACACAGCACTCATCAAAACATGCAATGCAAGCATCCTAAGACAATTCTTGGAACTTTTTATTGAAAAAAAAGATTATGAATAACACCTAACAGAAAAAAACAAAATAAAATGACGCTCCAAGCAAAACTCATATTATGTGACGAAGAAAAATATAGCTCCAAGTAAGATATACCGATAGTGTTGGAGACGAAAGAGGGGATGCCTTCCGGGGCATCCCCAAGCTTAGGCGCTTGAGTCTTCCTTGGATATTACCTTGGGGGTGCCTTGGGCATCCCCAAGCTTAGGTTCTTATCACTCCTTATTCTCCTCATATCGGTGTCTCACCCAAAACTTGAAAACTTCAATCACACAAAACTTAACGGAACTTCGTGAGATGGGTTAGTATAATAAACAAAGATCATTCACTTAGGTACTGTCAATACAAGATTCATAATTGTTTCCACATAATACCTACTGTATTCTATCATTCCCATAATTTATATCACTGAATATAAGCTATGGGAACACTAAAACAAGCAAACTATGCATGCAAAACAGAATCTGTCAAAAACAGAACAGTCTGTGAAGATCTGTAGTGTAACCATACTTCCCTGTCTCTAAAAATTCTGAAAAACTAGGAAAACCTGGGAAATTTGTATATCAAGACTGTGTAAAAAATTCAGATCAAAATCACCTTCCAGTGAATTTACAAAATTCCTGGACTGAGAGAAAAAGTCTCTGTTTTTGCACAGAATCAAGTCAACTATCATCCACACTATCCCAAAGGCTTTACTTGGCACTTTATTGAAACAAAAGCTATAAAACATGATTATACAGTAGCTTAATCATGTGAACACACTAAAACAGAAAGTATAAATATTGGGTTGTCTCCCAACAAGCGCTTTTCTTTAATGCCTTTTAGCTAGGCATGATTATTTCAATGATGCTCGTATAGCAATAGCAATTGAAACATGCAAAAGAGCATCATGAATCTCATGACAAGCACATTTAAGTCTAACCCACTTCCTATGCATAGGGATTTTGTGAGCAAACAATTTATGGGAGCAAGAATCAACTAGCATAGGAAGGCAAAACAAGCAAAACTTAAATATTTTCAACACATAGAAAGGAAACTTGATATTATTGCACTTCCTACAAGCATATGTTCCTCGCTCATAATAATTTTCAGTAGCATCATGAATGAATTTCACAATATAACCAGCACATAAAACATTCTTTTCATGATCCACAAGCATAGAAATTTTACTACTCTCCACACAAGAAAATTTCTTCTCATGACTAATAGTGGGAGTATCATAATAGAATTGAATACTACAAATTGGTTTTACATTAAAGGAGTAATATTCAGTAAAAGGATATTCAAAATTATGACAATAATTATCACTACTTTTTATAACATAAGTATCATCACAATAATCATCATAAGTAGCAACTTTGTTCTCATCATAGTCAATTGAAACCTCTTCCGAAATAGTGGAATCATTAATAAGTAAAGTCGTGACCTCTCCAAATCCACTTTTATCATTATAATAAGATTCAACACCCTCCAAGATAGTGGGATAATTATTATCTGAAGTTGACACTCTTCCAAACCCACTTTCATAAATATTGCAATCATCATAAATATGGGGTATGCTATCATCATAGTAAATTTGCACATCAAAACTTGGGGGACTAAAAATATCATCTTCATTAAACATAGCATCCCCAAGCTTGGGACAAACATTAATTGCAGCAAATAAATTCTCAAACATGTCATTCTCATCAAACATAGCATCCCCAAGCTTGTGGCTTTGCATAACATAAGCATAATCACTCTCATCATTAATAGTATGAATAGCACCAATAGTATAGCAATTATTATCATCACAATTTTCTAAGTTGGTGTCATTATTTGGGAGAGATACCTCTTTACCTTTACTTTTCCTTCTTTTCTTTTTCTTCACCACATTATGTGTGGGTTTATTTAATTCCTCCAAGCTTCTTTTTGAAGAGATTGGTTGAATAAAAAGCTCCTCCTCGTTACCTGATTCATCATAAGAGAAAATAGGAGGATATTGGGAAACCTCTTCCCCTTCATTAGTATTCTCTTCATCTTCTATTTGTTTTCTTTTCTTTAAGTAATTGGCAATATAAGGATTCTCAATGCAATTTACCACGCAATACATATAGATTTCATTTAGATCAAACTCAATCATTTTCATGAGAACCCAAGCTGGAACATCCTTAGTTTTATGTTTCATTTCTTCATAACCCAAAAATAGACTAAGTTCATTATGATGCTCAAGGGTAATGAGGTTATCACAATTTTTGGACACAATTCGATCATGAAATAATTCACATTGGAAATTAAAATGACCACTTTCATTGCAAAGTTCACAAGGACGGCAAGAAATATTAAGTCTTTCAGCACAAACATATAGCCTCTCTTGCAACCATTTAGTTTCTAAATACTTATGCCTCTTATAAAATCTATCTTCCCTTTTAGGCATGTCTTCACAAATTCTATGCACTCCACAAAAATTGACATGCTTATAAGAAATCTTTTTATCATGACTAGTGCAATCATCATTAGTACTATGGATATTCAAAGAATTCATACTAACAACATTGCAATCATGCTCATCACTCAAAGATTTAGTGCCAAACATTTTCATAACTTCCTCTTCTAACACTTGAGCACAATTTTCCTTTCCATCATTTTCACGAAAGATATTAAAAAAGATGAAGCATATGAGGCAACCTCAATTCCATTTTTTTTGTAGTTTTCTTTTATAAAACCAAACTAGTGAAAAACAAGAAACTAAAAGATTCAATTGCAAGATCTAAAGATATACCTTCAAGCACTCACCTCCCCGGCAACAGCGCCAGAAAAGAGCTTGATGTCTACTACGCGACTTTCTTCTTGTAGACTCGTGTTGGGCCTCCAAGCGCAGAGTTTTGTAGGACAGTAGCAAATTTCCCTCAAGTGGATGACCTAAGGTTTATCAATCCGTGGGAGGCATAGGATGAAGATGGTCTCTCTCAAACAACCCTGCAACCAAATAACAAAGAGTCTCTTGTGTCCCCAACACACCCAATACAATGGTAAATTGTATAGGTGCACTAGTTCGGCGAAGAGATGGTGATACAAGTGTAATATGGATGGTAGATATAGGTTTCTGTAATCTGAAAATATAAAAACAGCAAGGTAACTAATGATAAAAGTGAGCACAAACGGTATTGCAATGCTTAGAAACAAGGCCTAGGGTTCATACTTTCACTAGTGCAAGTTCTCTCAACAATACTAACATAGTTGAATCATATGTAAATCCCTCACGTGCGACAAAGAGTTCACTCCAAAGTCACAAATAGCGGAGAACAAACGAAGAAATTATTGTAGGGTACGAAACCACCTCAAAGTTATCTTTTCCGATCAATCTTATGAGCTATCCCTATAAGTGTCACGAACAGCCCTAGAGTTCATACTAAAATAACACCTTAAGATACACATCAACCAAAACCCTAATGTCACCTAGATACTCCAATGTCACCACAAGTACCCATGGGCTTGATTATACGATATGCATCACACAATTTCAGATTCATCATGTTCAATCCAACACAAAGAACTTCAAAGAGTGCCCCAAAGTTTCTACCGGAGAGTCAAGAAGAAAACATGTGCCAACCCCTATGCATAGATTCCCAAGGTCACGGAACCCGCAAGTTGATCACCAAAACATACATCAAGTGGATCAATAGAACATCCCATTGTCACCACGGATATCCCATCGCAAGACATACATCAAGTGTTCTCAAATCCTTAAAGACTCAATCCGATAAGTAAACTTCAAAGGGAAAACTCAATTCATCACAAGAAGATAGAGAGGGGGAAAACTCCATATGATTCATCTATATTAATAAAGCTCGCGGTACATCAAGATCGTGCCATCTCAAGAACACGAGAGAGAGAGAGATCAAACACATAGCTACTGGTACATACCCTCAGCCCCGAGGGTGAACTACTCCCTCCTCGTCATGGAGACTGTCGGGATGATGAAGATGGCCTCCGGTGATGGTTTCCCCCTCCGACAGGGTGTCGGAACGGGCTCCCGATTGGTTTTTCGTGGCTCTGGAGGCTTGCGGCGGCGGAACTCCCGATCTAGGTTTCTTTTCGGCGGTTTGGGTATTTATAGGAGTATATGGCGTTGGTCCCACGTCCAGAAGGTTCCCGAGGGAGTCACAAGCCAGGGGGGCGCCCTAGGGGGGGCGCCCCCTAGGCTTGTGGCCTCCTCGGCCTTCCTCTCCGGTGACTTTTCGCTCTAGTATTTTTTATATTTTCCAAAAATATTCTCCGTAAATTTTTAGCTCATTCCGAGAACTTTTATTTCTGCACAAAAACAACACCACGGTAGTTCTGCTGAACAGCGTCAGTCCGGGTTAGTTATAATAAAATCATACCAAAATCATATAAAATTATTGCAAACATGGCATGAATACTTCATAAATTATAGATACGTTGGAGACGTGTCAGCGGTACAACCGCTATGAAGACTGGTACAACCGCTAGGACCGAGCACGGCGATGGCTTGGCAAAGTCCCGAGCGGTACAACCGCTCTGGACACCGGTAGTACCGGTCAAAAATATTTGACCGGAACAACCGGGCCACCACCGCCCAAGAACCGCACCAAAACAGAACCCCGTCCGGTAGTGGGGCGGTGCTGGGCCGGTACAACCGCCTGAAGCCATTCTCCAGGGTTGGCCAGATCCTGGGCGGTAAAACCGCCCGGAGGCAGCGGTACAACCGCTGGCATCAACCTGTGAGCAGCGACCCCAGGGTATCACCCCTGGGCGGTAGTTGCACCGGACGTGCCGGCCAAGTGGTACAACCACTCGGACCAGCGGTACAACCGTATCAAGAAAACAGGTAAGACCAGAACTGCCATAACTTCTGCAAATGAGCTCCGAATTGAGCAAACTCAAGCTTGTTGGTTATAATAAGAAGAGGCAGTATAAAAATGCCAATGATATAGAGGTGTGAAACCTCTATGAATGAAGAACCGGTAAAAACTCCAACATCGAAAACATCATAGAAGATGCATATGGACTCCGTTTTCGACGAACTTGAGCTTGTCATGAAATTGACCATAAGCTCAAGAACCCACATAGAGAAAATCCAACCAAGAACCAAGAAAGATGATGATGCCAAGAATGCAATGGTTTGAGGTCTCAACGAACGATACGATCAAGCTACTCACTTGAGAGCCCCCCTTGATAGTACGGCTATCGATCCTATAACCCGGTCTCCCAACTACGACCATGAGACCGGTAAAATAGAAAACCCTATCAAGGTCAAACCTTTGCCTTGCGCATAGTCCACTTGAGCTAGGACGGTCTTGACTTCATCAAGATGGACCAGCTTTCTTGATTGCGTTGGCTCAATGAAGACTAGTTGATTACTCCCCCATACTCCACTATGGGTGAGCCACTCTTTGGTACATCTTCACAAGTCCATTGTCACCACAATGAATGGCAAGCTTCAAGCATGATCTCTTCGTGATGCTCCACTTGAACTTGCACAGTGCAATCTTGATGACGATCACCACTTGATGTCATCCTCCATGGGTTGTATGAGATCTTCCTCTTGACGCAAGCCCATGGAAACATACCTAACCCTGCATAGAACTCTCATGTAGACCATGGGTTAGTACACAAAGCGTAATGGACAATACTTACCGTACCATGAGATCACTTGATCCCTCTTGGTACATCTTGTACACTTTGTGTGTTGATCAACTTGATTCACTCTTTGACTTAGTCTTGATCAACCTTGTATCATATCTTCTCTATGACCAATCTTTGGATAAAACCTTGAATACCACCTTGGTCACCATATAAACTCCTTGAAACCAACATATGTACTTCAAGAAGTTCCTATGGACAAATCATTTAAATATAACTCAAGGCAACCATTAGTCCATAGGGATTGCCATCAATTACCAAAACCACACATGGATAAATGTGCTCTTACAAGTTGGATGTTGCTTCAACGTGTTGCTTCAACGTTATTTTGTTTCTAGGCATTAGGACCGACTGCCAACTTCCTTTTCTAGTTTGAGATAACAATAGATCATGGTGTTGCTTCAACGTTATTTTGTTTCTTAACGGAAAGTTTCAACATTTTTGACTAGCTACATTCTGTTTTTGAAGATAGTCTTGTCTGGGTTTCCCTAAATGAGCTTTTGGTTATATCTTGGTATACTACAATTAGTTCCTTGGTCAAATTAGTTCGTTACGTTCATTTGATCAACACATGTTTTTTGCTTATATGATGTCACACTACAATCATTCTGTCAAGCTTTAGCACACTACTGCAGGATGCTGCTAACGCGACACATCAATCAGAGACCCTTCGACAAAACTGTGTGCGATGACCAAATCGCAAACGGTATAGTTATAGCTCCGTCGCTAATGACGTAAACTGTGTGCGATGACGGGTCCATCAAATACGATCTAAAAAATAGTTGCGTGTGCGATGTTTGGCAAACAGTTGGCCTAGATAAACTGTTTGAGATTGCATAATATAATACAAACGCTTATAAAAATACAATTGTGTGCGATGTACGGCATACAGTTCACCCCGATAAACTGTTTGCGCTGATCAAGCAGAACACAAACAATTGTCCAGATGATCACGTGTGCGATAGACGGCATACAAGTCACTCGGATGAACTGTTTGTGATGAGGTAAAATAACATAAACGGTTACATAGATCAAGATGTGTGTGATAGACGGCATACAGGCCACTGGGATGAACTGTGTGCGATAAGCAAAAGTAACACAAATGGTTATTCAGATCAAGATGTGTGTGATGTACGCATGCCACTCGGATGTGTTGTGGGCAAACGGTCCCGGATAAAGAACTGTCAGGGACTGATGAAATCATCACCGACGGATTTGGTTGTTTATTCCGTATGCGATGTGATTTGCTCAATCTGCCCACAAACATCTATGCTCAATTTAGAAGAACATGATTGCATAACCAAATTAAGCATCCAATACACACATAACATTGGCGCACACCTTAATAAACTATTACATGCATAAACATATCCCTCTAAAACTATGAATATTTCTGCATAGAGGGAGTATGAGAATTGAGAAACGATCATCAAATCATCTACTTCTTGTGACGCTTGCCGCCAACGCTCTGCTTGTGGCTCGATCCCTCGTTGTCTTCAGGTAGGAGGCACTTCCTCATGTCAACGATCCGCCTGAACATCTCGTAGCATGTGTACGCTTGCTTAGCCGCGATCTGGAGGTGATATTCATCCAGTTTCTTCACCCAGCCCCTATGCCAGACAGGCTTGTTCTTGTCGCACTCAGCCTTCATGTCAGCGTAGTAGGGGTCGATGATGGCCTCGGCCAGGTCAACATGGGAGTCCATGTGCTTCTTGCTGCCCCAGACCCTGTAGTGGTCGCGGATGTCGACAAGCTTCTGGCAGGCCAAGCCCGAAGTCTTGAGCACCTTTGGATCGTTGGCGCTGTCCACCGTAGCGAACCTGTAGTCGGGGCTGTTGACAAACCTGGTGAAATGATCACAAGGCACTGTGGCCAGGCAGTAGTGGTAGAGGAGGACGTGATGGCCCATGCACAACTAGGCGACGACAACCTTCTGATCATGCCTGGCACGACCGCTGGTGTAAGCGAGGTCGAAGCCGACCACTTTGTACTTGTCATCCGCATCAAGCAGCCGCTCCATGGTGTCGATGGAGTCCTCCACCATGCCCGGGTCATTGGTGTACACCACCGTGAGGTCCGTCTTCCTCATGTGGGTCTCCACATGATGCACGCCGAGCTCCATTGGAGCGCCGCTGGACATGCTCTCTGTATGCGTCGTCCAGGGTGTGCTTATTGTGTTGTGGGGCGCGATCGAAAGCGTGAAGAGACTATGGTTAATGGCCGTGGGTATAAATGGGGGTCGGACGTCCTGGAAAACCGGCACGTCCGGATGGCAGTTTTTGCAGCGCGTGATTCAGTCGTGGAGCACATAACTTCATGGGGCGACGCGCGTGGCGCAACCGCATGCATATGGAGCCCCGAACGTGATCGTGGGCCGGCCCCAACCGCTGGCTGAGTGCGCGCGGAGGGGCGCGAGAGTAGAGCACGCGCAGGGATGCGGGGTCGAACCAGACCACTATGTACTTGTCCTCGTCAAGTAACAAGTCCATGACGTTGGAGTTCTCCATCCAGATCGGATGTTTGGTGTACACCACGAACGGACAGGGCGTGTCCACTATGGCATGCAGGGTGAACTAGCGCTCGTCGTCGGCAGCCACTGGGAGCGCCATTGGAGCCGCGCAGGATACCCTCGGTCGTGGTTCTGCTTCTTAAGGTCCGGATATTAATTGTCAATTGCATATTGATGTCCAGATATTAATCGGCCATTGCATACTAAGGAAAAGATAGTACTACCAAAATAAGAGCTCCCTCATAAGATGTCATTTGCATGGTTGTATGTGATACCCGGCAAACAGGTCGTTTGGACGAACTGTTTGTGTTGATCAAAAGTAACACAAACGATTCTGCGTAACAAGATGTGTGTGATACCCGGCAAACAGGTCAGTACTCAGAATTGGGTGGGAAGACCGATAAAAAGACAGACGATTCCTGATAATAAGGTGTGTGTGATGTGGCCTATGGGCAAACACTTGCTCGCACCCAATTGTCTGTGATTGTTGAAATCATCACCGACGTGTTCCTTTCTATAATCGTAAGCGATGTGATCTGCTATGTCTGCATATAGCATCTATGCTCTGTCTACAGAACAACATCATGATTGCATAACCTAAATAAACATCCAATTACATTACTGACTACAGATAACATTTGCACACATCAATTAACAAGTAGATGCATACTAAACTAGTAGTGACGATCATCAAATCATTCATCTATAGTTCTTGTGACGAGGGGTGCCGATCGGCGCAGGACGGAGGCATTTCCTCATGTCAACGATCCGCCTGCACATCTCGTAGCTTACGTACGCGTCCTTGGCCGCGTACTTGATGTGATCTTCATCCAGTCTTCGGACCCAGGCGCGGTGCCAGGCAACCTTCTTCTTGCAGACATCCTTCATGCCTCTGTAGTAGGGGTGGATGATGGCCATGGCGAGGTCAAGCAGGGAGTCCTTATGCTTCTCCTCACCGCCCAAGATCTTGTACATGCATTGGATGTCCACAAGATTCCGGCAGGCCAAGCCAGTCGTCTTGAGCACCTTTTCATCGTTGGTGGTGTCCACCGTACCGAATATGTAGTCGGGACTGTTGACATACCTGGCAAATCGATCGCAAGGCCTTGTGGCCAGGTAGTAGTGGTAGACGAGGACGTAATGGCCCACGCATAGCTAGGCGACGGCAATCTTCTGATCATGCCCGGCACGACCGCCGGTATACTCGAGGTCGAAGTCGACCACTTTGTGCTTGTCATAGACAAGTAACTGCTCCATGGTGTGGATGGAGTTCTCCACCCAGATCGGGTCATTGGTGTACACCACCGTGAGGTTCTTGAACCTTACGTGGGTGTCCACGTAGGCACGAATGGTGAACTGCCGCTCGTCATCGGCAGCTGCTGGGAGCTCCGCCATTGGAGCCGAGCAGGATATCCTCTCTATATTTGGAGTGTGGGTGTGCTTCTTGCGTTGTGGGGAAAGGTTGAAGAGAGACAATAGGTTAAATGAGCGGTGGAGTAAATGGGGGCTGGACGGGCTATAATTGGCACGTCTTGTCACCGCGTTCCCGGCGGAGGATTGATGTGCAAGCTTGACCAACGCACGAACAAGCGTTCCCGGCAGTTCGTTTGGTCACGTGGCGGCTCGAAGTGCCACCAACGTATCGTTGGTGAGCCCGTTCCCGCGCGCAAACGCGCACAGCCTACCGCCCAGCTCGGTTGGCCACGCGTCGGCTGGAAGAAGCTCCCATTATTGGGGGCGTTAAATGGCAAACGGTTAGCAAAAACGATGTGTGTGCAATGACATAAAGCAGCGTACAAGTTCAGTGATGTCTACTACGCAACTTTACTCTTGTAGACTTTGTTGGGCCTCCAAGCGCAGAGTTTTGTAGGACAGTAGCAATTTTCCCTCAAGTGGATAACCTAAGGTTTATCAATCCGTGGGAGGTGTAGGATGAAGATGGTCTCTCTCAAACAACCCTGCAATCAAATACAAGAAATCTCTTGTGTCCCCAACACACCCAATACAATGGAAAATTGTATAAGTGCACTAGTTCGGCGAAGAGATGGTGATACAAGTGCAATATGGATGGTAGATAAAGGTTTTTGTAATCTGAAAATATAAAAACAGCAAGGTAGCAAGTAACAAAAGTGAGCACAAACGGTATTGCAATGCTTGAAAACAAGGCCTAGAGTCCGTACTTTCGCTAGTGCAATCTCTCAACAATGCTAATATAATTGGATCGCATAACCATCCCTCGACGTGCAACGAACAATCACTCCAAAGTTCTTATCTAGCGGAGAACATAAGAAGAAATTGTTTGTAGGGTACGAAACCACCTTAAAGTTATCCTTTCCGATCGATCTATTCAAGAGTTCGTACTAAGATAACATCAAGTTATCCTTTCCGTTCGATCTATCTAAGAGTTCGTACTAGAATAACACCATATGATACGCATCAACCAACTCTAATGTCACCTAGATACTCCAATGTCACCACAAGTATCCATGAGTTAATTATACAATACGCATCAAACAATTTCAGATTCATAATACTCAATCCAACACCAAGAACCTCAAAGAGTGCCCCAAGATTTCTACCGGAGAAAGTAGGACAAGAACGTGTATTAACCCCTATGCATAGATTACCCCAATGTCACCTCGGGAATCCGCAAGTTGAGTACCAAAACATATATCAAGTGAATCAATAGAATACCCCATTGTCACCATGGGTATCCATATGCAAGACATATATCAAGTGTTCTCAAATCCAATATTCAATCCAACATAACGATATCTCAAAGGGAAAGATTCAATTCATCACAACAAGATAGTAAGCGAAACACACCATATGATCCAACTATATTAACAAAGCCCGTGATACATCAAGATCGTGACATCTCAAGAACACGAGAGAGAGAGAGAGAGAGAGAGAGAGAGAGAGATTGAACACATAGCTACTGGTACATACCCTCAGCCCCGAGGGTGGACTACTCCCTCCTCGTCATGGCCTCCGTCGGGATGATGAAGATGGCCACCGGAGATGGATTCCCCTCTCCGACAGGGTACTGGAACGTCTCCAGATTGGTTTTTTGTCGATACAGAGAGTTGCGGCGGCGGAGCGGAGAGTCTAGGGTTATTTCTGATGGTTTCTGTATTTATAGGATTTTTGGGCGTGGGTTTCACGCCAAGATGGGCCACGAGGAGGGCACGATACACCAGGGCGCGCCTGGGCCCTCTAGCGTGCCCTGGTGGGTTGTGCCCACCTCGTAGCTCCTCTCCAATGCTTCTTCGCTCCAATATTGCTTATTTGGTCAGAAAATATCACCAAAAATTTTTGGGCGATTCCGAGAACTTTCATTTTCTGCACAAAAACAACACCACAGTAATTCTGCTGAAAACATCGTCAGTCTGGGTTAGTTCTAAATAAATCATATAAAGTGCATCAAACCCATATAAAAGTATTGTAAACATAGGTGAATATGGCATGAATACTTCATAAATTATCGATGCGTTGGAGACGTATCAGCATCCCCAAGCTTAATTCCTACTCGTCCTCGAGTAGGTAAATGATAAAAACAGAATTTTTGATGTGGAATGCTGCCTAACATGTTCTTCTCATTTTTTTTCTTTTGTATAGCATGGACAATTGGACTTGTGATGATTCAAAGCAATAGTCTAGTTTTAACATAATGACTTCAATACTCAAGCATGTCAACAAGCAACCATGTCTTTCAAAATATCAACACTAAAGAAAGTTATCCCTAGCTCATCATGCTCAATCATTGATCCATTCATGAAACACACACAAATATTAGCTATACCCAATGCTCAAGTACGATCATAGTGCCCCCTAGTTGGTGCTTTATAGGAGAAGATGGAGACTCAAAGTAAAAATAAAAAATGCATAAAGTAAATAGATAGGCCCTTCGTAGAGGGAAGTAGGGATTTGTAGAGGTGCCAGAGCTCAAGGTTTTAAATTGAGAGAGGAAAACTTTTGGGTGGCATGCTTTTCCTGTCAACGAAAACGACAAAGTAGTTCACAATACTTTCCATGCTAGATATATCATAGGCGGTTCACAAACAGAAAATAAAGTTTATTCCTTTTTCCACCAAACTTTCACATTCCATGGCGGGCCGTATCCTTGGTTGCCTTCCATACCAACACTTTCCAAGGAATTTATTATTTGACAACATAAAATAAATATATTTTTCTTTTTCATTTCGGGAATGGGCATCCATATTACCGTCGCACTCTCATGCAATGACAAGTGAATAAACACTCATCTTGAGAATAACACATCTAGCATGGAAAAATATTGGACACTCCCCACCGTTTCATGAGCGGTACGAGCACACAAAAGAGAAAATTTATTTTGAAAATTTAGAGATGGCACATACAAGTTTGCTTGGAACGGCATGGAAATACCGCATATAGGTAGGTATAGTGGACTCATAAGGCAAAACTTGGTTTAAGGATTTTGGATGCACAAGTAGTATTTCTACTTAGTACAAATGGAGGCTAGCAAAAGATTGAGAAGCAACCAAACCAAGAAACGAAAATTCACATAAGCGAGCATTGAGCATAACTAACACCAAATAATGCACCATAAGTAGGATGTAATTTCATTGCATAACTATTGACTTTCGTACTTGCATAGGGAATCACAAACCTTAACACCAATATTCCTACTAAAGCATAATTACTCGCTAACATGACTCACATATTACTATCATCATGTTTCAAAACTATTACAAGGAATCAAGTTTAATTTGTCCAATGATCTTCATGAAAGTTTTTATTATATCCTCCTTGGATATCTATCACTTTGGGACTAGTTTCATATATTGCCATTGCCCCCCTTTTTTTGACAAGCTCAAACAAATCTAAGTGAAGCACATGAGCATAAAGATTTCATCTCTCAAAAAGGTATAAGTGAAGATCAATGAGTAGTCAAACAATTAAGTAGCTATGTGAGGACTCTCTCTCAATAAAGATTGTCAGATCTGAGTATTTTATTAAACAGCAAGCAAAAGGAAAAATAGCACTCCAAGAATAGCACGCATCATGTGAACGAATAATAATTTAGGCTCAACATAGGCTAACCGATAATTGACGAAGAGAGGTGGGATGCGTAGCATCCCCAAGATTAGATTCTTGAGACTTCTTGAAATATTTACTTGGGGTGCCTTGGGCATCCCCAAGCTTGAGCTTTTGTATCTCGTTCAATCCTCTCATATCCCGGTTTCACCTATTCTCAAAAACTTCATCCACACAAAACTCGAAAAGAACTCGTGAGATAGGTTAGTACACATAATAATAAATGAACTCTTTATGTACTACCAAGACAATTTGCATAATAATTTTCAAACATCATCTACTGTTTACTATCATTTCCACAATTTATATCTAACAATATAGGCTATGGAAACTATATGATAAGTAGATAACAAAACTATGACAGCAATCTGTCCAAACAAAACAGTCTGTAGAAATCTATTAAACCAGTGTACTTATGTAACTCAAAAAATAATGAAAATTTAGTACATGCTAAATAATTTATATGACAACACTGTGTAAAAATTTCATAAACTTTCCACGTTCCAGTAAAATATGAAAATTCAAACACTACAGAGAAAGTTTCTGTTTTTACACAGCACACATCAAACATGCAATGCAAGCATCCTAAGGCAAATATTGGAACTTTTTATTGAAAAACAAGATTTTAGATAACACATAACAGAGAAAAACAAAATAAAATGACGCTCCAAGCAAAACTCATATTATGTGACGAATTAAAATATAACTCTAAGTAAGATATACCGATAATGTTGAAGACGAAAGAGGGGATGTCTTCCGGGGCATCCCCAAGCTTAGGCGCTTGAGTCTTCCTTGGATATTACCTTGGGGGTACCTTGGGCATCCCAAAGCTTAGGTTCTTTTCACTCTTATTCTTCTCATATCGGTGTCTCACCCAAAACTTAAAAACTTCAATCACACAAAACTTAACGGAACTTCGTGAGAAGGGTTAGTGTAATAAAGATAAATCATTCACTTAGGTACTGTCAAGACAAGATTCATAATTGTTCTCACATAATACCTACTGTATTCTACCATTCCCATAAATTATATCACCGAATATAAGCTATGGGAACACTAAAACAAGCAAACTATGCATGCAAAACAGAATCTGTCAAAAACAGAACAGTCTGTGAAGATCTGTAGTGTAACCATACTTCCCTGTCTCTAAAAATTCTGAAAACTTAGGACAACCTGAATAATTTGTATATGAAGACTGTGTAAAAATTTCATATCATTATCATGCTCCAGTAAAAAATGAAAATTCCTGTACTGGAGTCAAAAGTTTCTGTTTTGGTTCAGCATCAACTCTACTCATCTTGTGAGTCATCCCAAAGGCTTTACTTGGCATTTTATTGAAATAAAAGGCATAAAACATTATTACTACAGTAGATTAATTATGTGAACACATCAAAACAGAAAGTATAAGTGTTGGGTTGTCTCCCAACAAGCGCTTTTCTTTAATGCCTTTTAGCTAGGCATGATGATTTCAATGATGCTCACATAGGAATAGTATTTGAAACATGTAAGAGAGCATCATGAATATCATGACAAGCACATTTAAGTCTAACCCACTTCCTATGCATAGGGATTTTGTGAGCAAACAATTTATGGGAACAAGAATCAACTAGCATAGGAAGGCAAAACAAGCATAACTTCAAACCTTTGAACACATAGAGAGGAAAATTGATATTATTGCAATTCCTACAAGCATATGTTCCTCCCTCATAATAATTTTTAATAGAATCATAAAGGAATTTCACAATATAAATATCACATAAATCATTGTTTTCATGATGCACAAGCATAAAATATTCATTACTCTCCTCATAAGCAAATTTCTTCTCATTCATAATAGTGGGAGCAAACTCAACAAAATAACTATCATGAGACACTTGATTGACATAACCACATTCAATATCATGATGACAGGTTTCATGGTTACTATCACTCTTTATAGCATACATGTCATCAACATAATCATCATAGATGGGAGGCATGCCATCGTCATAATAAATTTGCTCATCAAAACTTGAGGGACAAATATTATCTTCATCAAACATAGCATCCCCAAGGTTGTGGCTTTGCATATCATTAGCATCATGGATATTCAGAGAATTCATACTAGCAATATTTCTATCATGCTCATCATTGAAGGAATTCTCATTAAGTATTTTCAGAAAATTTTCCTCTACCAATTGAGCACAATTTTCCGAACCATCATTTTCACGAAAGACTTTATAAAGACGAGACAATTGATGCAACCTAAACTCCATTTTTTTTGTAGTTTTCTTTGATAAAACCAAACTAGTGAAAAACAAGAAACTAAAAGATTTAATTGCAAGATCTAAAGATATACCTTCAAGCACTCACCTCCCCGGCAACGGCGCCAGAAAAGAGCTTGATGTCTACTACGCAACTTTATTCTTGTAGACTTTGTTGGGCCTCCAAGCGCAGAGTTTTGTAGGACAGTAGCAATTTTCCCTCAAGTGAATAGCCTAAGGTTTATCAATCCGTGGGAGGTGTAGGATGAAGACGGTCTCTCTCAAACAACCTTGCAATCAAATACAAGAAATCTCTTGTGTCCCCAACACACCCAATACAATGGCAAATTGTATAGGTGCACTAGTTCGGCGAAGAGATGGTGATACAAGTGCAATATGGATGGTAGATAAAGGTTTTTGTAATCTGAAAATATAAAAACAGCAAGGTAGCAAGTAACAAAAGTGAGCACAAACGGTATTGCAATGCTTGAAAACAAGGCCTAGGGTCCGTACTTTCGCTAGTGCAATCTCTCAACAATGATAATATAATTGGATCACATAACCATCCCTCAACGTGCAACGAAGAATCACTCCAAAGTTCTTATCTAGCGGAGAACATAAGAAGAAATTGTTTGTAGGGTACGAAACCACCTTAAAGTTATCCTTTCCGATCGATCTATTCAAGAGTTCATACTAAGATAACTTCAAGTTATCCTTTCCGTTCGATCTATCTAAGAGTTCGTACTAGAATAACACCATATGATACGCATCAACCAACTCTAATGTCACCTAGATACTCCAATGTCACCACAAGTATCCATGAGTTAATTATACGATATGCATCAAACAATTTCAGATTCATAATACTCAATCCAACACCAAGAACCTCAAAGAGTGCCCCAAGATTTCTACCGGAGAAAGTAGGACAAGAACGTGTATCAACCCCTATTGCATAGATTACCCCAATGTCACCTCGGGAATCCGCAAGTTGAGTACCAATACATATATCAAGTGAATCAATAGAATACCCCATTGTCACCACAGGTATCCATATGCAAGACATATATCAAGTGTTCTCAAATCCAATATTCAATCCAACATAATGATATCTCAAAGGGAAAGATTCAATTCATCACAACAAGATAGTAAGGGAAACACACCATATGATCCAACTATATTAACAAAGCCCGTGATACATCAAGATCGTGACATCTCAAGAACACGAGAGAGAGAGAGATTGAATACATAGCTACTGGTACATACCCTCAGCCCCGAGGGTGGACTACTCCCTCCTCGTCATGGCCTCCGCCGGGATGATGAAGATGGCCACCGAAGATGGATTCCCCTCTCCGGCAGGGTACTGGAACGTCTCCAGATTGGTTTTTCATCGATACAAAGAGTTGCAGCAGCGGAGCGGAGAGTCTAGGGTTATTTCTGATGGTTTCTATATTTATAGGATTTTTGGGCGTGGGTTTCACGCCAAGATGGGCCACGAGGAGGGCACGATACACCAGGGCGCGCCTGGGCACTCTGGCGCACCCTGGTGGGTTGTGCCCACCTCGTGGCTCCTCTTCGGTGCTTCTTCGCTCCAATATTGCTTATTTGGTCCAGAAAAAATCACCAAAAAGTTTTGGGCGATTCCTAGAACTTTCATTTTCTGCACAAAAACAACACCACGGTAATTCTGCTGAAAACAGCGTCAGTCCGGGTTAGTTCTAAATAAGTCATATAAAGTGCATCAAAACCATATAAAACTATTGTAAACATAGGTGAATATGGCATGAATATTTCATAAATTATCGATACATTGGAGACGTATCATTCAGCACTAAGCAGCGGTGTGGAATATGCAGTGCGGGTGCGACTGGGAAGCACTACTAGGATCCTAAACTTCCCCTAGGGTTGAAAAACTGTCGGCTATTTACAAAAACCGTCGTCTACATATATGGGCTACGGTGCCCCGTCGGCTATTTCCCGTAGGTGATGCTTGGTCGGCCATTAACATGATATCCGACGGTACCGTAGCTTATGATATTTGCCTACAGCATGAAGCCGACGGTGGATGGTCGGCCCTTTCATATCTGACGATGCTCATATCCTACGGTTTCCCGTTGGTTATTGTAAATTTTGACAGTTTTATGTGCCCGTCATTGTTCTCATTTCTGATGGTTCCCAGCGACAGTCATTATTCACGTTGCCGACGGTCGTCCTCCCATCGGCATATGAATAACCAACGGTACATATACACAGTTAGACTAGGGTGTGACCTACAGTATATATACACTGTCGGACTAGGTTATGACCTACAGTATATGTATACCGCCAGCATTTATACCAACCGAGCATCCATTACCCTCGGTGTCGATTAAAACCGAGAGACCTTTGTCACTGTAGGCATAGTGTATAACCGGGAGTAAAAATATCACTGTTAGCCATCAGCTGCACTACATAATGCCATTGGTAGAGAGAGAATTTGCACTACGAATCTGAAATTTGTGCCAATCCTATAAGTTGGCCTACAATGGCAAGTATGCACAAAATAAAGAGAATTTCTTTTGCGATGGAAATAAATAGAATTCATCCCAACATGATAAAAGAGCATACTTTACTCGCAATGTATCACACAAGTCCAATGGTAGTTGGTTCCAGGTTGAAAACTACAGAAGTCTGAATCATCCATATAGATAACATGAAAATGAAAAATAAAAAGGTAAATAAAAACAATCCATCCTAAAGATTTTGCATAAGATAAATTATATTGAAACATCAATCCCGCTCTAAACTGCACCATGACAACGTTACTTCATCTCAACACTTCCATGAAGTCAAAGTCTTAATTATGTGCTTTCACTCTCGTCATTGATATTGCCACCTTCCATATGATTGTCACCAGCTCCAGCATTGGTTTGAGGGCCCTAAAAACGACCATACTAGTTGTAAGAGACGAAATACCGGTGATAATATAACGAAACGGATTTTTTTTTGTAAAAATACACAACATGTTACTAAAACAAGAGATGAGATTTTCTTGGAAACTGTTACTAAATATACAACTTGCCAACATATAAAAGGGCAAATGGCCCAAACATCTTGTGTATGTAACCAGATTTTAGATGTTCTGAATGCTAAAGTTTTTCTTTATCATGCTCAGCTTTTAGTAAATAGTAGAGTTTGAAATCAAGATTATCCAAAGCAACAAATTAACACCTAGCTTTTAAACTCAACACTGATCAATTATGTTTCACCAACGAAAGCACCACTCCTTTACCTTCTCTGTAGTCTGTACAAGCAGCAATATATAAGTACTTCAAATCAGGCAAATGCATAACCACAGGGCGAATTCAATATCTAGGATCAGTGGTTAACTCATCAAAGGAATTTACATGGACAATGTATAATAAATCCAATTCTTACATACCGGATAGCATTTCTCTACTACGACTTGTAATTACCCCAATTGTCAAATTTATTAACAATCGTTAGTTGTACTCTGTGAATATTAATTAGCAGGCTAAGAACCCATGCCCAAAGAAACAGAGAGAACCAATAAACAAACTCATGTTTCTCTTACCGGTTCAGGTCCAGTTTGATCAACTCTATCTCGCCGCCTTGCTAACTCGTCATACAAATCACTATCACTGTAGTACTCATGTTCAGAATCATATGTGCCCTATATATTAAAAAATATATTAAATATTTGTTTTAGATCAAAATAAGAAATTTACATTAGAATTCAAGTTTCTGGAACTCTACAGTTGAGGTCATCATTACTGTTTGTTACAATCAGTTAGTTTTCTGTTAAACTTACCGACTCATGTTGTGCACCTTCCTCTATTAAAGCATCATAGTCCAGACCTCCTCTATATATCAGTGCCTATAATACACACAATTAGCACAATCACCTTTCTTTGTACTTCTATTTACAACAGCAGTAAAGCTTACCCGCACAACTTGTGCCACACCTCGCAACTCTTTGTTCTCATGCCTCAATTGCTGATTTTCCCTCTGTAAACGCTCTTGTTCACGAGCAGATTGTTCCTGCTGTGATACCCTGATCTTTGTTGCCTTAATAATGGACTTGTCTATTTTGGTAAATGCCTCATCAGCAATTCTTAGTCTCCCATGTGGCATTCTACCAGTTGTTTCATAAATGACAGATCCGTCAAATTCTGGATGCTCCTCTTGCCAATTTTCCCCATGCATATTTTTCATTCCATTGTCGAAAGTTTCCTTTTCCAAGTAAGAAGAACCAGTAAGTAACATGAAGATTGGTAGACGAGTAGTGCAAAATGGAACTAAAAGGACTACAAACTACATAATATGCACACATGTTGAGCCAACTATGTAATGCAACCAAATATGAATATGTAGATTGATTACACGCAACATGCATAGGTTCGCAGACCATAAAGTATAATCGCAAAGACTAACCCAGCGATCAGAAGCTTTTTGGCTACACATCTCAACACGTTCATTGCCTCGCTTCAATCTGTGAGTGTGCTGCCAAGCACCAGCAAGTCCTGGGTCTTTACCTGTTTTTTGTTTCTGCATTATTAAGAGTGATAAGTGTTACCAAATATTATTCTTTAGTAATGAAATAGAGAAATATGCATCAGTGAAATAGTACCAGATACTGGCGTGTAGCCACTATGCTTCTTGCACCACTGCAATGGTAAATCGTGTCTCCATTAGCTAGCCTATTCCTCTTCCCATGTAAAGAATTGTTTCTGGACTCCTGAGTACTCCAATGTTCGCATAGTAAATGCCAACCATCATCAGTACCGAAGTCATCTGGCTTGGTCGAAATTAATTCTGCAACAGTTGGCCAGATATTACCCTCCTCATCTTTTTCCTCAGTCACATTGCCACGCTTGTATAATATTTTCATGGCTGCCTTCTTTTCCTCATGTATCATCTGCCTCACTTTTTCAGCAAGGTTCAACTCCAAGGTTTCATCTGCATCACGTTGGTATGATGGATTGCACTTAAAACGCCACTGTCAAAACAATAATGGCTTGATTTGAGAACAAATGAATCTACTAAGAAATCATAAATAATAAAGGATATTTAAATTACCATCAGACAAATTTAAGTGCTTTAGACTGATGACAATACAAACTGAGAATTATGGTGTAGTGCGCTTTTAGTTTTGACAACATAGATGGGCGTTGTTTATACGATATAACTACATTAGGGACAATCAGAACTGTTAGTTGTTCCTAACACACCTATTAAAGTCCAAGTTTCTGATAAAGTGGTGGGGTCGCAATCTTGAGACGAATAATCTCCAGAAGTGACAAAACTAATCAACTTACCCAAAATTCTTCTTTAATTCTCGATGCTGCAGTTTGCACTCTTGGATTGCTGGACCACTTGTAGTCCTCCCAAGTCAATACAGGTTTCTTATTATCATCTGGACCAATTGGTTCTAGATAATACTGGCGTACAAATGCGCCTTGCACCGTTGAGGGTTCACGAGATTTGAACGGGTGCTTTTCCCATCGACTGTCATGAACACATACTTCAAAGCATTAATATTTGAATAGGCATCCAAGAAGAACTAAAATACTTTAAAAAGTTTAATACTAACATGCCAGAAGGTACAATGAGAGGTCGATCAATCTCTTCAAGTCTATCACCACTTCCTGTCCGAGATCTGGGGGTTCTATCCTTCCTAGTCTGTGAAGCTGGCTGAGATGACCCATTATTTCCAACCGAACCAGTGGAAGGTCCATTTCGTATAGGTCTTGAGATAGGTCTATGAGTCAAACGCCTAGTCATCCTATTTACAAGGCTCCATGCTCGTTAGTAGCAATATAAAAATGAGAACAAACCATTATGAAGAACATGTGTGCAGATTAAAACAAAATGGAACACTTTGTAACCACTTAAATTGTAATGACTAAAACTTAGTATTAGTAAGAAACAACACTAAGAAATGAACCGAGAAATTCTAAAATATCTAATGCACGGTACTTCAAGACAAATCTATAATATAATAGCTCATGCACTAACAAACTATATGTTCAGTAGTCATCATTATCATATTCTAAATCATGATCAAACGTGTTATCCCTGTCTTCATCCTCCTCTTCTCTTTCCCCCTGTGGAAATTCTTCTTCCCCATCGCTACTGTCATCGATATAGATGCTGTCCAAAGGATCCTCCTTACTGCTATCTTCCTTACTGCTGCGCTTTTCTATGGTTTCAATGTCAGAGGGATCAAGCACATCATCGTACTGATTTGTAGATGTCGTAATCTCATCAATAAAGTTCCCAACATCTGCAGAGAAAATGCCCTGTTGTGTATCTTCTTGGAAAAAGTCATTTTCAGCGGATGGATCATGTGCACTATCATCAAGGTTGCTCAAGCTGCTACTTGGTTGTATCTTGTACACAACCCGCCAATCACGAAGATCATGCCTTTGAGAAGCATATTTCAAATAATAAGCTTGAGTAGCTTGGTGAGCCATGGCAAATGGTTCAAAGTTTGCAAGCCTTGAAGATGGCCTAATCTCCACCAAACCTAATTTTTCTTCAGACCTCATACCCTTAGTTGGATCAAACCAGCGGCATTGGAAGAGTACCATCTCAATTTTCCGGCCTGCAGTGAAGGACAGTTTGATAATGTCCTCGATCACACCATAGTAGTCAAGTTGTTTGTTGTCGGACGTGAAGGATGCCAAACAAACTCCAGTGTTCACTGTTCTCAACCTTTTATGGAGTTTCTCGTACCGTTCTGACCTAAAACGAAAGCCATTCACGTCATAGGAATTATATGACAATACTCTAGAACTGCATCCATTAGCTAAATTCCACATGTCCTCATCAGCACTTGGGTCTTTTTTACACTGCCATCAGTAAACAATATTTAAAGTTAGTAAACATAACATCGATCAATCTAAATCAAGAAAGCAATGAGATGGTGATTACAGCAGTCTTAAACCAATCAACGAATTCTTCCGTCATCATTTTATCAAGGCCCTCCAGAGACAAATTGGGGTGCTTCGCGTACTTCTCTTCAGCAAATGCTCTATAGATGGCATATAATTAGATAATTGTGGCATATAATGGTCAAGTGTAAAAATAATATCACTTACTCTCGAAATCTATCAACAGCAGAGCAATTGGTCAAAATGTATAGCTTCGCAGCATTCAGTTCTTCACGTGTGAGGTCTCGAGACTCACCCCTACCATGAAGGGTGCCTTCATATTGGAACACATCTAGTGAGCAACCATCATTTTGAACCTGCTTTCCTCCATTGTTGTATCTAGACTTCCTATTCCATGTAGTCTGAACATGGTCACTAAAGTACAAAGATACACAGTTTGTTATCTCTTGTACAATGCAAGCCTCCACAATTGAACCCTCCACTCTTGCCTTGTTGCGAACTTTCAATCGAAGATGGTGCATTGCCCTACAATAAATAACTTGACATAAGAAAATTATAGCTAGAAGAAATCCACAACATTAGATTATTTGACATACCTCTCAAAGACGTACATCCAACGGTATGTCACAGGGCCCCCAACCCTTGCCTCATACGGGAGATGTACAATTAGATATTGCATCACATTGAAGAAGCCCGGTGGAAACATTTTCTCAAGCTTGCATAACAAAACAGGAATCTCCTTTTCAAGTGTACGCATTCGTTCTGGATCAATCTCTTTGGCACACAATTGTCGATAGAAAAAACTTAACTCTGCTATGGCCCGCCATTCACTCTCTGGGATGAAGCCCCGTAGAGCAACTGGCAAGAGGCGCTCCATAATTATGTGGTGGTCATGGCTTTTCAGTCCAACAAACTTTCCTTGGGCCAAGTTAACAGATCTTCTTAAATTAGCCGCAAAACCATCACAAAACATCAATTCTTTGAACCACTTCAGGATGGTTAGTTTGGCATCCTTACTCACACAATATTTCGCTCTTGGTTTCTGCCACCCACCATTCGGTTTCTGTGCTAACTTAAGTTTTGGTCTGTTGCATATTTCAGCCATATCAAGACGTGCTTTAATATTATCCTTAGTTTTATCCGGAATATCAAGGCACGTGCTTAACAAAGCCTCAGCAACATTTTTCTCATTGTGCATTACGTCAATGTTATGGCGAAGCAACAACTTTTTAAAGTACTCAAGCTGCCACAAACCACTTATGCCAATCCAGTTGTGCCCCTTCCCGAAATCAGCAAAGGTATTTTTTTCCATTTTCATCAGGAACAAGGCTTTGGAGCTGTTCATATACCTCTTCCCCGGAGAGGCGCTTTGGTGGAGGATCAAAAACTTTTGTTTTCTTACGGAAACAATTCAAACTCCTACGGAACACATGGTTAGCCGGAAGGAATCTCCTATGGCAATCAAACCAACATGGTTTATGCCCATTCTTCAAGGAAAATGTATCTATGTCACATCCACATATAGGACAAGCAAGTTTGCCATGTGTGCTCCAGCATGATACTAAGCCATAAGCAGGAAAGTCATGAATAGTCCATAACAGGGCTGCCTTCATGAGGAAGTTTTGTTTTCTGTGACAATCATAGGTAAGAGCGCCATTTTTCCATAAATCATCTAATTCATCAATCAGGGGCTGCATGAAAACATTTAAGTTCTTTCCTGGATGATCTGGTCCAGGAATTACTAGTGCAAGGATCAAGTTATTTTGCTTCATGCACATTTCAGGTGGGAGATTGTAGGGAACAACAAAGACAGGCCAGCAAGAATATGAGGCTGCTGAAATACCAAAAGGTGTGAATCCATCGGTCGCTAGACACAGCCGAATATTCCTTAGTTCCTGAGCGAAACCAGGAAATTGTTTGTCTAGTTCCTTCCAGGCTTCTCCATCGGAAGGATGAACCATTTTTTTCTTGTTATTACGTGGCCTAGCATGATAGTCCATGTGCTTGGTAGTGCTCTGTGACATGTACAACCGCTGCAGTCTAGGTGTTATAGGGAGATAGCGCAAAACTTTGCGTGGTACCTTCCTAGATGTATTTCCTGTGGTTGTTTCCTCGTATCTAGGTTCATTGCAGATTGGGCACTTCTCTTTGTTTTCATTTTCTTTATAATAAATCATGCAGTTTTTGGGGCATGCATGGATCTTCACATATGGCATGGCTAGACTATGCACGAGCTTTTTTGACCTATGGAAGTTTGTAGGGAGTTCTTTTGCGGCATCATCTCGAAGAACATCATGTATTAGGGTCATCGTTTCATTGTAACAAGCTTCTGACAAATTATGCTATGTCTTTATAGTCATTAGCCGTGCTACAGTAGACAAACGAGTTTGTGATGTCTTCGCGTGCAGTGGTGTGTCAGCTTCAACCAACATTTTGTAGAACTTTTGGGCAGCTTGTGTTGGTTCTTCACCTGGAAAAACTCCTTCCGCAGCAATTGCATCAACTAACATATCATCCATTCTATCAACATCTCTCACAAAATCGTCTTGCTCTATGTTTTCAGGTATATTAGGCTCCCCATGACTAGTCCATTTCTCATATCCTAACTGAAAACCATTGGCGCACAAATGGATGGTCATCTCATCCCTTTTGCGCTTATGACGACAGAAACACTTAGTGCATGGACAATGGGATTTCTCATCTACAGTGGCTTCGGGCAATGAAAATGCATGATCCAGAAAATTCTCCAACCCCTGTCTCCAAGTTTCACTGAACAACTTTCCTTTTCTCTCTCTGTACATCCAACTACGGTTGTTGCCCATAGTGCTACACATATATATGACAATTTGGGGTTTAAAAATTAGACATATCGAGGCATCAAAGTATTTGGAGGAAAAAAACTAAGCAAACGTATTAAGTAACATTGGCACGCTCAAGTTACAGATCTATGTTCAGTTTCAGTAAATTTGTATCTGCATCTTAAAAGGTTAAAAGTCATAATGAAAAAACAAATTCCATGTTGGATAAGCAAACATGTAAATCGGACATGTGAAAACGTAATCCATGAATGGGAAGTCACAAAAGGTACATCAAAATAAGAATGCGGAATGGCTAGAAAAGCATAATCACAGTTCACAACCAAACACAATTAGGAATGCAGTTTCAGAAGTGCGATGGCAACACAGAAACTCATAGATCGGGTCATCAGGCACATGGCGGATATAGAAGCGTAGAGAAACACACGACGAAGAACAAAGAGAGATACCTTGGCACGTCGCTAGCGTCGCCTCCTGTTGATTCCTCCATCGTTGCGGAAGCAGAGGAGCCACCGTGCGCTGCTTGGTCGTCCTCGTCCATCGCAGGGGCAACAGAGGAACTCCTCCTCAAACGCCGTAGATGAAGCAGACTTGGAGGCCGGACATAATCGGTTTTGAAGAAAGGTGGATGAGTTCGTTATGATCGGGAGAGGATTGAGGAGACCGCGAAACTTTGGGAAGAAGTGGGGGTGAGGGCGCGAACGCTTTTCCTGCGCGCGCAAAAAGGAAATCAGCCGCTAGCTCACCCGTCCAAATTTTTTTTTGAGAAAATACCGGGGTGCCAGAAGCCCCGCCTGAATATATTTTGGTGTCAACCTCCCATTAATTCCTTCATCACAAGTAATGGTCGTTCCTTGTTACATCAACAAAAAAATGTAGTAATTTTGCAACAAAATATCCCTGCTCTGCTCTACTGACCGAGCAATTCGCCCAAAAAACACAATCACCAAAATTATTGTTCTTTTTATCAATTTTCAACAAGTCAGACCTTTCAAAGCTATGAATGCGACAAAATAAGGAAATCGAAAGTAGAATTAGGGGAGGGGGAACTATCATGGAACCTGGCAACTGGGCTTGGTTTGGTCGTGGACGGCGCCCTGCATGTCCTGACCTATGTGCGAGTGACAGCGGTGGCGGCGCAACAACCGGCGCCAAGCCGCTAAGTCACTCCTTCATCTCCGCGACTGCAATGCCAGCCAGACCTCGCCGGGTCCCTGCACCAGCACCCTCGACACCTCCGATGCGCCCACCACAAATCTCCACCTTCTCAGGCCAGTTAATCTTCGCGACTCGCGATCCGGCTGCTGCTGCTGCAACTTGGCGCTTCACCATGGGGGACTTGGATGCTGGTGAGACAGGATTTGGATTGGGGCGGAGGTGAGCAAGGTGTTGCTTTTTTTCTAGGGGAAGAGCAAAGTGATCCTCGGAGAGTGAGTGGACTGAGGTAAGTGACAAATACTGTAGCTGACCTTATCCCTTCGGCTTCTAAACTAAAAAAAATGTGTGGCTCTCCGCTTTAAGACATTTCGTTTCTAAGGAAGGTAGTTCTATCTCAGTTGGCACATGCTTCCTATTCATCTAGTCCCTCCATCCCAAATTAAATATCTCACTTTTATACTTTTTTTAAGGGGTATCTCAATTTTATACTAACTTTAATACAAAATTATACTAAAGTTGAAACACTTATTTTGAAATGAAAAATGTCTATAAATTGATTAAGATATTATGCTCCCTAAATGATGTGGAGCCTCTTGGTGCATCAACATTGTGGGGGTCAAATTCACAAACATATTTAAAGTCCACGAACATTTTTAATTTTATGAATATTGTTAAATTTGCTAATTTATTTCAAGTTTGCAGATATTTTTTGAAATCCAAGACTATTTGAAAAAACATGTTTTTTAATATACAAAAAAATTAAAAACCTTTTAAAAAAATCCATGAACATATTTTTGATTTAACTAAAAATTTCAGGTAGCCGGCCTTTATGAGCTAGCAGTGGAGCAAGTGACGAAAAACTAAGCGAACGAGTAAAGAAGTGAGCCAAATTGAGTGGGTGACAGCATCGTGTGTCGACCCAATTCGACGGTTTCAGCATGGAATAGGAGCTCCCAAGCTTATCTAGAAAAGAGCTTTGAAGGGGACAACAACCACCGGCTGACACCAAGGCCGAAGGACACCACAACCACGCACCGAATGGCTCCTCTCTCTTCTCTGAAAAATAGTGTCTATAACATCAACCCATCATGGTATACGAATGGAAAAAACGCCACCAAAATATAATTAAGACTCAACCCAATGCAGGTAAAAAAGACACTCCATCAGTGAAGAACGATGCGACGAAGCGCACGTTAGCCTCTAGTATGGATGATATATTCTTAACCTGGCACCTCCTAATGTGCACGTCGATCACTCATGTGAATTGATCTTGTAATATACCCAACCGAATTAATATGTTTATTGATTTAACTTTAATGTACTTGTTATGACATAGCTTCATGCCGTCCCGGCAAGACGGCATTACGTTTCGCAGATCCGATTAGCAAGTCGGCAATATCGGTTGAATTTTACTCCCTCCATCCCATAATATAAGTGTTTTCGACACTACTTCATAGTGTCAAAAACGGCTCTTATATCGTAGTGTCAAAAACGCTCTTATATTATGGGACGGAGGGAGTAGAATTTTATTGCAGGGCTTCAATCGATAGTGGGGTACATGCGTCTTTTTCCATTGACAATGTACACATTGGAGGTCTACAAAGCGCAAGAACATGCCAGTGTATCTACAGTTCCAAGGTTATCGGATGCTTGGCTACTCCCTTTTGCGGTGCTCTGGTGACAATGAGGGACAACGACGAACAAGTAATTTTTCCTTTTCAATAATGTTGAAGTTCTCAGTTTAATATTAGATAAAGCAAGATAGTCTCTCACCTACTTCAAGAAACTAAATTTGGTCCTTCAACTTATGTCAAAATGATATGGATTGGGCCTTTTGTGATGCAGATGACGATGTCGTGAGAATTTCACGCATGTGGCATGCCAACGTGAAAGGTCGAAAACATAGAAAAGGGGTAGGTGGGTCTCGACAGGCCAGGCGAGTTGTAAGCTTGCCTTGGGCTAGCATAGGTTGTCAGTTCGACAAGTGAATAGGTCGAGCCGAGTTAACCTACTAGGTTCCTTTGAGCTTTGGGCCCAATCAAGGCTTGGATTGGTTCAGCTACTGCAAAAAAGGCTCGGAGACTAACCTAGCTAAAAAAATATTATTGCAAGCTTTAAAAAATGTTAGAGAATTAAAGTGATCATGGATTGCAAGATTATTCAACCTGGTTAAGCAACTTAGTTAAGTCAACGAACGATTTTTGGAATTATAATGGTTATAAATCTCCAACAATGAGAGTACAAAACAATGGGACTCTACATATATGTTGTAAAACATCGATAATTTTTGTTTTTAAAAATCCTTACATTTTTGTTTTTGAAAAATATATTCATGATTTCTCAAGATTGCAACATTCAACATTGACGAGGGTTTAATCACCTACAGTGAGATTAACAGTAGGCTATTCAGGATCACTGTCGGGTACATGTATTATCGACGGTGAATATACACCGTTGGTAAACAAAGAGAAGATACGGTTGTAGAATACCGATTGGCTTTCCCTACCACCTTTTCACTGTCGGTTATTTGCGCAGACTGTTGGCTATCATGTCAAATGATCGAGCAATGTTACCGCACCGTCGACTATTACAGAAAACCGTCGTTTATAATGACATATAACTTAGAGTTAGTTGTGCCCATCGGTTATGTGTTTTGACCGTTGATTATTTGATCAGATAGCCATGCGCTAAGAATAAACTGTCGGGTATAACACGGGATAACCATGGGTTGGTATGTACCAGTCGGCTAAGTAGTAACACCGTCGAGCAATATAGTGCATAACTATGTGTGGACTGGAAACTGTCGGTTATTCATCATACCCGTCGGTTGATGCATCGTATGAACATGTGTTGTTTTATCCCCGTCATCTATTAATCAAGACCGTCAGTAATTAATGATCATAGCCTTGTGGATGACTTTAACTGTAGGGAAACTGGGGAACAGTCGGTTATTCCGGAAATCCCCTACGGTCTGTCGGTTATTTAATTTCATCGTCGGCAAAGATTAGATATCTAGTAGTGAAGGACGGTGTGGGTTTTGTTAAGCGAGGACGATGGTGAGGGTTTTCTCGGCCAGAATAATAATGTGCTTCGGAGGCGATGGTTCAGTAGACACAGCCGTTTGCGATAAGTGTAACCACGGTTAAATGGGCTTCCGTGGTCCGTGTAAATCCTACTGTCGCAGACTCTAAGATAAGCATAAATATTCCATCACTAAGTAAGTCAAGCATTTTTTTTATCGTAATATGCATAGTGTAAAAAAACTGCCAACACTAAAACGTAGATGTGTGTGCTGTGGGCAAACAGTTGCTAGTAGTAAATTGTGTGGGGACTCTAAGATAAGCATAAATATTCCATCAACCAAACTGATTGCAGCTCAAGACTGCAATTACATTGCTCTACATATTAGTTCATAAAACAGAGTCTCACCGGCATCTAGATCAACACATAATAAACATACTCAAGCAGAGATATAAGACGCACAAACTATAGATAGCTAGGGTAGTGCTGGCATCAGGACATGTATATATAACTCAATCCTAATCGTACCCACCAACAACGTAAACTTTCTCCAGGTACTCCGCGTACGCGGCGTGCGCCACCCTTCAAGAATACTTCTGCTTGAAAGAGCCAACAGCTCGTCCTCTAGCATGTGCCAGAACACTTGCAAACACGGGGTTAAGCCTTTGGGCGCAGAACGGGCATCCGAAGCCCCCATTCCGGGTCCTGATACGACGATTATGCGTTCCCGCATAGAGCTCCTTGAGCTTTTGTTTCTTGTACCTTCTCTGGTCCTACTTATCGCTGCCAACGTCGTCAGATAGCACCTATACATAAAATAAAAAATCATGACATTGATGAATAAAATGCTTAATTTGATATCACAAACAACTTAATGCAACAAAATTATTAACTAATGACTTTAAATGCATGAACCGATTATTTTCAAATAAACAAGGAACTTTGAAGTAAGTACTACTCCACATTATCACTAAAGTAGTGATCTACATGCTCTTATACGGTGTCTATTTACAAATGGGTACATGTACAATTATCTATGTAGACGGATTATTATCAAAATGATCATTTGTACAGGTCAACCATTAAATCACTGTAAAACCTTAGACATAATACTAGCATAATCGTATGTACGGTTGTCACTTATCCAAGTCACTTATCATTTACCTACCAAACAATCAATACGTACACACTAACACGGATCTATCGAATCTTACTCTGATTACATGGATTGAAATAACATGAACCCCGGACGAATTACAAAAAAAGGCGGAAAATAGAACTAATCAGAGATACCCTATGATATAGTTACCAAAATAGGGGGGGTCTAACCTGTTCTCCGTCGTCGTCGGAGTTGTCACTATCGGAGTCGTCGCCGACGTCGTCGGTGGAGTGGTCATCAGAGAGGTCGTAGTAGTCTCTATGCAGCACCGCCTCCTGCTGGGGAGGCACGACAGGGCTTACGACGTCATTGTCGTGCTTCTGTCCGCGCGAGACCTCATCGGCCGGGAGGGCAACCTCGTCGCCCAGCATCAAGAGATGCTTAGTTGCTTCGCCGGCCCCGGCTTCGACCCCCGCGTCACCACTCCCTCCGATGGTGCGCTTGGTCGCCATCTGATACACTTTCGAGAGCGTTTACGACTGGGAACGGCGGCGATGATGCAGGCGCGGTGTGTGGAGAGACGGGAGTGTGGCCGCCTGCTATAACCAGCAGGACAGGCGCGATTAATATAGAGTGGTTGGGAACTAGGCGGGAGGCGGGTAAACGGCTCGCCTCCCGGTGAGCCTGCGCAGCGGTCTTCTCACATGCCTCACCCCTGCCCGCACGTCTCCCGTCTAGCCCGCGCAGAGGACTGCTCGCATGTCTCCCGGTTAGCCTGGGCAGAGGACTGCTCGCACGTGTCCCGTCAATTCACACACCAGCTCGCATGTCTCCCGATGAGCCAGAGCGGCCAGCTCGCACGTGTCCCTTCAATTTACACACCTGCTCGCACTCCTCACGGTCAGACTGAGCCGCGGACTGCTCGCATCATGCGTCCTGTCGACTCACGTCCGCTCGGACGGCACACGGGGCTCATGGTGGTACGTAATATTTTGTTGGGACCAACGCACACGGTTCAGTACTGTAATCGTTTGTGATGGTAACGTGACAAGTGTGTGTACCAAGCACCAACCTTTAATAAGCTCCCGTTTGTAAGAAAAGTGTATCCAAAATTTGTCTCTAATTAGGCCAGAAATTAGCACACTATATATATATATATATGATATATATATATATATATATAGGGTGGGTCTATTTTGACAACACCCTTAAGTGCCTTATTCCAACAACATCAGGCTTATTCTGACAACACCTCCCCACCCGCTACAGATCCAGACCAACTACAAGAGAAAAGACAAAAAATTCCCAAACCACGCACGCACGCACCTCCCCTCTCTTCGCCCCACCACCCACCCACGACCCCCTCCACCTTCCACCGCCGGCCAGCCTTCCCCGCGACCCCCACCCACCTCCTCCCGCAGCTGCCCTCACAGTGCGACCATGACGCAAGCCACTCCCCCGGCCCGGATCCGTCGCCGGGAGCCCACCACCACGGCGCCTCACCTACCCCGGCATCCTCCTCCGGCGATCCAGCGACGGGATCCGGGCATCCCCGCCCCGCATCACCGCCTACCTGCGTCGTCCCGCCCCGCCCCGCCCCGCATGGCCCGCCTACCTGCGTCGTCCCGCCCCGCCCCACCCCGCACCTCCTCCGCCTGTCGCCGTCCCCAGCACACGCGCCGCTACCGCTGACCTTTGGATCTCCACCTTCCTCCCCGAACGCACCCACCCGTCGTCGCCCAAGGCTCGACCCGGCCGTCGTGCCTCCCCCCCCACCGACATCGCCTTGCCACTCCTCCACCTCCCAACGGTAGATCCAGGCAGCAACCGCCCTCACCGCGCCTCCCGGCGGCAACTCCGGGCCGGCAACCGCCCCCATCGACGCCTCCTGCTTACTCCTCCCCACATCCAGGCACCCCCGCTATCCTCTCTTCCAGCGCAGGGTAGGACGAGTCATGTGGCGCATGTGGCCTTCAGTTTGCCATGGATGGAAGTGCAGCCAGGTTGCGCGGCGCGTGCAGTTCGCTGGCCGACCACCCCCAGGACTTCGGCGAAATCCACGATGTTCCGATTTTGTGGGTGTTCATATTTTGCGTGTGAAGTGCGCAGTGCGGTTCATTCCTCCGTTCAGTCCAACCGCAGTCTATTCGCATTCAGATTTTGCTTGCTTGTGGAGTTTGTCTGAGGTGCTCGACTGCGTTTGATGTTTATGCATTCAAGTTCTGTTTTGTGCGTGTTTGTACTGCAGTTGACAGCTCTTGGATGTGTGATGACCCACAAGTATAGGGGATCTATCGTAGTCCTTTTGATAAGTAAGAGTGTCGAACCCAACGAGGAGCAGAAGGAAATGACAAGCGGTTCTCAGTAAGATATTCTCTGCAAGCACTGAAATTATCGGTAACAGATAGTTTTGTGATAAGATAATTCATAACGGATAGCAAGTAACAATTGTAAAAAAGGTGCAGCAAGGTGGCCCAATCCTTTTTGTAGCAAAGGACAAGCCTGGACAAACTCTTATATAAAGCAAAGCGCTCCCGAGGACACATGGGAATTTCTGTCAAGCTAGTTTTCATCATGCTCATATGATTCGCGTTCGTTACTTTGATAATTTGATATGTGGGTGGACCGGTGCTTGGGTGCTGTCCTTACTTGGACAAGCCTCCCACTTATGATTAACCGCTCTCGCAAGCATCCGCAACTATGAAAGATGAATTAAGATAAATCTAACCATAACATGAAACATGTGGATCCAAATCAGCCCCTTACGAAGCAACGCATAAACTAGGGTTTAAGCTTCTGTCACTCTAGCAACCCATCATCTACTTATTACTTCCCAATGCCTTCCTCTAGGCCCAAATAATGGTGAAGTGTCATGTAGTCGACGTTCACATAACACTAGAGGAGAGACAACATACATCTCATCAAAATATCGAACGAATACCAAATTCACATGATTACTTATAACAAGACTTATCCCATGTCCTCAGGAACAAACGTAACTACTCACAAAGCATATTCATGTTCATAATTAGAGGAGTATTAATTATCATTAAGGATCTGAACATATGATCTTCCACCAAGTAAACCAACTAGCATCAACTACAAGGAGTAATCAACACTACTAGCAACCCACAGGTACCAATCTGAGGTTTTGAGACAAAGATCGGATACAAGAGATGAACTAGGGTTTGAGAGGAGATGGTGCTGGTGAAGATGTTGATGGAGATTGACCCCCTCTCGATGAGAGGATCGTTGGTGATGACGATGGCTTCGATTTCCCCCTCCGGGAGGGAAGTTTCCCCGATAGAACAGCTCCGCCGGAGCCCTAGATTGGTTCTGTCCAAGTTCCGCCTCGAGACGGCAGCACTTTGTCCCGAAAGCTCCCTTGTGTTTTTTTCCAGGTCAAAACCCTCCATATAGCAGAAGATGGGCACCGGAGGCCTGCCAGGGGGCCCACAAGCCTGCTGGGCACGCCCAGGGGGGTAGGGCGCGCCCCCCTGGCTTGTGACCTCCTGGTGGGTCCCCTGATGTATTTCTTTCGCCCAATATTTTTTATATATTCCAAAATAATTCTCCATAGATTTTTAGGACTTTTGGAGTTGTGCAGAATAGGTATCTCAGATTTGCTCCTTTTCCAGTCCAGAATTCCAGCTGCTGGCATTCTCTCTCTTCATGTAAACCTTGTAAAATAAGAGAGAAAAGGCATAAGTATTATACCATAATGTGTAATAACAGCCCATAATGCAATAAATATCAATATAAAAGCATGATGCAAAATGAACGTATCAATGTGTAATTCTTTCAGTGCACTACAGTTCTTGGCAGCTCGTGAGGTTCATAAACTTTCTTTTGCAGTTCACAGGGTCGTCGTGCGACGACGAAAACATATGTCTCCGCGGTTCATAAAAAATATATATTTAGATTTGCAGTACACGGCATAGTACAGATGAGTTCACTTTGTAAAAAAAATGTACTCGGGAGTTCATTTTTTATTATTTTGGGAGGAATTGTTTTTACAAATTTGTATGAACATGGTTTATTTTTTTAAAATTGATATAGTCCATTGATAAAATCTTGGCGATGCACTTTGCAAAACAAAGGGCGATGAGGTTCACCTTGTTGAACGCGAGGCTAAAAACTAAAACTCCTTTGTTTATGCAATACAGATGCATTAATTAAAGAAATTAGGAAAAATGATAAAAAGAATAATGTAGTACATTTGCTATGTCTGTGTAGTCCGATCGCATTATTGATGTGGTTCAATATAAAACTCTTCACTTGGTAAACATCTCAAAGAAGTTTACTTCTTTTTAGATGTAGTTCACTCGATCAGTCCATGTGGTTCACTCGCCTGATCTACGTGCGTAAAAAAATAAGAACGAAAAAAGACAAAGAGAACACATGTGGTTCACTTTTGGCATTGTCGCGGTTCACTTACGTTTAAGAAGAAGCACGGTCCACTGTCGCGTATTGAAAAATTCAAGTCGGACAAAGAAAAACATGCAGTTTGCTTCCCAGTAGGATGCAGTGCGGCTTTCAGTCTGAAGCAGTGCGTTCTTCTATCTAATGCAGTTTACTCGTCGATTTTGGTGTCGCGAAAAACAGAGTGTCCGCATTTTGGTAATTTCAAAACTGCTCTTAAACCGTAAGGAATTAGAGAGAGTGATCTACATGAAAAAGTTGCGCCTCGTCGATATCTTTCCAACGCCGTATCATTTGCATCGTTCTGACAAGCGGTTTGGAAAAAATCACGAAAATACGCTCGCTGCCACTCGTAGGCAGCCGCACCGTTTTCAAAATTCATTTAAAAACGTGAGAAATCTTAAAAAATGATCAACATATGAAAGTTGCGCCTATTACACAGCTTTCCAACGCCGTATCACACGCCTCGTTCCGGCAAATAGTTAGAAAACTACAGCGAAAACCGTATCGAAAAAATCAAAAAATTTGAAAAACAGAAGTCCGTTTTTAGTAAATATGAAATTACTCTCAAAGCGTAAGGAATTAGAGAGAGTGATAGACATGAAAAAGTTGTGCCTCGGCGATATCTTTCCAACGCCGTATCGTTTGACTCATTCCGATAAGTGGTTTAGAAAAAAACGTGAAAATACGCTCGCTGCCACTCGTCGGGCGGCCACTGTTTTCGAAACTGCTCTTAAACCGTTGGGAATCGCGGAAAGTGGACAACATGGAAAAGTTGAGGATTTTCCGTAGCTATCCAACGGTATATTATATGCCTTGTTCCGACAAACTGTTTAGAAACTGAAGAGAAAACGGTGCCGAAAACACACGTGCAGTTTTTTCTGCTAACATTGCAATGCTCGTTTGATAGGGATGCAGTGCACTCGCGTTAACCGTGCAGCTCAGAAGTGTTGTCAGAATAGTTATTCTGCACCCGTTGTCAGAATAGACGATATATATATATATATATATATATATATATATATATATATATATATATATATATATATATATGTATATATATCATGAAACGGAATCCCAAGTTTCATGATTTTTAGTTGATTTTTGGATTCACTTCAATTTAAAATGAGTTTTCGATGTTTGAGGTTCCTTAAAATTTATTGCATGGCAACTAAACACATGAACCCAAGGGGACATATGATTTCCCCCAATGAATTCCTTGAAACTCAATTATTGCATATTTTTCGAATGATATATGGACATTTTATAATTATAACACGGACTGATGTGTCACGTGTTTTCTGCAAAAAAATAGTTTGACGCGCCTCGAAGTGCTGTTTCCGGTGGTGGCCACACGGGGGTGTGGGGGGCTCTTTCCGTTTCACTTGTTTGCACTAGCCTGTGTGTGTGGGATTGTCCGTTTTGTGAGGCAGTGCCACCCCAAATTATCAAAATTGTGCATTGAAATGTTTAAAACAAGGCACGTCATGCCTGTGTTTAGGACACATGCACACGATGGTGGTGGTCACTCGGACAATATCCTTCGTGCGTTACTAGTGATCAGCACATTCGTGGGTCCATGCATGTGGTCTATCACTTTTGTGCCGCATCGGTAGGGGTTTGACCAAGGTGGGTTAAGTTAATCTGCTCTGTGTTGCGGTAGATCATGGTGAGATTCCACACCAAAGATTGACGTGACGTACTCATGAGTACCTCCTACCGCTCAAAGTTGAGGGGGTGCGTGGGAGGAGACATACATATTGCATGCAATTTTCTTTAGCGTGGGGACTTCCCAATTTGTGAAGCACGCACTCTATCAAAGTCGTGCAGTTGGCATTTTGAATCAAAAAAACATACCCATGCATATGCTTGTGTCACATATAATCTATGGTGGTCCTAAGTGTGGCTCCTGTTGGAAATATGCCCTAGAGGCAATAATAAAATGGTTATTATTATATTTCCTTGTTCATGATAAATGTTTATTATCCATGCTAAATTGTATTGATTGGAAACTCAAATACATGTGTGGGTACATAGACAACAATGTGTCCCTAGTAAGCCTCTGATGGACTAGCTCGTTGATCAAAGATAGTCAAGGTTTCCTGGCCATAGACATGAGTTGTCATTTGATGATGCGATCACATCATTAGGAGAATGATGTGATGGACAAGACCCAAACTATGAACATAGCATATGATCGTGTCAGTTTATTGCTATTGTTTTCTGCATGTCAAGTATGTGTTTCTATGACCATGAGATCATGTAACTCACTGACATCGGAGGAGTACCTTGTGTGTATCAAACGTCACAACGTAACTGGGTGACTATAAAGATGCTCTACAGGTATCTCCGAGGGTGTCTGTTGAGTTGACATGGATCAAGACTGGGATTTGTTACTCCGTGTGATGGAGAGGTATCTCAGGGCCCACTCGGTAATACAACATCACAATGAGCCTTGCAAGAAAAGTGACTAAAGAGTTAGCCATGGTATCTTGTATTACGGAACGAGTAAAGAGACTTGCTGGTAACGAGATTGAACTAGGTATGGAGATACCGACAATCGAATCTCGGGCAAGTAACATACCGGTAAACAATGGGAACGGCGTACGGGATTAACTGAATCCTTGACATAGAGGTTCAACCGATAAAGATCTTCGTAGAATATGTAGGAACCAATATGGGCATCCAGGTCCCGCTATTGGTTATTGACCGTAGAGGTGTCTCGGTCATGTCTACATAGTTCTCGAACCCGCAGGGTCTGCACACTTAACGTTCGGTGACATTTCAGTATTATTGAGTTATGTATGTTGGTTACCGAAGGTTGTTCGGAGTCCCGGATGAGATCCCGGACGTCACGAGGAGCTCCGGAATGATCCGGAGGTAAAGATTTATATATGGGAAGTCATATTTTGACGACCGAAAAAGTTTCGGGTTTTTCCGGTATTGTACCGGGAAGCTTCTAGAAGGCTTCGGAAACTTCCGGAGGAATCCGGAAGTCCACCAAGGGTTCCACCACGTCCCAAGGGTTTGCATGGGCTGAGGTGAGGCGCCCTGGCCTTATTGGGCCAGGCGCACAAGTCCCTCAAGGCCCATGTGACTTGGGAGAGGTGGAAAGTCCACCTGTTTATGGAAAGGGAGGGAATTGGACTAGGAGTCCAACTCCTCCCCCTTGGCTGCGCCCTAGGGCTTGGAGGGGCTGATCTCCACGCCCCTCCACCTATATATAGAGGGGAGGGGGCGCCACAAGAGCACACACGAAGCCCTTGGCGCCCCTCTCTCTCCCCAGATCGTTTTCTCCTCCGTTCGCGGTTTCGGTAGCGCTAGGCGTAGCCCTGCCGGGATAGCACCACCACCACTGCCACCACATCGTCGTGTTGCCGGAGAACTCATCTACCTCTCTGCTCTTCCGTGCTGGATCAAGGAGGCGGAGATCGTCATCGAGCTGTATGTGTGCTGAACGCGGAGGTGTCGTCCGTTCGGCGCTAGATCGTGATTGGATCGCGGGACGGCTTGCGATTTGGATCGCGAAGACGTTCGACTACATCAACCGCGTTTCTTAACGCTTCCCGCTAAGCGATCTACAAGGGTATGTGGATCCGATCTCCCCTCTCGTAGATGCTCATCTCCATGGATAGATCTTGTGTGTGCGTAGGAAAAAATTTGTTTCCCATGCAACGTTTCTCAACAGTGGCATCATGAGCTAGGTCTATGCGTAGATGAGATCACGAGTAGAACACAAAGGAGTTTGTGGGCATTGATATTCAGATTGCTTCCCACCTTAGTCTTTTCTTGATTCAGCAGTATTGTGGGATGAAGCGGCTCGGACCAACCTTACTCGTCCACGTACGACAGACCGGTTCCATCGACTGACATGTAACTTTGTTGCATAAGATGGCTGGCAGGTGTCTGTCTCTCCCACTTTAGTTGAATCGGATTCGACATAGGCGGTCCTTGTAGAAGGTGAAATAGCAACTTGTATATCACCGTTGTGGTTTTGCGTAGGTAAGAATCGTTCTTGCTAGATACCCATAGCAGCCACGTAAAACATGCAACAATAAATTAGAGGACGTCTAACTTGTTTTTGCAGGGTATGATGTGATATGATATGGCCAGAAACATGATGATATATATGTGATGTATGAGATGATCATGTTTTGTATAGATTATCACGACTTGCATGTCCATGAGTACGGCAACCGGCAGGAGCCATAGGGTTGTCTTTAATTTATTTCTGCCTTTTTTGCTTTACTTTATCGCTATGAGTTAGCAGTAGTTGTAGAAGCAATAGTTGGCGCAACAACCTCATGGCGACACGTTGATGGAGATCAAGATGATGGAGATCATGGTGTTATGCCCGTGACGATGGAGATCATGCCGGTGCTTTCAAGATGGAGATCAAAAGCACAAGATCATGGCCATATCATGTCACTTATGATTTGCATGTGATGTTAATCCTTTTATGCACCTTGTTTTGCTTAGGACGACGGTAGCATTATAAGTTGATCCCCTCACTAAAATTTCAAGATAAAATTGTGTTCTCCCCGAGTGTGCACCGTTGCGAAAGTTCATCATTTCGAGACACCACGTGATGATCGGGTGTGATAGACTCTACGTTCACATACAACGGGTGCAAGCCAGTGTTGCACATGCGGAACACTCGGGTTAAACTTGACGAGCCTAGCATGTACAGACATGGCCTTGGAACACAAGAGACTGAAAGGTCGAACATGAGTCATATAGTAGATATGATCAACATGGAGATGTTCACCATTGAAACCACCTCATCTCACGTGATGATCGGACTTGGGTTGGTAAATTTGGATCATGTAGCACTCGGATGACCGGAGGGATGTCAATTTGAGTGGGAGTTTTTAAGTAATATGATTAACTAAACTCATTATCTTGAACCATAGTCTAAGTTGTCTTTGCAAATTTTATGTTGTAGATCAATGGCTCGTGCAGTAGTTCCCCTAAATTTCAATGCGTTCCTAGAGAAAGCTAAGCTAAAAGATGATGGAAGTAACATTGTAGACTGGGCCCGTAATCTGAGGATTATTCTCACGGCTTCCCAGAAGGCTTATGTCCTTGATGCACCGCTCGGTGAGCCACCCGCTCCAGTGTCGTCTCCAGATGTTGCGAACACCTGGCAGTCGCGTTCGGATTATTACTCAATAGTTCAGTGTGCTATGCTGTATGGCTTAGAGCCGGGACTTCAAAGGAGTTTTGAACGTAATGGAGCATATGAAATGTTCCAGGAGTTGAAGTTTATCTTTGAGAAGAATGCCCAGATCGAGAGGTATGAGACCTCCGATAAATTCTATGCTTGCAAAATGGAGGAGAGCGGGTCTGTTAGTGAACACATACTCAGAATGTTTGGGTATTCCAACCGTCTGGCTGAGTTGGGAATTGCCCTCCCGCCGGAGGCGATCACTGACAGAGTTCTTCAATCACTGCCACCTAGCTACAAGAGCTTTGTGTTGAACTATAACATGCAAGGGATGAACAAGTCAGTCGCCGAGCTGTTTGCGATGCTGAAAGTCGTCTGAAATCCAGAAGGAGCATCAAGTGTTGATGGTCAATAAAACCACTAGTTTCAAGAAAAATGGCAAGGGCAAGAAGGGTAACTCCAAGAAGAGTGGCAAAGCAGTTGCCCCTCCCGTGAAGAAACCCAAGGCTGGACCCAAGCCAGAAACTGGGTGCTTTCATTGCAAGGGTACTGGCCACTGGAAGCGGAACTGCCCCAAGTATCTGGCCGACAAGAAGGCGGCCAACACCAAACAAGGTATATATGATATACATGTTATTGATGTGTACCTTACCAACTCTTGTTGTAGTGCCTGGGTATTTGATACCGGTTCGGTTGCTCACATTTGCAACTCAAAACAGGAACTGCGGAATAGACGGAGGCTGGCAAAGGACGAAGTGACGATGCGCGTGGGAAATGGTTCCAAGGTTGATGTGATAGCCGTCGGCACGCTCGCTCTTCGATTACCATCGGGATTAGTGATGAACCTGAATAATTGTTATTTAGTGCCTGCGTTAAGCATGAACATTATATCTCGATCTTGTTTATTGCGAGATGGTTACTCATTTAAGTCAGAGAATAATGGTTTTTCTATTTATATGAGTAATATCTTTTATGGTCATGCACCCAATGTGAGGGGTTTATTCTTATTGAATCTCGATGGTGATGATACACATGTTCATAACATTGATGCCAAAAGATGTAGAGTTGATAATGATAGTACCACTTTCTTGTGGCACTGCCGCTTAGGTCATATTGGTGTAAAACGCATGAAGAAACTCCATGCTGATGGACTTTTGGAGTCACTTGATTTTGAATCACTTGACACTTGTGAACCATGCCTCATGGGCAAGATGACTAAGACACCGTTCTCTGGAACAATGGAACGGGCAAGTGACTTGTTGGAAATCATACATAATGATGTGTGTGGTCCGATGAGCATTGAGGCGCGCGGTGGATATCGTTATTTTCTCACCTTCACCAATGACTTAAGTAGATATGGGTATATTTACTTAATGAAACATAAGTCTGAAACGTTTGAAAAGTTCAAGCAATTTCAGAGTAAAGTTGAGAATCATCGTAACAAGAAGATTAAATTCCTACAATTTGATCGAGGAGGAGAATATTTGAGTTATGGGTTTGGCAATCACTTAAGACAATGTGGAATTGTTTCACAGTTGACGCCACCTGGAACACCACAGCGTAATGGTGTGTCTGAACATCGTAATCGAACCTTATTGGATATCGTGTGGCCTATGATGTCTCTTGCCGATTTGCCGCTATCGTTTTGGGGTTATGCGTTAGAGATGGCTGCATTCACTTTAAATAGGGCACCATCTAAATCCGTTGAGACGACGCCGTATGAACTGTGGTTTGGCAAGAAACCAAAGTTGTCATTTCTTAAAGTTTGGGGATGCGATGCTTATGTCAAAAAGCTTCAGCTTGAAAAGCTGCAACCCAAAGCGGAGAAATGTGTCTTCATAGGATACCCAAAAGAGATGGTTGGGTACACCTTCTATCTCAGATCTGAAGGCAAAGTGTTTGTCGCTAAGAACGGGTCATTTCTCGAGAAAGAGTTCTCTTGAAAGAATTGAGTGGGAGGAAGATAGAACTTGATGATGTTGTTGAACCTTCACTTCAACCAGAGAGTAGCGCAGCGCAGAAATTTTTTTCTGTGAAGCCTACGTCAGTTGAAGAGGAAGCTAATGATAGTGATCATGAAGCATCGGATCAAGTTACTATCGAACCTCGTAGGTCGACAAGGGCACGTACTGCTCCTGAGTGGTACGGTAACCCTGTCTTGGAAGTCATGTTGTTGGACAACGATAAACCTACGAGCTATGGAGAAGCGATGGTGGGCCCGGATTCCGACAAATGGTTAGAGGCCATGAAATCCGAGATAGGATCCATGTATGAAAACAAAGTGTGGACTTTGGAAGTATTACCTGAAGGGCGGATGGTGCGCCCCTCTCTCTCTCCCTAGATCGTTTTCTCCTCCGTTCGCGGTTTCGGTAGCGCTAGGCGTAGCCCTGCCGGGATAGCACCACCACCACCGCCACCACGCCATTGTGTTGCCGGAGAACTCATCTACCTCTCCGCTCTCCCTTGCTGGATCAAGGAGGCGGAGATCGTCATCGAGCTGTACGTGTGCTGAACACGGAGGTGTCGTCCGTTCAGCGCTAGATCGTGATTGGATCGCGGGACGGCTTGCGATTTGGATCGCGGAGATGTTCAACTACATCAACCGTGTTTCTTAATGCTTCCCGCTTAGCGATCTACAAGGGTATGTGGATCCGATATCCCCTCTCGTAGATGCTCATCTCCATGGATAGATCTTGTGTGTGCGTAGGAATTTTTTTTGTTTCCCATGCAACGTTCCTCAACAGCTCCCTCACATGGTAATCGGTGACGCGTCAATCTATGGGGCCCATGTGTGGCACCTATATTATATATTGTTTTGACCAATGTGGATCCTTTTCGTTATGCGTGCGTGTGGCCCTGTTTTAGATACTCTAACTTGGCTAGAGGTTGGAGTTAGTTTCTAGCTCATGACTAACCCTAAACTAACTCTAGCCAAAGGGGTGTTTGGATGACAGGGTTAGATTGACAATAGATGCACTTGATGGAGAGAGAAAAGTGATTTTTCAGTGAGCCCCACGAGAACTAGCTCCAATTAGCACCTCTTGGCTGGTGGGATAGAGAGGGGCCCATGAGAACTAGCTCCAATTAGCACCTCTTGGGTGGGATAGTTTTTTGTGTGGGTTAGATGCAACTATAGCTACAATCTAACCCTCATGTTTGAATACTTTAGGGCTATTTGAGCCCCAACTAGCTCAAACTAACTCTAACCCATGGATCCAAACAGGGCCTATGTGCGTTGTGATCGATCCTCTTCGTAAGTTGACTTACAGTTTCTAAGGCAAGTGAAATTAAAGTTCCATTGGTTACTAACTAAACAAACACTTAATTACATATAGACATATATGTGTGGACCTCATGCAGTGGGCGTTTGTTTTGTCAAACACTCTCTCACGTGGTCATCGGCATCGTCACACCGACAGAACCATGGCCATGTGGGTCGTCACTTTGACAGGTGTTTGTAGAGATGTTTATTTGACCAAGGTGGATTCTTCTTGTTGGTATATGTGTATATATTATACGTAGTTGATATATGCATCGACATTTCAATTCTAACAAAAAATCAAACGCATCGTACACATTGAATCCCTCCTATCGGATTGAACTATGGGCACGCTTGGGGCTATATATTCATGGGTCGTTAACCTCAGTACGTGACCATTCTGGTTCGAGAGACACACATGTGGTGGCGAAAATTATGCGTTTGGTATTTGAAAATATCGCACAACGCTTTCATACATATGTGCCTGGGGCCATGCATGTGCGTTGGTGTTGTCTACACACACTCCCTCGCGTGGTTATGGACGACATGCCAAATTTGTGGACCCATTGTGGTCTATCACTTAAACCTGCCCATATATACTACAGGTTAATTTGACCAATGTAGATATAGTCCTCTCATTATTTGTTACGATATAGTTCATGGTGGGATACGAGACAGAAGTTTGAGCGGATACATATATATATAGGTCGTGGTGTTTGTTTGAAGCATGTGTGTGCGTGGGGCGGGGCGGGGGCGGGGGAGAGGCATCACAATAGTACTACGTATACACGAAACCTATTTATGAGGTCAGGTACTACATACCGTTCAACTTTTGAGCCACATCAAAAAGTTTTGCACGCACGAAATATCACACCACCTTCATTAATTAGTTGAGCCACACACATGTGGTTGCGGTCTCACCCATCTTGTGAAGTTTCCGAGATGCGCCCATCAGTGGGCCCGCGCAATCTACCCTCAAAACTAAAACACGGGGGAGGGGGTGATCATGATGGATTTCTATTGGTTTTGTGTTACGGTAGGGTGAATTTGCAGTTGTAGTATAAGTTTGTAAGTACATATATGTACTGAGCTACCAGCCCCCCCCCCCCGACTCGAAGGCGCATGTGTGGGGGGGGGGCAGGGGGCATAAGCCAACATTGCCGTGTGCTCTGCAGGACATTGTGTGTCACATGAAAGTTGTGCATTCCGTATTTGAACACCACAACAACCTTTCCATACATACATTTGGTCCACAAGCAGGTCTGTTTGTGCGATGACCCTAGATTTATCGTGTTTAATTTCCAATGTTGTTATATAAATGGCAGGGTAGTCTTTTTTGAAACTTAAATAGCAGACGAGTCGAAGGAGACAACTGTGTGCGATTGTGTACGTAGTAGGGTAGTAGACACGGTTCCCGCATGCTAACTGTGTGCCACGCCCGGCCCGTGGTTGTCACGTAACTACAGACCACCTTGCACCAACCCGCATAGAGAAATCTTAAAAATAGTTACCCGCCTTGATCAATTTAAAAATTGATGGTTCTGCGGGTTTATCTCTTTGAATTGCACACATGTATTTGTTCGGGCCGTGTGCAATGTTTGTTCCTCCGGCGCCACTTCAAACCCTTCATAAAAATTTCAGTTTGTCCCGGCTTTTCATTCCCTCCAAGTAAAATTTAAAGTAGCCGCGACATTTCCTCAAACACCACCTAGGCCCCTCCCACCCCCAACCCCACACAACTCCCTCGCTCGAACCCTAGCTACCTCGCCGTCGCCGCCGATCCCGCTCCGCGTTCCACAGTCAACCTCTCCTGCTCTCCCCGTCCAGGTTACGAACCCATCTCCGTACCCTCGCCGACCTGAATTTCTTAGATGGCGCCTGCTAAACACCCCCTTCCTCACAGATCCGCACTGATCCCCACAGCAGACCGTCGCAGCCTAATCCCAGCTACACTTGCAGGGGAGATCGAGGAGCGAATGGCCAAAAGGAGGTATATCGTGGCCTTTTCGATGGAAGATGCCGAGGTGGCCGCTGAGGCTGCCGGGGAAGCTGACTACGATGACAAGGTGCCTGTCGGGATCGCCGGGGAAGCTGACTACGATGACGAGGTGTCCGCCGAGGCCACCGGGGTAGCTGACTACGATGACGAGGTGGCCGCCGAGGCCGCCGGGGAAGCTGTCCACGACGACGAGGTGGCCGCCGAGGCCGCCGGGGAAGCTGACTACGATGACGAGGTGGCCTTCGAGGCCGCCGGGAAATCTAACGAATACAAGGCTGTAAGACAGCTGGTTCCCGTATGGATGCATATCGGCGCAGCCGGCTACGACGTCGAGCTCGTCGACAGTGATGGCTTTGTTGGGGAACGTTGCATGGGAAACAAAAAATTTCCTACGCACACGCAAGATCTATCCATGGTGATGAGCATCTACGAGAGGGAGAGTGGATCTACATACCCTTGTAGATCGCTAAGCGGGAAGCGTTGAGAAATGCGATTGATGTAGTTGAACGTCTTCGCGATCCAAATCGCTAGCCGTCCCGCGATCCGATCACGATCCGTCCCGCGATCCAATCACGAACCGTCCCGTGATCCAAATCACGGTCCTTCCGATCTAGCGCCGAACGGACGGCACCTCCGCGTTCAGCACACGTACAGCTTGATGACGATCTCCGCCTTCTTGATCCAGCAAGAGGGAGCAAAGAGGTAGATGAGTTCTCCGGCAGTGCGACGGCGCAGCGCCGGTGGTGGTGGAACTATTCCAGCAGGGCTTCGCCTAAGCACTTCTGAAAACTAGAGGACTTGATCTATTGGGGAGAGAGGGCTGCACCGTGGCTTAGGGTTTTCTGGTGCGGCTGCCCTCTCTCCCCTCTAGTATATATAGGAGGGAGGGGAGGGGCTGGCCGGCCTAGGGCTCCTAATAGGAGTCGGCCGCAAGGAGGAGGAGGTGCACGAGTCCACCTCCAATCCTACTCCTAGTAGGATTCCTTCCCTTCCCCACTTGGACTTTCCTTTCCCACAATTCCAGATGCATAGGCCCACTTAGGCTGGCCGCCCAGCCCACCAGGGGCTGCTGCGCCACCCTAAGGCCCATGTGGCCCTCTTGGGGTGTGGTGGGTCCACTTGGTGGACCCCGGAACCCATTCGTCACTCCCGGTACACTGCCGGAAATGCCCGAAACTTTTCCGGAGTTCAAACACCACTTTCCTATATATCAATCTTTACTTTCGGACTATTCCGGAGCTCCTCGTGACGTCCAGGATCTCATCTGGGACTCCGAACAACCTTCGGTCACCAACATACATAACTCAACTATACCGAAACGTCACCAAACCTTAAGTGTGCAGACCCTGTGGGTTCGAGAACTATGTAGACATGACCAAGACACCTCTACGGTCAATAACCAATAGCGGGACCTGGATGCCCATATTGGTTCCTACATATTCTATGAAGATCTTCATCGGTTGAACCTCTATGTCAAGGATTCAGTTAATCCCGTATGTTGTTCCCTTTGTTCTTCGGTATGTTACTTGCCCGAGATTCGATCGTCGTTATCTCTATACCTAGTTCAATCTCGTTACCAGCAAGTCTCTTTACTCGTTCCGTAATACAAGATCACGTGGCTAACTCTTTAGTCACTTTGCTTGCAAGGCTCATTGTGATGTTGTATTACCGAGTGGGCCCTGAGATACCTCTCCGTCACACGGAGTAACAAATCCCAGTCTTGATCCATGCCAACTCAACAGACACCCTCGGAGATACCTGTAGAGCATCTTTATAGTCACCCAGTTACGTTGCGACGTTTGATACACATAAGGGATTCCTCCGGTGTCAGTGAGTTGCATGATCTCATGGTCATAGGAACAGATACTTGACATGCAGAAAACAATAGCAATAAACTGACATGATCATATGCTATGTTCATAGTTTGGGTCTTGTCCATTACATCATTCTCCTAATGATGTGATCCCGTTATCAAATGACATCTCATGTCTATGGCTAGGAAACCTTGACCATCTTTGATCAACGAGCTAGTCTATTAGAGGCATACTAGGGACACAGTGTTGTCTATGTACCCACACATGTATTTGAGTTTCCAATCAATACAATTATAGCATGGATAATAAACGATTATCATGAACAAGGAAATATGATAATAACTAAATTATTATTGACTCTAGGGCATATTTCCAACAGTCTCCCACTTGCACTAGAGTCAATAATCTAGCTCACATCACCATGTGATTAACATTGTAATGAATCTAACACCCAATGAGTTCTGGGGTTCGATCATGTTTTGCATGTGAGAGAGGTTCTAGTCAACGGTCTGCAACATTCAGATCCGTGTGTTCTTTGCAAATCTATATGTCGTACTGCAGATGCTACCACGCTCCACTTGGAGCTATTCCAAATGACTGCTCCACTATACGTATCCGGACTGCTACTCAGAGTCGTCCGGATAGGTGTCAAAGCTTGCATCGACGTAACCCTTTACGACAAACTCTTTATCACCTCCATAATCGAGAAACATTTCCTTAGTCCTCTAGTTACTAAGGATAATCTTGACCGTTGTCCAGTGATCCACTCTTGGACCACTCTTGTACCCCTTGACAGACTCATGGCAAGGCACACACCAGGTGCGGTACACAGCATGGCATACTATACAGAGCCTATGGATAAGGCATAGGGGATGACCTTCGCCTTTCTCTTTCTTCTGCCGTGGTCGAGCTTTGAGTCTCACTCAACTCCACACGTTACAAATCAGGCAAGAACTCTTTCTTTGACTGATCCATTTTGAACTCTTTCAAAATCTTGTCAAGGTATGTACTCATTGAAAGTTTTATCAGACGTGTTGATCTATCTCTATAGATCCCGATGCCCAATATTTAAGTAGCTTCATTCCAGGTTTTCCTTTGAAAAACTCCTTTTTCAAACAACCCTTTATGCTTTCCAGACATTCTACATCATTTCCGATCAACAATATGTCATCCACATATACTTATCAGAAATTCTATAGTGCTCCCACTCACTTTATTGTAAATACAAGTTTCTCATAAACTTTGTATAGACCCAAAAACTTTGATCACCTCATCAAAGCGCATATTCCAACTCCGAGATGCTTGCTCCTGTCCATAGAAGGATCGCTGGAGCTTGCATACATTTTAGCATCCTTAGGACCGACAAAACCTTCCGGTTGTATCACATACAACCTTTCCTCATGGATACCGTTAAGGAAACGATGTTTTGACATCCATCTGCCAGATTTCATAATCAAAAAATGCAGCAACTGTCGTGGGAACGTGTCTGACAGTAGATGGTAGGGGTACGAATGGAGAGGGCAGAATCCTAGCTACGGCGAGGATGTACACACAGATGTATGAGTTCAGGCCTCACTCGGGAGTGATAACAGCCCTACGTCTCAGTGCTCCGGAGAGCTCTCTACTCTGTCGAGTGAAATATGTGTGTTGTGTTACAAAAGGTTGCGAACCCTTCTACCAGCGGGGAGGGGTGGCTTATATAGAGTGCGCTGCCCCTCATAACGTCTGGCATTAAGGGGTTTAATTGTAGGTAATAAAGGGGGAACGTTACTGGTAACGTATACAGTAAATGCTAGTTAAGTCGAGCGTAACGCCGGACCGTTGGCATCCTTGAGGAGTCTCCTGGTCTTCTGGTGTCAAGTGGTTGGCGACCCCTCCGAGTGAGAGTTGACTGTCGAGTGCAGGGGGGGTCTTCCGACTGAACATCCGTCGAGTGACTCACACGCCTTGTCCAGTTCAGTCGGAATCTTTCTTGTAGTCTTGTAGATCTTGAACGTGGTGTCCTTAGGAGGGGCATGTAGGACAGGCCTAATACCCTACCCTAGGTACGTATCCTCGTCAGCAACTGCTAACATAATTCCAACAGACTTTAGCATCGCTACGGGTGAGAAAGTCTCATCGTAGTCAACTCCTTGAACTTGTCAGAAACTTCTTTGCGACAAGTCGAGCTTTATAAATGGTGACATTTACCATCAGTATATGTCTTCTTCTTAAAGGTCCATTTGTACTCAACGACCTGTCGTTCAACGGGCAAGTCTACCAAAGTCCATACTTGGTTTTCATACATGGATCATTTCTCGGATTTCATGGCTCCTAGCCATTTGTTGGAATCTGGGCCCACCATCGCTTCTTCATAGCTCGTAGGTTAACTGTTGTCTAACAACATGACCTCCAAGACAGGATTGATGTACCACTCAGGGGCGGTACAAGTCTTTGTCGACCTACGAGGTTCGGTAGTAACTTGATCCGAAGCTTCATGATCATCATCATTTGATTCCTCTTCACTTGGTGTAGGAGTCGCAGAAACATCTTTCTGCGTTGTGCTACTATCCAACTGAAGTGACGGTTCAACAACCGCATCAAGTTCTACTTTCCTCCCACTCAATTCTTTCGAGAGAAACTCTTTCTCGAGAAAGGACCCGTTTTTAGCAACAAACACTTTGCGCTTGGATCTGAGATAGAAGGTATACCCAACTGTTACGTTAGGGTATTCTATGAAGATGCATTTGTCCGCTTTGGGTTCGAGCTCATCAGGTTGAAACCTTTTTCACATAAGCGTCACAGCCCCAAACATTAAGAAATGACAGCTTAGGTTTCTGCCAAACCAAAATTCATACGGTGTCATCTCAATGGACTTAGATGGTGCCCTATTTAAAGTGAATGTAGTTGTCTCTAATGCATAACCCCAAAACGATAGTGGCAAATCGATAAGAGACATCATAGTACGCACCATATCTAATAGAGCACGACTACGACGTTCGGACACACCATCACACTATGGAGTTCCAGGTGGCGTGAGTTGTGAAACAACTTCCACATTGTCTTAAGTTGTATACCAAACTCGTAACTCAGATATTTACCTCCACGATCATATCGTAGACATTTTATCTTCTTGTCACGATGGTCTCAAACTTCACTCTGAATTTGTTTGAACATTTCAAACATTTCAGACTTGTGTTTCATCAAGTAAATATCCCCATATCTACTCAAATCATCAGTGAAGGTAAGAAAATAGCGATATCCACCGCACGCTTCAACACTCATTGGACCGGATACATCAACATGTATCATTTCCAATAAGTTGCTTGCCCGCTCCATCATACCGGAAAACGGGGTCTTTAGTCATCTTGCCCATGAGGCATGGTCCGCATGTCTCAACCGATTCGAAATCGAATGAGTCCAAAGATCCATCAGCATGGAGTTTCTTCATGCGCTTTACACCAATATGACATTTAGCGGCAGTGCCACAAGTATGTGGTACTATCATTATTAACTTCGCATCTTTTGGCATCAATATTATGAACATGTGTATCACTACGACACAGATTCGGTAAACCAATCTCATTGGGTGCATGACCATTGAAGGTATTATTCATGTAAACAGAATAACCATTATTCTCTAACTTAAATGAATAACTGTATTGCAACAAACATGATCTAATCACGTTCATGCTCAACGCAAACACCAAATAACATTTATTTAGGTTCATCACTAATCCCGAAGGTAGAGAGAGCGTGCGATGGTGATCACATCAACCTTGGAAACACTTCCAACACTCATCGTCACCTCACCCTTAGCTAGCCTACGTTTATTCCGTAGCTTTTATTTCGAGTTACTAACATTTAGCAACCGAACCGGTATCCAATACCCAGGTGCTACTAGGAGTACTAGTAAGGTACACATCAATAACACGTATATCAAATATACTTCTGTTGACGTTGCCAGCCTTCTTATCTACCAAGTATCTAGGGTTGTTCCGCTTCAGCGACCGCTCCTCATAATAGAAGCACTTAGTCTTGGGTTTGGGTTCAACCTTGGGTTTCTTCACTGGAGCAGCAACTGGCTTGCCATCCATGAAGTTTCCCTCCTTGCCCTTGCCCTTCTCGAAACTAGTGGTTTTACTAACCATCAACACTTGATGCTCCTTCTTGATTTCTACCTTCGTGGTGTCAAACATCGCGAATAGCTCAGGGATCATTATTTCCATCCCTGGCATTTTATAGTTCATCACGAAGCTCTAGTAGCTTAGTGACAGTGACTTGGAGAACTATATCAATCACTATCTTATCTGGAAGATCAACTCCCACTCGATTCAAGCGATTGTAGCACCCAGACAATCTGAGCACATGCTCAACGATTGAGCTATTCTCCTTCATCTTGCAGGCAAAGAATCTTGCTGGAGGTCTCATACCTCTCAACACGGGCACGAGCCTGAGATCCCAATTTCAGCTCTTAGAACATCTCATATGTTCCGTGACGTTCAAAACGTTTTGAAGCCTCAATTCTAAGCCGTAATGCATGACGCACTGAACTATCAAGTAGTCATCAGAACGTGCCTGTTAGATGTTCACAACATCTACAGACGACGCTTGAGGGGGTGGCGCACTGAGCGGTGCATTAAGGACATAAGCCTTCTGTGCGGCAATGAGGACAATCCTCAGATCACGGACCCAGTCCGCATTATTGCTACCATCATCTTTCAACTCTATTTCTCTAGGAACATATAAAAATTCAAGGGAGCTACAGCGCGAGCTAGTAATCTACAACATAATTTGCAAAGACATTTTCACTATGTTCATGATAATGAGTTTAGTTAATCATATTACTTAAAAATTCCCACTCAAATTGACATCCCTCTAGTCATTCGAGTGTCACATGATCCAAATTCACCAACCCAAGTCCGATCATCACGTGAGATGAGATGGTTTCAATGGTGAACATCTTCATGTTGATCATATCTACTATATGACTCATGTTCGACCTTTCGGTCTCTTGTGTTCCGAGGCTATGTCTGTACATGCTAGGCTCGTCAAGTTTAACCCGAGTGTTCCGCACGTGCAACACTGGCTTGCACCCGTTGTATGTGAACGTAGAGTCTATCACACCCGATCATCACATGGTGTCTCGAAATGACAAACTTTCACAACGGTGCACACTCGGGGAGAACACAATTTTATCTTGAAATTTAAGTGAGGGATCACGTTATAATGCTACCGTCGTCCTAAGCAAAATAAGATGCATAAAAGGATTAACATCACATGCAAATCATAAGTGACATGATATGGCCATGAACTTGTGGTTTTGATCTCCATCTCCAAAGCACCGGCATGATCTCCATCGTCACCGGCATGACACCATGATCTCCATCATCTTGATCTCCATCAACGTATCGCAATGAGGTTCTCACGGCAACTGTTGCTTCTACGACTATTGCTAACTCATAGCGATAAAGTAAAGCAAAACGGCGAAATAAATTAAAGACAACCCTATGGCTCCTGCCGGTTGCCGTACTCATCGTTACCAGCAAGTCTCTTTACTCGTTCCGTAATACAAGATCACGTGGCTAACTCTTTAGTCACTTTGCTTGCAAGGCTCATTGTGATGTTGTATTACCGAGTGGGCCCTGAGATACCTCTCCGTCACACGGAGTAACAAATCCCAGTCTTGATCCATGCCAACTCAACAGACACCCTCGGAGATACCTGTAGAGCATCTTTATAGTCACCCAGTTACGTTGCGACGTTTGATACACATAAGGGATTCCTCCGGTGTCAGTGAGTTGCATGATCTCATGGTCATAGGAACAGATACTTGACATGCAGAAAACAATAGCAATAAACTGACATGATCATATGCTATGTTCATAGTTTGGGTCTTGTCCATTACATCATTCTCCTAATGATGTGATCCCGTTATCAAATGACATCTCATGTCTATGGCTAGGAAACCTTGACCATCTTTGATCAACGAGCTAGTCTATTAGAGGCATACTAGGGACACAGTGTTGTCTATGTACCCACACATGTATTTGAGTTTCCAATCAATACAATTATAGCATGGATAATAAACGATTATCATGAACAAGGAAATATGATAATAACTAAATTATTATTGACTCTAGGGCATATTTCCAACAGTCTCCCACTTGCACTAGAGTCAATAATCTAGCTCACATCACCATGTGATTAACATTGTAATGAATCTAACACCCAATGAGTTCTGGGGTTCGATCATGTTTTGCATGTGAGAGAGGTTCTAGTCAACGGTCTGCAACATTCAGATCCGTGTGTTCTTTGCAAATCTATATGTCGTACTGCAGATGCTACCACGCTCCACTTGGAGCTATTCCAAATGACTGCTCCACTATACGTATCCGGACTGCTACTCAGAGTCGTCCGGATAGGTGTCAAAGCTTGCATCGACGTAACCCTTTACGACAAACTCTTTATCACCTCCATAATCGAGAAACATTTCCTTAGTCCTCTAGTTACTAAGGATAATCTTGACCGTTGTCCAGTGATCCACTCTTGGACCACTCTTGTACCCCTTGACAGACTCATGGCAAGGCACACACCAGGTGCGGTACACAGCATGGCATACTATACAGAGCCTATGGATAAGGCATAGGGGATGACCTTCGCCTTTCTCTTTCTTCTGCCGTGGTCGAGCTTTGAGTCTCACTCAACTCCACACGTTACAAATCAGGCAAGAACTCTTTCTTTGACTGATCCATTTTGAACTCTTTCAAAATCTTGTCAAGGTATGTACTCATTGAAAGTTTTATCAGACGTGTTGATCTATCTCTATAGATCCCGATGCCCAATATTTAAGTAGCTTCATTCCAGGTTTTCCTTTGAAAAACTCCTTTTTCAAACAACCCTTTATGCTTTCCAGACATTCTACATCATTTCCGATCAACAATATGTCATCCACATATACTTATCAGAAATTCTATAGTGCTCCCACTCACTTTATTGTAAATACAAGTTTCTCATAAACTTTGTATAGACCCAAAAACTTTGATCACCTCATCAAAGCGCATATTCCAACTCCGAGATGCTTGCTCCTGTCCATAGAAGGATCGCTGGAGCTTGCATACATTTTAGCATCCTTAGGACCGACAAAACCTTCCGGTTGTATCACATACAACCTTTCCTCATGGATACCGTTAAGGAAACGATGTTTTGACATCCATCTGCCAGATTTCATAATCAAAAAATGCAGCAACTGTCGTGGGAACGTGTCTGACAGTAGATGGTAGGGGTACGAATGGAGAGGGCAGAATCCTAGCTACGGCGAGGATGTACACACAGATGTATGAGTTCAGGCCTCACTCGGGAGTGATAACAGCCCTACGTCTCAGTGCTCCGGAGAGCTCTCTACTCTGTCGAGTGAAATATGTGTGTTGTGTTACAAAAGGTTGCGAACCCTTCTACCAGCGGGGAGGGGTGGCTTATATAGAGTGCGCTGCCCCTCATAACGTCTGGCATTAAGGGGTTTAATTGTAGGTAATAAAGGGGGAACGTTACTGGTAACGTATACAGTAAATGCTAGTTAAGTCGAGCGTAACGCCGGACCGTTGGCATCCTTGAGGAGTCTCCTGGTCTTCTGGTGTCAAGTGGTTGGCGACCCCTCCGAGTGAGAGTTAACTGTCGAGTGCAGGGGGGGTCTTCCGACTGAACATCCGTCGAGTGACTCACACGCCTTGTCCAGTTCAGTCGGAATCTTTCTTGTAGTCTTGTAGATCTTGAACGTGGTGTCCTTAGGAGGGGCATGTAGGACAGGCCTAATACCCTACCCTAGGTACGTATCCTCGTCATTAGCCCCCGAATGGATCAGGGACCGAGTGGAGGAGGTGCAGTGCAGGTTCTGCCGAACTCATCGTACCGAATAAGCTTCGAGATTTTGCTGATGCCTGTGACGACTGAACCTTCTAGCATCTGCCTTGATCTATTCAGCCCATCAGTTCTTCCGAGTGAATTTAAACGTGGGTTCGAGTCCGAGTGGTCAGCAGGGTCTTCAGATGTGACAGGACGCTCTGTCCGGCCCGGATTTCACGGGATTCGAATTTACGGGAAACGCGCGCAGAGCGGGGATGACGCAACCGTCGGGCCAGCGACTCCTCGATCTTCGCGCCGACTTTATCGCCACGTATCGCGTCTCCGCCGTTAGTGGGATGCACATGGATATGGCGAGCCCACGAGTCAGTGACTCGGGTCGACGGACATAAAAAACGAGAGGGGAGGGGAATTTGCGACAGTGCGCTCGTTTTCCCCTCGTCTCCTCCGCCTCTTCTGCTCCGCCGCCGCGCTGCTCAGATCGAATCCGCTCGCCGCTGCGACGATGGCGCCCAAGAAGACGACGAAGGGGAAGAAGCCCTCGAGCGCCCGGGCCGCAGCGCCACCCGGATGGATGCAGGGCGATTTCCTGCCGTCAACCGTGACGGCGTTGGACGTGGAGAAGCTCGTCGCTGACGGCCTGGTTGCGGCTGGGTCGTGGAGGTTGCCGGGGACAGAAGCGGAGCCGGAGCCGCGCGAGGGCGAGCGGGTCCTCCTGACCACCCATTTGGAGAGAGGTTTTGCTCTGCCCCCGCATCCCTTCTTCCGCGGTTTTCTGAATTTCTTCGGGGCTCAGTTGCACCATTTTCCTCCCAACGCCATTACGTATCTCGCTGCTTTCGTGACGATGTGTGAGTGTTTCTTGGGTTGTCCCGCCCACTGGAGTCTGTTCAAGCACATCTTTACCATCCGTCCTCAGTCGGTAAAGAAAGCCCACACTAGTGATAGTAGGACCAACGTCATCCAGCTTTGTGGGGGTTTGGGTCTTCAGAAGAGGACGGGGAGTGCATTCCTAGCGCTCACCCTTCCGGAGTCGGTGCGGGGCTGGCAGTCGACCTGGTTCTACTGCCACGACGTCGCATCCCCAAACATGTCGACCGGCCTTCCTCCCTTCACGCTGGACCGACCCACTGCGCCCCCATCTCTGACCGTGGCCGAGGAAGAGAAGGCCAATGTGGGGATCTTGATGAACAGTGTTGTGAATCTGGTTCGCGATGGAGTGACCGGCTTGGATCTGTTGGAGGTGTTCCTGGGTCGACGGATCCAGCCGCTCCAGGCGCGGGACCATCCGATGTGGCATTACTCAGGAGTCGACGATACCACTCGTACCCACCCGGAAGAGGTCCCAGAGGAAACTGTCACTCAGTGGCTACGCGGCATCACGGGGGCACGGGATAACCCCAGAGGTTCCAAGAGAGTCCAGCCCTTTTCTGCCGAGCGCCAGCCAAATGTGGTAAGTCTTGCAGTTGTCGATTGCTTTTGTAACTTGTCGAGTGAATATGTCTTCAGCTGACTGACTTGAATCTTTGCAGGAGCTCACGAACATGTATTCACCCGTGCCGAATGGCGGTCAGAACTTTGAAGGAGCGGGGAGCGAGAGCGACAGTGACAGCATCAGTTACGCCGAGGACAGCGAAGGCAACGGTGACGACTCGTCGGGGAGCGATGAAGTTGAAGTCGTGTCTCCTCCGCGTTCTGAAGGGCGTTCCAAGCAGCGTCACGACTCAGCACTCGACCGGGGTCGGGCCGGGAGGTCGACCACCCGGAGCTCCAAGCGTAGCCGGACGTCGACGCCAGAGCCGATTGAAAAGGTTGCCAAGCAGCTCAAGGTCACCACCACCAAGCCCCGGAAGGCTCTCCCCAGAATCAAGGTTGACGTGCCGATTGCCTCGACGTAAGTACTCTTGCTCTTCATTTGACTTGTTGCTAGATTTCATATTATCACTGACCGAGTGACTCTTGAATGTCAGGGCTGCTACCTCGGTGACATCGCCAGGGCGAAGAGAGGAGAGCGTGGAGAAGGACACACCTGATGCAGCTACCTCCCGCCTGGGTATGATATATTGCATTCGACATTTCTTCTCGAACCATTCGACAGTCTTGTGAAACGTCGACTGATGACTTGCAGAGCCAATGGATACTGACCCCGCAGCCCCTCCTTCAACTGAACCGATTGCAGAGCCGACTCAGATGACCGTGGAGCTCGCCAGCCCGCCTCAAGTGCCTGTCTCCCAAGCAGCAACCTTGCAAACGCCAGTACTTGTGACTGCATCACCGGCCCCTTCACAGACCATTTTCTCCCTGCACCGCGTTCCAGAAGATCAGACTGGGGCTGCCAAGGAGGCGATGATGCAGGCTGAACACATGATGCAGCGAACCAAGGAAGCGTACGAGGCCAGCAAGCTGGCTTACGACGCTAGCTCAGCGCTTCGGGCGAACGTCCAAGTAAGTGCACTTGTAAGTGCGTTTTCTGATTGTGCCTTTGCCATGACTTGACTTCTGCACCCACTGGGAGTTTTCTGTCCGTCGAGTGGCAATCGATCGTCACGCACTCGGCCAGGGCTGACCTGGTCGAGTGGACAACCTGTTTTTTTTTGTTTGGCCATCACTCGGATTGGGCGGACCGTTCCGAGTGGATACCGTTCCGGTGGGGGCACGCCGAGTGCACCCACTGGGTGTAGTCCCCGAGACTGTTGTCGACTGCGGGCGGTCGGCAGGAGTCTTAGAACTTTTGTCTTGTTTCTTCTCTTCTTTTTTTTTGTTCAGCCGTCACTCGGATCGGGCGGACCGTTCCGAGTGGATACCGTTCCAGTGGGGACACGCCGAGTGCACCCACTGGGTGTAGTCCCCGAGACTGCCGTCGACTGCGGGCACTCGGCGGGAGTCTTAGAACTTGGACTCGAAGCCCATATTTCTGTCGACTGAATTGTTTTTGTTGTTTGATCTTCAGAAGGCTTGTGAGCTCGGCACTCGGTACGTTGATTTGGAGAAGGAGAAGGCTCAGCTTTAGCTCGACTTGGAACTGGCGAGGAGAGACCTGGAGCGTGCGCAAGCTGATCTAAAGGCTTCAGGAGGTAAACTTTGTTGATCGAGTACTTCATTATTTGTTTCTTCCATCTTTGAACCGAGTGACTCCACTCGAGCAGACGTGCGTGCTGAAAACCGCCGACTCCAAGCGCGACTCAACAGTGCTGTTTCCTTAGATACGATGAAGAAGGCACTGGAGGACAAAGACCAAGCACTCGCCGATGCCCAAAAGACGGTGAGGGAGAAGACTGAAGCTGCTGAGAAGAAGCTTGCCGCAGCCAAGAAGCTGGAGGAGGAAAACACCAAGCTGAAGCAGGAGCGGGCCGACTGGAACAAAAAGCTTGACCATGCGACCAAGAAAGCAAAGTGCTTGGAGGCCCATCTGGGGGATTACGCCCAGAAGATGTATGCTCTGCTTGAAGGTAATTTTATCCAGTTGAGTAAATCTCGTCAATCCCAACTTCATCCAGTCGAGTGAACCTCATTAATTTCCAGGGAACAGTATTATGACTAATCCTTCCCATCTTCTTCACGTAGAATTCTGCAAGGACTTCGAGAAGGAGACCGAGGAGATCGAGCCCAATCTGGATCCTTCTAAGTCACTTGTTGGAGATGCTGTGGCCATGAACATGTTCCGTCTTGAAACTCGAATTGCTGGCGTCCGGGAGTATATCACTCAGCTGAGGAGCGCCATGGAGAAGGTCGACAAGGAACTGTGGCCAGAAGACTCCCTTCAGGCTGACCTGGAGTCAATGATGACTCGGCTCGATGAGCTCCCTGGTCGAGTGCAGGCATGGAAGAAATCCGCGGCGCGCTGTGGAGCTGACGTGGCTCTCTCACTCGTCAGGGTCCATTGCAAGGAGGTTAAGGAAGACAAGCTGAAAGCACTTCAGGTGGCCAATACCAAAAAGCTGCAATTCGAGGACTTCCTGGAGACCTTCATCTCAGCAGCTACTCAGATCGCCAACGGGATCGACCTGGATACCTTCGTCGAACCCGCGAGTCCCCCTGAAGCTTGAAAAAACTTTGCTGGTGATCAAAAACTTTAATTTGCCTCGGTATGCCGAGTGGTGGTGTATCGTTAAAACTTCTTTCGGGTCTTGGGCCCGAGTACTTTCGTCATTTGCATGGGCAGCTTTTATCTATGCTGAATACTCTGGATTTATCTGAATTTGCTTTTCAGTCCTTTGCTTGATTCCCTCTCGAGTAGATCAGGTCTTGTCGAGTGGTTTCTGGTCCAGTGGGGGCACGCGGAGTGCACCCACTGGGTGTAGTCCCCGAGACCGCTGTCGAGTGGCGGCGACATCGGCAGGGGTCTTAAATTTGTTTGGTTGACTAACTTAGGCGAAAGCTGGTTCGCAGCTAAGCTTCCGAGTGTGGGGATTGCTCATCACTCGGAGTGTTTTTGTAACTTAGGCGATGCGGAATCGCGGCTAAGCCCCCGAGTGTGAGGATCGCTCATCACTCGGAGTAGTTTGAAACTTAGGCGATACGGAATCGCGGCTAAGCTTTCGAGTGATGTTATCCACTCGACGGGGTTTTGAACTTAGGCGACACGGAGTCGCGGCTAAGCCCCCGAGTGTGAGGATTGCTCATCACTCGGAGTAACTTGTAACTTAGGCGATGCGGAATCGCGGCTAAGCTTTCGAGTCATGTTATCCGCTCGACGGGGTTTTGAACTTAGGCGACACGGAGTCGCGGCTAAGCCCCCGAGTGTGAGGATCGCTCATCACTCGGAGTAACTTGTAACTTAGGCGATGCGGAATCGCAGTTAAGCTCCCGAGTGTGAGGATCGCTCATCACTCGGAGTAGTTTGAAACTTAGGCGATACGGAATCGCGGCTAAGCTTTCGAGTGATGTTATCCACTCGACGGAGTTTTGAACTTAGGCGACACGGAGTCGCGGCTAAGCCCCCGAGTGTGAGGATCGCTCATCACTCGGAGTAACTTGTAACTTAGGCGATGCGGAATCGCAGCTAAGCCCCCGAGTGTGAGGATCGCCCATCACTCGGAGTAGTTTGAAACTTAGGCGATACGGAAGCGCGGCTAAGCTTTCGAGTGATGTTATCCACTCGACGGGGTTTTGAACTTAGGCGACACGGAGTCACGGCTAAGCCCCCGAGTGATGTTATCCACTCGACAGGGTTTTGAACTTAGGCGACACGGAGTCGCGGCTAAGCCCCCGAGTGTGAGGATCGCCCATCACTCGGAGTAACTTGTAACTTAGGCGATACGGAATCGCATCTAAGCCCCCGAGTGTGAGGATCGCTCATCACTCAGAGTAATTTGTAACTTAGGCGATACGGAATCGCATCTAAGCCCCCGAGTGTGAGGATCGCTCATCACTCGGAGTAATTTGTAAACTCAGAATTGTGCGATCGGAATTGGCGAAAGACTGCAGGAGTCATATCATTGATAAGCAAAACTGTTCTCTCTTATTACATCAAGCAACCCAGTCTTCAGGTATAGAACCGACGAAGCAAATCCGCGTTCCAGGCCCGTGGCTCGTCAGCGTTCTTCTTGAGATTGAAGAGGTGGTAGGCTCCATTGTTCAGCACCTTGGTGACGACGAAAGGGCCTTCCCACGCGGGGGCTAGCTTGTGAGGCCGCTGCTGATCCACTCGGAGCACGAGGTCACCTTCGTGGAAGGTCCGACTCCTGACGTGCCTTGCATGAAAGCGACGCAGATCTTGCTGGTACGCAGTCGACCGGATCAAAGCCATTTCCCGCTCTTCTTCAAGGAGATCCACAGCATCCTGGCGTGCTTGCTCAGCTTCAACCTCCGAGTACAGGTCCACCCGAGGAGAATTGTGAAGAACATCACTCGGCAGGACAGCTTCAGCCCCATACACCATGAAGAAAGGCGTGCGATCAGTTGACCGATTTGGAGTTGTCCTCAAGCCCCACAGAACAGACGGTAATTCTGTAACCCAAGCTCCAGCTGCGTGATCGAGTTCGCGCATGAGTCGAGGCTTCAACCCTTGAAGGATAAGGCCATTTGCTCGCTCGGCCTGACCGTTTGACTGGGGGTGTGCAACGGATGCGTAATCCACCCGAGTGCCTTGAGAGGAGCAAAAGGCTCTGAACTCTTCCGAATCAAAATTAGAACCATTGTCCGTGATGATACTATGGGGAACTCCGTATCTGAATATTATTTCCCTCATGAATTTGATGGCTGTGCAAGAATTCAGCTTCCTGATAGGCTTGGCTTCGATCCATTTAGTGAACTTGTCGACTGCTACCAGAAGGTGCGTGAAACCACTCTGGCCCGTGCGGAGAGGTCCGATCATATCCAATCCCCATACAGCGAACGGCCAGACGAGTGGGATGGTCTTCAAGGTAGAAGCAGGCTTGTGTGACAAGTTTGCATAGAATTGGCATCCTTCACAGTGTTGCACAATATCCTTAGCCATCTCATTGGCGCGTGGCCAGAAGAAACCAGCTCGGTAGGCCTTGGCAACAATTGTCCGAGAGGACGCATGATGGCCGCAAGTTCCCGAGTGAATTTCCTCCAGAATCAGTCGACCTTCTTCGGGAGAAATGCATTGCTGAGCCACGCCGGTTACGCTCTCTCTGTAGAGCTGCCCATTCATAACAGTGAAAGCTTTGGATCTGCGGACAACCTGTCAAGCTTCAACTTCGTCTTCTGGAAGTTCTCGCCTGAGGATGTACGCGATGTAGGGCACCGTCCAATCGGGAGTTATCACCAGAATCTCACTGACCAGATCTATGACTGCTGGGACATCAACTTCAGTCGGATTGGAGGCGCTTATAGGCTGCGGGGGCTCTTCGGTGAAAGGGTCCTCTTGTACCGAAGGAGAGTGCAAATGCTCCAGGAACACATTGCTGGGCACCGGCTTCCGAGTGGAACCGATTTTTGCCAGTTCGTCAGCTGCCTGATTCTTCACTCGGGGAACGTGATGGAGTTCCAAACCCTCAAACTTCTTCTCAAGCTTTCTTACTGCATGGCAATATCCGGTCATGGCGGGGCTTCTGACATCCCACTCCTTCATCACTTGATTGACCACCAAATCCGAGTCACCGTATACCATCAGGCGACGGACGCCGAGCGAGATGGCCATACGCAACCCGTAAAGGAGTGCTTCGTACTCAGCTTCATTATTGGAGGAATCAAAGTGAATCTGGAGGACATAGCTGAGTTTATCGCCTTTGGGAGACACCAATACCACTCCAGCACCAGAACCGTTCAGCATCTTCGAGCCGTCAAAGAACATGGTCCAGTGTTCCGAGTGGATCTGGACTGGCTGCTGCTGTTCTATCCACTCGGCCATGAAGTCAGCAAGTGCTTGAGATTTAATGGCTTTCTTCGCTTCAAACTTGATATCAAAATAAAGAAGTTCAATGGCCCATTTGGCCACTCGACCAGTCGCGTCTCGATTGTTGAGGATTTCATTCAAAGGCGCATCACTGACGACTGAGACTGAGTGATCTTGAAAATAGTGCGCCACTTTCTTCACTGATAGATATATACCATAGACAAACTTCTGGTAATGTGGGTACCTTTGCTTAGAAGGAGTCAACACTTCAGAGATGTAATAAACTGGGCGCTGGACCTTGTAGGCCTTGCCCTCTTCTTCTCGCTCGACAGTAAGAACTGTACTGACGACTTGATTGGTGGCTGCAATGTACAGGAGCAGGGGTTCTTTGCTGTGTGGAGCGGCAAGCACCGGCTGGGTGGAGAGCAGGGCTTTGAGCTGGACAAACGCTGCTTCTGCCTCTGAATTCCACTCGAACGTATCGGATTTCTTCATCAGTCGGTACAAAGGGAGTGCCTTCTCTCCGAGACGAGAAATGAATCTGCTCAGCGCTGCCAGGCAACCAGTAAGCTTCTGGACATCGTGAATACGCTCGGGGCGTTTCATTCGGACGATGGCGCCGATCTTCTCGGGGTTGATGTCGATTCCTCGTTCGGAAACGAGATAACCGAGTAACTTTCCACCCGGAACTCCAAAAGTACACTTGGTTGGATTCAACTTGAGGTCATATCTCCTTAAGTTGGCGAATGTTTCCGCCAAGTCAGTCAGCAGGTCGGAACCTTTGCGAGACTTGACTACGATATCATCCATGTAGGCCTCGACATTCCGACTGATCTGGTCGAGGAGACACTTCTGAATCATGCGCATGAAAGTAGCGCCAGCATTCTTCAGACCAAAAGGCATGGTGATGTAGCAGAAACACCCGAAAGGGGTGATGAAGGCCGTTTTTATTTCATTTGGACCAAACAGACGGATCTGATGGTAGCCAGAGTATGCATCGAGAAAAGACAAACACTCGCACCCTGCAGTCGAGTCCACGATCTGGTCGATGCGGGGGAGCGGGAAATGATCTTTCGGGCAGGCCCGATTGATATGCTTGAAGTCTATGCACATTCGAAGTGACTTGTCTTTCTTTGGGACCATGACGACATTCGCAAGCCACTCGGAGTGGTAGACCTCGCGAATGAACTTGGCCTCCAAGAGTCGAGCCACCTCCTCGCCGATTGCCTTCCGCTTCTCCGTTGCCGACCGGCGCAAGTGTTCTTTTACAGGCTTGGCCTTCGGATCAACTCTCAGACGGTGCTCAGCCAGTCCCCTGGGTACACCAGGCATGTCAGCGGGCTTCCATGCAAAGATGTCCCAGTTCTCACGGAGGAACTGGATGAGCTCGGCTTCCTATTTGCTGTCGAGTGTGGTTGAGATGTTGGTCGGAGCAGCAGTAGGATCTGTCGGGTGAATGTGCACTTGCTTCAAGTCTCCTGCCGACTGAAAAGCTGACTCGGTGGTGGGCTTCTTGGAACGCAACAGATCAGCGGGATCAGCAGTCTTCTTGTACTCTTCTAACTCGACTACAGCCATCTGCATGTCGGTGATCTTGGAGCCCTGTTGGAGGCACTCCTCAGCCCTCTGTCGATTGCCTGTGACTGTGATCACACCCTTGGGCCCGGGCATCTTCAGCTTGAGATACACGTAACACGGGCGGGCCATGAAACGTGCATACGCTGGACGGCCAAGGATGGCATGATATGCACTCTTGAAGTCAACAACCTCAAATGTCAGCTTCTCTTTGCGAAAGTTCTTGTCAGTGCCGAACACCACATCCAGCGCAATCTGTCCGAGTGACTTGGCCTTCTTCCCAGGGATGACCCCGTGGAATTGCATATTGCTTTCGCTGAGCCTGGACATCGGAATGCCCATCCCTTTGAGGGTATCAGCATACAGAATATTCAAGCCACTTCCTCCATCCATGAGAACTTTGCGGAGCCGAGTGCCTCCTACCACCGGATCCACCACCAGTGCCTGTCGACCTGGGGTAGGGACATGAGCGGGATGGTCCGACTGATCGAAGGTGATAGCTGTCTGGGACCACTTGAGGTACTCGGGGGTAGCTGGAGCAGCCATGTTGACCTCCCTGTTGATGACCTTCAATCGACTCTTGCTTTCTACATCGGCAAAAATCACCAATGTGGCATTGATCTCAGGAAAATCTTCTTTATCTTCGTCCTCTTCTTTCTCAGGATCTTTGTCACTCGACTGCTCTCCCTTGAACCCTTGGATCAGCAATCGGCACTGTCGAGTGGTATGTTTTGACAGGATCAAGTTGCCTTCTTCATCCTTTCGTGAGTGAATGGGACATGGCATATCCAGGACATCTGTCGACTGGTTCTTGGACTTCTTCTGAACAAACTGCCCCTTCGGCTTCACTTTCCCTTTCGCCGCCAGAGCGGCTACTTCTGCCTGGACAGAGCCGTCAGCTTTACGCTTTTGCTTCCGACTGGAATTTCCGCCGCCGGGATTACTGTCGACTGCTTTACCCTTGCCACTGCGGAGGCGATCCTCCTCCTCGCCGTTGGCGTATCGGGTGGCAATCTCCATCATCTTGCTCAGGGACATATCTCCTGTCCGACCAAACTTCAAATAGAGCTCTCTGTATCTGACTCCGGCCTTGAAGGCGCAAACAGCCTGGTGCTCGGAAACACCTTCCACCGTGTGATGAAGAGTGGACCACCGCTGAATGTAATCCCTCAAGGTCTCATTCGGCTTCTGGACACAGTGCTGCAACTCGAGCAAACCGGCAGGGCGCTTGCAGGTGCCTTCGAAGGTCTTGACAAACACTCGAGCGAGATCCTCCCAGCAATAGATGCTAGAAGGAGCCAACTGATTAAGCCATGCCCGGGCCGGACCATCCAACATCAGGGGCAGATGCTTCATAGCCACGTTGTCGTTGCCTCCGCCGATCTGAACAGCTACTCGGTAATCGTCTAGCCATGTTTCCGGCTTCGACTCGACAGTGAATTTGCTAATCCCAGCCGCCAACCTGAAGTTGGGGGGAATCTCAGCAGATCGGATGGCTCTGCTGAAACACTCTGGACCAGAAACAGCTGTACTGCTGCCACTCGGAAAATCTCTGTCATAGCCACCTCTGTTGTATCTGCCTCTGTCGACCCGGTTCTGAACGAGAACGGATCTCGCGTCAAACCCAGGGTCCCGCTCATCACCGTACGGGCGCCTGTCATCATAGTGCCGGGGCACGTATGGACCACTTCGCGGAGGAGTAGGCACTCGACGGTGGTCATCACGGTGATGCCGAGGAGCAAACTGATCTTGCCTCTCATCTCTGTACTGATCGTTGCGGTAATCCCTGCCTCTGCGACGCTGAGGTGACCCTGGACTGTGGGCCGATTGGACTGTGTCTGCTCTAACTGATTTGCTGTGAATCCTATTGCGTGACTGAGAGACAGCGGAGTTCTGCTGTCGAGCCGCCCCAAGCAGGGTTCGGATCTGTTCGAGCCCTCTGCCGGCCTCTGAATCGGACGGCTGTATAGAATCTGCAATCCTAGCCGCTGCTGCAACATTCTGGATTGGAGTACGGTATACCTGACGATTGTCGTCGACTGGAGGGAACAACTGGCGCTCGCGGCGCTGTCGAGTGCGCTCGTCGAGTGACCTCTGCATCTCCTCGAGGCGCGTGCGCTCTGCCAAGGTGGCGAGACGCACAGCCTCCAAAGCCTGGGCTTCTGCAGTCGCGCCGACGATGGGGGTTTGGAGGACCTCCTCATCCCTGCGCTGCTGATCATTCGACGGGCCGCCACGCTCGCGGCCGCCATGGCCATAGCTGGGTGGGCTCTGATGAGAACCCGCCATGAAGACTTCTGCTGCAGGATCGCAGCTCTCGCACTCGGAAGGGAGCTCGGATGAATCTAATGCCGAATCGAACGCGCCGTGAAGTGGCTCGGCGGGCTCGATAGCCGCAATCTGCGGAGTCGACGCCTGGCGCGCCGCCGCGAGCCTCACCCATCGCTGGAGCCGCGAACGACCGGATCGCTTGCGGCGACGAACAGCGGGGAGAGTGGACGACGCCGGAGCCGATATGTACGGGGTCGACGGCTGACGAAGGAGAACGCCGCATGAACTCGCGCTGAAGTGCGTCGCCCCGCGGACGGGGAGAGCCTCAACGTCGAGAGGGGCTTCCTGGAGCCATGCGGAGTCATCGGCGATGAAGGTGAACGCGCCGAGACGAATCTCGCAGCCCAGGATCAAACCGCCGTCGGAAGACATGGTGAAGATGAAAAACTGCAACCTCGCCGGAAGTCGCTTAGACGCCTGCCCCACGGTGGGCGCCAACTGTCGTGGGAACGTGTCTGACAGTAGATGGTAGGGGTACGAATGGAGAGGGCAGAATCCTAGCTACGGCGAGGATGTACACACAGATGTATGAGTTCAGGCCTCACTCGGGAGTGATAACAGCCCTACGTCTCAGTGCTCCGGAGAGCTCTCTACTCTGTCGAGTGAAATATGTGTGTTGTGTTACAAAAGGTTGCGAACCCTTCTACCAGCGGGGAGGGGTGGCTTATATAGAGTGCGCTGCCCCTCATAACATCTGGCATTAAGGGGTTTAATTGTAGGTAATAAAGGGGGAACGTTACTGGTAACGTATACAGTAAATGCTAGTTAAGTCGAGCGTAACGCCGGACCGTTGGCATCCTTGAGGAGTCTCCTGGTCTTCTGGTGTCAAGTGGTTGGCGACCCCTCCGAGTGAGAGTTGACTGTCGAGTGCAGGGGGGGTCTTCCGACTGAACATCCGTCGAGTGACTCACACGCCTTGTCCAGTTCAGTCGGAATCTTTCTTGTAGTCTTGTAGATCTTGAACGTGGTGTCCTTAGGAGGGGCATGTAGGACAGGCCTAATACCCTACCCTAGGTACGTATCCTCGTCAGCAACTGCTAACATAATTCCAACAGACTTTAGCATCGCTACGGGTGAGAAAGTCTCATCGTAGTCAACTCCTTGAACTTGTCAGAAACTTCTTTGCGACAAGTCGAGCTTTATAAATGGTGACATTTACCATCAGTATATGTCTTCTTCTTAAAGGTCCATTTGTACTCAACGACCTGTCGTTCAACGGGCAAGTCTACCAAAGTCCATACTTGGTTTTCATACATGGATCATTTCTCGGATTTCATGGCTCCTAGCCATTTGTTGGAATCTGGGCCCACCATCGCTTCTTCATAGCTCGTAGGTTAACTGTTGTCTAACAACATGACCTCCAAGACAGGATTGATGTACCACTCAGGGGCGGTACAAGTCTTTGTCGACCTACGAGGTTCGGTAGTAACTTGATCCGAAGCTTCATGATCATCATCATTTGATTCCTCTTCACTTGGTGTAGGAGTCGCAGAAACATCTTTCTGCGTTGTGCTACTATCCAACTGAAGTGACGGTTCAACAACCGCATCAAGTTCTACTTTCCTCCCACTCAATTCTTTCGAGAGAAACTCTTTCTCGAGAAAGGACCCGTTTTTAGCAACAAACACTTTGCGCTTGGATCTGAGATAGAAGGTATACCCAACTGTTACGTTAGGGTATTCTATGAAGATGCATTTGTCCGCTTTGGGTTCGAGCTCATCAGGTTGAAACCTTTTTCACATAAGCGTCACAGCCCCAAACATTAAGAAATGACAGCTTAGGTTTCTGCCAAACCAAAATTCATACGGTGTCATCTCAATGGACTTAGATGGTGCCCTATTTAAAGTGAATGTAGTTGTCTCTAATGCATAACCCCAAAACGATAGTGGCAAATCGATAAGAGACATCATAGTACGCACCATATCTAATAGAGCACGACTACGACGTTCGGACACACCATCACACTATGGAGTTCCAGGTGGCGTGAGTTGTGAAACAACTTCCACATTGTCTTAAGTTGTATACCAAACTCGTAACTCAGATATTTACCTCCACGATCATATCGTAGACATTTTATCTTCTTGTCACGATGGTCTCAAACTTCACTCTGAATTTGTTTGAACATTTCAAACATTTCAGACTTGTGTTTCATCAAGTAAATATCCCCATATCTACTCAAATCATCAGTGAAGGTAAGAAAATAGCGATATCCACCGCACGCTTCAACACTCATTGGACCGGATACATCAACATGTATCATTTCCAATAAGTTGCTTGCCCGCTCCATCATACCGGAAAACGGGGTCTTTAGTCATCTTGCCCATGAGGCATGGTCCGCATGTCTCAACCGATTCGAAATCGAATGAGTCCAAAGATCCATCAGCATGGAGTTTCTTCATGCGCTTTACACCAATATGACATTTAGCGGCAGTGCCACAAGTATGTGGTACTATCATTATTAACTTCGCATCTTTTGGCATCAATATTATGAACATGTGTATCACTACGACACAGATTCGGTAAACCAATCTCATTGGGTGCATGACCATTGAAGGTATTATTCATGTAAACAGAATAACCATTATTCTCTAACTTAAATGAATAACTGTATTGCAACAAACATGATCTAATCACGTTCATGCTCAACGCAAACACCAAATAACATTTATTTAGGTTCATCACTAATCCCGAAGGTAGAGAGAGCGTGCGATGGTGATCACATCAACCTTGGAAACACTTCCAACACTCATCGTCACCTCACCCTTAGCTAGCCTACGTTTATTCCGTAGCTTTTATTTCGAGTTACTAACATTTAGCAACCGAACCGGTATCCAATACCCAGGTGCTACTAGGAGTACTAGTAAGGTACACATCAATAACACGTATATCAAATATACTTCTGTTGACGTTGCCAGCCTTCTTATCTACCAAGTATCTAGGGTTGTTCCGCTTCAGCGACCGCTCCTCATAATAGAAGCACTTAGTCTTGGGTTTGGGTTCAACCTTGGGTTTCTTCACTGGAGCAGCAACTGGCTTGCCATCCATGAAGTTTCCCTCCTTGCCCTTGCCCTTCTCGAAACTAGTGGTTTTACTAACCATCAACACTTGATGCTCCTTCTTGATTTCTACCTTCGTGGTGTCAAACATCGCGAATAGCTCAGGGATCATTATTTCCATCCCTGGCATTTTATAGTTCATCACGAAGCTCTAGTAGCTTAGTGACAGTGACTTGGAGAACTATATCAATCACTATCTTATCTGGAAGATCAACTCCCACTCGATTCAAGCGATTGTAGCACCCAGACAATCTGAGCACATGCTCAACGATTGAGCTATTCTCCTTCATCTTGCAGGCAAAGAATCTTGCTGGAGGTCTCATACCTCTCAACACGGGCACGAGCCTGAGATCCCAATTTCAGCTCTTAGAACATCTCATATGTTCCGTGACGTTCAAAACGTTTTGAAGCCTCAATTCTAAGCCGTAATGCATGACGCACTGAACTATCAAGTAGTCATCAGAACGTGCCTGTTAGATGTTCACAACATCTACAGACGACGCTTGAGGGGGTGGCGCACTGAGCGGTGCATTAAGGACATAAGCCTTCTGTGCGGCAATGAGGACAATCCTCAGATCACGGACCCAGTCCGCATTATTGCTACCATCATCTTTCAACTCTATTTCTCTAGGAACATATAAAAATTCAAGGGAGCTACAGCGCGAGCTAGTAATCTACAACATAATTTGCAAAGACATTTTCACTATGTTCATGATAATGAGTTTAGTTAATCATATTACTTAAAAATTCCCACTCAAATTGACATCCCTCTAGTCATTCGAGTGTCACATGATCCAAATTCACCAACCCAAGTCCGATCATCACGTGAGATGAGATGGTTTCAATGGTGAACATCTTCATGTTGATCATATCTACTATATGACTCATGTTCGACCTTTCGGTCTCTTGTGTTCCGAGGCTATGTCTGTACATGCTAGGCTCGTCAAGTTTAACCCGAGTGTTCCGCACGTGCAACACTGGCTTGCACCCGTTGTATGTGAACGTAGAGTCTATCACACCCGATCATCACATGGTGTCTCGAAATGACAAACTTTCACAACGGTGCACACTCGGGGAGAACACAATTTTATCTTGAAATTTAAGTGAGGGATCACGTTATAATGCTACCGTCGTCCTAAGCAAAATAAGATGCATAAAAGGATTAACATCACATGCAAATCATAAGTGACATGATATGGCCATGAACTTGTGGTTTTGATCTCCATCTCCAAAGCACCGGCATGATCTCCATCGTCACCGGCATGACACCATGATCTCCATCATCTTGATCTCCATCAACGTATCGCAATGAGGTTCTCACGGCAACTGTTGCTTCTACGACTATTGCTAACTCATAGCGATAAAGTAAAGCAAAACGGCGAAATAAATTAAAGACAACCCTATGGCTCCTGCCGGTTGCCGTACTCATCGACATGCAAGTCGTGATATTCTATACAATACATGATCATCTCATACATCACATATATCTCATCATGTAATTGGCCATATCACATCACAACATACCCTGCAAAAACAAGTTAGACGTGCTCTAATTGTTGTTGCAAGTTTTACTTGGCTGCTACGGGTATCTAGCAAGAACAATTCTTACCTACGCAAAAACCACAACGGTGATACACAAATTGCTATTCAACCTTCTCAAGGACCGCCTTTGTCGAATCCGATCCAACTAAAGTGGGAGAGACAGACACCCGCCAGCCATCTTTATGCAATGAAGTTACATGTCAGTTGATGGAACCGGTCTCTCGTAAGCGTACGAGTAAGGTTGGTCCGGGCCGCTTCATCCAACAATACCGCCGAATCAAGAAAAGACCAAGGGAGGAAGCAATCTAAATATCAATGCCCACAAACTCCTTTGTGTCCTACTCGTGATCTCATCTACACATAGACCTAGCTCTGATACCACTGTTGGGGAACGTTGCATGGGAAACAAAAAATTTCCTACGCACACGCAAGATCTATCCATGGTGATGAGCATCTACGAGAGGGAGAGTGGATCTACATACCCTTGTAGATCGCTAAGCGGGAAGCGTTGAGAAACGCGGTTGATGTAGTCGAACGTCTTCGCGATCCAAATCGCTAGCCGTCCCGCGATCCGATCACGATCCGTCCTGCGATCCGATCACGAACCGTCCTGTGATCTAAATCACGGTCCTTCCGATCTAGCGCCGAACGGACGGCACCTCCGCGTTTAGCACACGTACAGCTTGATGACGATCTCCGTCTTCTTGATCCAGCAAGAGGGAGCGGAGAGGTAGATGAGTTCTCCGGCAGCGCGATGGCGCGGCGGCGGTGGTGGTGGAACTATTCCAGCAGGGCTTCGCCTAAGCACTGCTGAAAACTAGAGGACTTGATCTATTGGGGAGAGAGGGCTGCACCGTGGCTTAGGGTTTTCTGGTGCGGCTGCCCTCTCTCCCCTCTAGTATATATAGGAGGGAGGGGAGGGGCTGGCCGGCCTAGGGCTCCTCCTAGGAGTCGGCCGCAAGGAGGAGGAGGTGGAGGAGTCCACCTCCAATCCTACTCCAAGTAGGATTCCTTCCCTTCCCCACTTAGACTTTCCTTTCCCACAATTCCAGCCGCATAGGCCCACTTAGGCTGGCCGCCCAGCCCACCAGGGGCTGGTGCGCCACCCTAAGGCCCATGTGGCCCTCTTGGGGTGTGGTGGGTCCACTTGGTGGACCCCGGAACCCATTCGTCACTCCCGGTACACTGCCGGAAATGCCCGAAACTTTTCCGGAGTTGAAACACCACTTTCCTATATATCAATCTTTACCTCCGGACCATTCCGGAGCTCCTCGTGACGTCCTGGATCTCATTCGGGACTCCGAACAACCTTCGGTCACCAACATACATAACTCAACTATACCGAAACGTCACCGAACCTTAAGTGTGCAGACCCTGCGGGTTCGAGAACTATGTAGACATGACCGAGACACCTCTACGGTCAATAACCAATAGCAGGACCTGGAAGCCATATTGGTTCCTACATATTCTATGAAGATCTTCATCGGTTGAACCTCTATGTCAAGGATTCAGTTAATCCCGTATGCTGTTCCCTTTGTTCTTCGGTATGTTACTTGCCCGAGATTCGATCGTCGGTATCTCTATACCGAGTTCAATCTCGTTACCGGCAAGTCTCTTTACTCGTTCTGTAATACAAGATCCCGTTGCTAACTCTTTAGTCACTTTGCTTGCAAGGCTCATTGTGATGTTGTATTACCGAGTGGGCCCTGAGATACCTCTCCATCACACGGAGTAACAAATCCCAGTCTTGATCCATGCCAACTCAACAGACACCGTCGGAGATACCTGTAGAGCATCTTTATAGTCACCCAGTTACGTTGCGACGTTTGATACACAGAAGGTATTCCTCCGGTGTCAGTGAGTTGCATGATCTCATGGTCATAGGAACAGATACTTGACATGCAAAAAACAATAGCAATAAACTGACACGATCATATGCTATGTTCATAGTTTGGGTCTTGTCCATTACATCATTCTCCTAATGATGTGATCCCGTTATCAAATGACATCTCATGTCTATGGCTAGGAAACCTTGACCATCTTTGATCAACGAGCTAGTCTATTAGAGGCATACTAGGGACACAGTGTTGTCTATGTACCCACACATGTATTTGAGTTTCCAATCAATACAATTATAGCATGGATAATAAACGATTATCATGAACAAGGAAATATGATAATAACTAAATTATTATTGCCTCTAGGGCATATTTCCAACAGGCTTGTCGCGGGCTATGTCATAGGTTAAGTGGCCCTACCCCGACCCCTCGGGTTCAACCCCCGTCGACCTCATGCAAGGCCCAGCCGCTGATCTACTCTGCTTCGCTCTCAAGAATTTGCCTTCCTTCATCTCCATGGAGCCTCTTTTGTCATTTCTGAAGGACACGTTCTATGGCGGTGGCTCGGTATCGTCAGCTGCCAAGTCAGACCTCATCAACGACGCCGACGCCGACGCCGACAACGGCACCCTATCCGTCTCTTCCAAGGGGAAAGAGCCCATCCGTGACATCAGGGATGTCACCCTGCATCCCTGCTCTTCCAAAGGGAAGGAGCCCATATGTGACAATAGGGAGCACACCCATAATCCGCGCTCTTCTAATGGGAATGAGCCCATCTGTGACAGGTGAGGAAACCCATCTCATGTTAAATTACTTCACTCATGCTAAATGTATGGACTCTGCAATTGAATTTCATCAATACCTGTCTCAAGAGTCATATATGGTTCCTGTTAAACCTGGTGCAGTTAACACATTCACTGTTTATTTCAGTTATTTCGCATGTGATGTACAGTTATACAATTTCATGTTTAAGCATCGGCTACGTTCTATGCAATTTCAACAGTACAGTTCGAATGACTATTTTTGGTTGCTATCAAGCCTGTTGTAGTGAGCATATGCCTTGTTTAACTGTTTTTCCTAGCTCGGTTGTTTGTACTGGGCATATGTCCTGGTTCAATTGCTATATAGTATGTCTTGTTTATTTCAGTTATTCACGTTGTGAAGTTCTATATCTGCAAGTATGTACTTTTCAGTTCAATTTCATCATACTAGTTTCAACGGCCATATGTGGTTCCTGTTAAGCCTGGTGTAGTTAACACGCCCAATGTTTATTTCTGTTTTTTCATAATGTGATGTTCAGTTATACAATTTGATGTGTAAACACGAGCTACATTCTATGCAATTTCAACAGTACCACTATAAATGACTATTTGGTTGTTGTTAAGCTTGTTGTAGTGAGCACAAGCCTTTCCATTTTTATGTAACTATAACTAGTGTGCTTAAACGTGCATAATACCAGTTAGAATGACTATATTTGGTTGCTGTTAAGCTTGTTGTAGTGAGCACAAGCCTTTCCATTTTTATGTAACTATAACTAGTGTGCTTAAACGTGTACAATACCAGTTAGAATGGCTATATTTTGTTGTTGTTAAATGCTAAGCATATTGCAGTTAACACGCATCTCCACTTATTATTAGCTTAGCTAGCGTGCTTAAACCTGCACACTGAAGCTATCATTTTGTGATCATGTTGTTTACCATGCATATATTTGGTTGATGTTTAGCCTGTCAGTACTTAACATGCCTTTCGGTGTACTTACCCAGGACAATATCGGGAACAACTGTTGTTTTTCATCGAGGTTAGTTTCATCACATGGCTTATATATATACTCCATCCACCCCAAAGTATAAGATGTTAATACATCAAATATGTGAGTATTTTGGATGTAATAAGATCTTATATACTGGGACAGGGAATACTGCACTACGTCATTGTGCAATTTCTGTTTACCTTCTAATACTAACTTGTTGCTTGTAGGTACATATGTCACTGGTAAAGATCCGCGTGTCGACAATTTTTGCGTATGGGACAATGAGATATTCATGAACCAGCATCAAGTGAGGAAACTTATAAAGGTTGTTAATAAAATGGGACAAAATATGACAATTAAACTATTTCTTTACACCTTATCCAAGACAACAGTGAACTCCAGGATGGTAACTACGAACTCTGTACCCTTCTTTTAACTGTCCATAATGAGTTGTTAAAATTTACAATGTCTGAATCTATTTTGTTTGTAGTGGTTCTCAAAGCAGTTTACTCAGGATTACCTCTCAAACTACATGATTGGTGGACGAGAAAACGTTAAAGTATATCTACCAGGCCACGATGACTACCTACATGTCCTCATCAACACAGAGAAAGATGAGCGGTCCGCCATCACAAGGGGCTGGCCTAGAGTCGTCCGTGCATTCTGCATGGAGGAGGACACAATATGGGCATTCCGCTTCACCTTGTACAACTGCCAGAGTGTCTTTCGCCTCTTCCTTTACCGTATTTAATACAAGTATGCAGCCGTGGTTCATTATTATTTATCTGGTCCTAATGTAATTATTATTTCTTGATGTAATTCTTGAACATATGTACCTGTGAATGGAATAATGCATTGGTTGTTGAACCTATGTCTATATAAGATGGATATGAAAAATGCAATAGCCTACTATCAAATTCAAATCCTATAGAATTTTAAATTGTGGCGATTAAAATAGCCGAAAAATAAGCTCTGCAGGTCATTACACCGCACACGGTTTGTAAAGCATAACGTGTGTGATATACCTCATGATTCAACACGTTTCAGAGAGAGAAATCGTGTGCGACAATGCACACAATTGCCGTCTGCAAACCGTGTGTGATGTTAGACAATATCAGAAACGGTTAAGCAGACCTAAATATTCTGTCACAGTCTCCTTATCATACACGATTTACAATGTTTAATTGTTTTTTATGTCGTATGCATCCGACACGAGTATGACAGTTGGAGCGTTTGCGAATCTTCGTATATCGCAAATGACGCCGTAGGACAAAATGTGTGTGATTGTCTCCTTATCATACACGCTTTATAATTATGAACTGTTTGCGATTCGGCACACATCGTAAACGGTGCGCTACAGAATTGCGCGTGCGATGTTAGTGTGATCTCACACGAGTTGCAAGGATGGGCCGTATGGGAAGGATGCCATATCTCAAATGGTTGAGAGGTGACTCTCGTTTGTGATAGATACGGAAATCCCATACGCTTCGTTTTGCTAAACGTTTGTGTTCGTTGGCCACCATCGCCGACGATTTTGCCATGTCGTGTGGGATGGACCCCCCCCCATCGCCCACACAGGCAAGGCGACGGTTTAGAACTACGTCGCAGAAAGTGGTTAAAAACCGTTTGTATAGCACGTCGCTGCACCAGTGGCACTAACTGACAGGAGTACTCTCTTGTAATAAGGCCCCTACAATTAGTTCCCTAATCAAATTATGATGATGTTATGTTTACCTGCACGTAATCCGTAATCTGCACACTACATTTGCTGATTGAACTGATGTAGTGGAAATGGTTGCAGCATTGTCTCAGAGTTTTGAATCATTTTATAAGACAGAGGTTTGTTATCCTTTTCTGTATCTGTAGCATCTTTTCTTCTTTTTGGAGCTTCGAGGGAATACATAAATTTAACTACTATTATTTATTATTCCTTTTTGTATTTGCAACATCTTTGATTTTGTTTTTAACTTCCTAGGAATGCATAAATTTTACAGCTCCACTATCTGGTGGCAATCTTCTAGTGCAGTGTCACTGAAGCGCCTTTTAGGTTTTTTATGCGCAATAACAGATTAGTCGCTCTCATGACTAGATTAAATTATGTTGATGCGCTATGCTTGCACTTTCTGATCCAGATTCGACACTCTATGTGCAAAATTACAACTCATATGCCTTCGAATCTAGGTCAGAAAGTGCAAGCATAGCGCATCAACATAATTTAATCTAGTTGCGAGAGTAACTAATCAGTTCGCATCAACATAATTTAATCTAGCTGCGAGAGTAACTAATCAGTTCGTGCAGACAAAAAGGCACTTTAGTAACACTGCACTAGAAGATTGCCAATGGATACAAGAGTTGTAAAATGTATGCATTTACATGAAGCTAAACAGAAAACAAAGATACTACCGACAAAGAAAGGGATAACTAGTAGTAGTAGTTAAATTTATGCATTCCCTCGAAGTTGAACATAAAGCAGAGATGCCATGGATACAAAGAAAGGATAACGAAGCTATGTATTATAAAACGATTCAAAACTATGAGGCAGTACTACAACCATTTTCGCTAGATCATCAACAAATGTAGTGTGTAGATTACGGATTAGCCGCAAGTAAACATAACGACATGATAATTTGACCAGGGAACTAATTGGAGGGGCCTTATTCCAAGATAGTATTGTTGACAGATAGTGCTAAAGCCTAACAACATAATTGCAGTGTAACATCATATAACCAAAAACATTTGTTGATCGAACTAATGTAGGGAACTAATCGGACCAGAGAACTAATTGCAGCGTAACATCTGATAACAAAAAGCACATTTAGGGTAACCCAGACAAGACTATCACCAAAAATAGATTGTAGCTAGTGAAAAATGTTGGAACTTCCCATAAAGAAACACAATAATGTTGAAGCAACACCATGATATATTGTTAGTTGAAACTAGAAAAGCAGGATGACAGTTTAAAGCCTAGAAGTACCGCCCGACCCCAGTACCACCACGTCATCGTATAGCACAAGCTAACGCAACATAGTATTTGCAGACACATGAAGTCATCCATGGAAAATCCGAGAAAATATCCTATGCGCATCATCATTGCATACTATAAAAAGCGTGAACAGATTCACGATCATGGTGTTCACATTTGAAGTTAATTACAAAGATCATATTATTTACAAAAATACTAGCATGTTAAATAGTATCCTAAAGAAAATCAATCTCACGCTTATCTCCTTCCTAAAAAGTGTAATCTCGTGCTAACATTATTCAAGGAGGGTGTACAGAAGGAGAGAAGGGAGGTGTACCTGCGCATGGAGGAAGATTGCTTTGTGGCTAATCTCACGCACGATGGTGACACAAGATCCCCGTGATGATGACCAACGCCAGTGGTGTGGAGCGAAGGGTGAACCGAGTTGCAAACGAGGACGGGTCCGAACTGTCATGTCGGAGCAGAGGAGGATGGGCCATGGCGGGTGAGGAGGACATTCGCCATGACGAGCGATTCCAAGGTGAGATTGAGGCGAGGAACCCATGGATAGCAAGATCCAGGAGGAAGACACCATGGGGTAGCCCCATGTGACACTCCCGCCGAGCTCGTGTTGCCGACGACTGGATGTGCTGATGCCCCCGTCCAGATCGGAACGTGCATGATGATGACCGCTGGGCGATGGGAACTTGGGGGAGGAGGCTAGAGGGAAGGTTGATACGACGAGATCCTTGAGGTGGAGGGGCGGCGAAGGCAACGTCTCGCCTCGATCTAGATCTGAGATCTAGATCAGATCCAGGGAAAAGAAAGAGCCGGGTGCGTGGTGAGATTTTTTGGGGGTTAGACGAGAGTGAGAGAGAGAAAGCTCGGTGGGTGGCATCTGTGCGAGAGAAAGAGACATGTTGGTGGAGTTTTATTTGGTGGGGTGTGGTCCGGATGGGGTCCATTCCCCATACACCTGCACAAACTGATGTGGTATTTTTTCTTTCTCCCTCTCCCTATTTCTTTCACATGTCCAAATCACGAGTCGTCCAATGCGTGGTATAATATGTATGCGCGATTTGTTTCATCATTTTGGTTTGCATTGGTAAAAATAATCCTATTTTCAGTTGGCTACTATCAAACCATCACACTATTTTCTAACACGAGCTCTTGTTGAACTTCTCAATGGAGCCCCAATCTATGTTCTTCTTTATCCTGATATAAAGTGCATTTCTTATTCATATATGTCGAGTATTCTCGCTAGAGCAAATACTTGTTGTACTTTTGCCATCCCTTGCATCAAAGGAAACGACATGTTATCAATTGAGCGATTGATAGAGCAGTCGGTGAATGGGTTTTAGACCAGATAAAAATTCAAAAGCAATGATAGAGATGAAAACAAGTGAACACAAACCAAACTGGCAACTCAAAATCCCCTCCAAATTTATGCAAGGCTAGCTACTTCGCTCCTTGGACCTCACCCTGGGCGTTTGGGTACCCTAACCCGCGTTACCCGAACTCGAACCGAACCGAATTACCCGAATTGTCGGGTAATTCGGGTATCGGGTTAGGGTTCGGTTCTCATTTCTTGGCTATTCGGTTTTCGGGTTAGGGTTCGGGTTTCAGTCTAGAAAACCCGAAATACCCATATTACTCGAATTATTCATACTATCAAAGTTATTCATCCTATTATTATACTCACATGTTACCCATACGAGCTAAAATAGCCATACTACCGGAAATACCCATACTGCCCAAATTATTCATATCAAAAGTTGATGTGTGCTCTGAATATTTTGGGTTTTTTGGGTACCCGAATTACCCGAACCAAAATTTTGGGTAATTTGGGTTCGGGTATTTTTTTGGCAGAAAAAAATTTGGTTCCCATTTTAAGTACCCGAATTACCCATAAACCGAATTACCCGAACCGAAATAACCGAAATACCCGAACGCTCAGGGTGACTTGGACCCTCCCCACTCGAGCAAATCTTAGCCATTCGATCTTCTCGCTGGTGCGATCGTAGCCTGTCTGTCTCGATCTAGATAGTCCAGATCCATCAAATTCCTTCTACTTATACTTCGAGCCCACACAAATTTGATTTTGTTTTTTGCCACTCAAACTTATATAATTCAAAGTGACATGTCAAATTTTAGAGTGGCATAAGAAAAGTAGGAGTAGGCAAAACCTAGAGGGGCGGCGACAACAAAATTTCTCCCCCCAGATTTCTATTCGTCCGTTTCACGCTCCCACGGTCTCACTCTCACCTCCAAACCCAAATCCCAAACCCTAACCACAGCACCTACTTCCGCCGCCGCCGCCATGGCAGGAGCAGGAGTCGGCGGCCGCAAGGCTCGGAACTTCGCGACCTTTCGCCTATTCCCCCGCGACGGTGCCGCCGACCCCAACGACCGCGTCTTCGTCCGCGTCGACAACAACGCCTACACCATCCCCGGCTTCGGCGACGATGAAGACCCTTCCCTCTCCCCCACCGCCGCCGCCGACCAACTCCCTTCCTCCACCTCTGGCCCCCTCCCCGACCACGTCCGCCAGCAGATCCTTGAGCTCGGCCTCCCCGACGATGGCTACAACTACCTTCTCCATCTCCGTGAGCTGCGGCCCTCCGCTGTGCCCTCCTCCTTCGTACCCAACCATACCGCCCGCCCAGAGCACCTCCCCCTGGACGTGAAGGTTGGTTATTTCTCAAAAGCCCAGCCAAGTCTGCCATTTGAGTGCCTAATGTTGCTTTTGTGTGCAGGCTTATGATGCAAGCAAGGTGCGGGTTGCTTCCGGCAAGGTCGAGGAAGAGTTGGACGAGGGGAGGACCATGTGTAAGGTGGCCGCAAAGACGGCACCAGTGAGGCGAGTCGAGAAGGCCGTCGACCCTGACGTTGCAAGGTTGCTCGATGAGAGCGAGGATGAGGGTTTGGAGGAGGATTTCGTCATCATGGCAAACCAAGCCGAAGGGGATGATATGGAGGATGAAAGTGAGGAAGAGGGGGGTGGTGTGTTCAGTGATGTGGAAAATGACGAGGAGTTCGAGGATGAAGAGGGTGAGCCCAAGCCGAGGGTGCCACGGTTGCTGGATGAGCAATTTGATTTGGTGAGCTTATTCCATTTGGTAATTCTGTCAGTTTGCTTTGCAATACGGTGTGAGAAAACTGTTATCTTGTCATTTAAAGTTTATGATTGATCGATTTCTAGCTTGTTTCTGAAAAGAAGATCACTAGTTTTTGGTAAATTTAACTGATACTATAATTTGTAACACACAATGGTGAGTCTGCAACTTTGGTTTGTTACTGTCAGCGTTGAATACTTCCCTTTTGTTGCAACTGTACTCCTGCTGTTATGGAGAATTAAGTACAATATGATATGGAAGTATCAGTTTTATATATTTTATAACAATCTTTGCTTGCTAGTTTGTCATTTGTATTGAACCATTCAGTAGATTCAACGCGTTCTCCATATAGAAGATTTGACAGGACTGTGTTAGGCACTGTCCTGTTGTAGAGTAGGACTATATTGAAAGTTAAATTTGCCTTGTAACTATTCAAGTGAACATATAGGATGGAGTATCTTGTGTTGCATGTATCATTAGCCGCCTGCTGTTTCTGAAATTTAGGCTGGAAATCTTGTTCTACGCTTTGAACCTTCACATTTTTTTATTTTATAAAAGGCTATACTTCAGATCTTAACTTCTCGTCGACCAATTTGCAGCTTGCTTTGGAAGAATATGGAGCTAGTGATGATGATGATGGAGCTGTTAGAGATGGGGAACATGAACTCCCGACTGAGGTTATAGATGAATTGAAGTTGTTCCACAATCAAAATGTATGCGTTGATGAAGAATATAGAACGCCAGCAGATTTTGTCCGTGGAAAACTTGACTCAACCACCGCTGAGGAGGTGGATGAATCTGCTAATGTGATCCAAAAGTGTGCTGAATATGCTGAAAGGTATTTAAACGAAAATGCAGAAGATGAAGAGGTCTTGCTTGTTTCAGAAAGCAGTGATGAATCTGAAGTTTGGGACTGTGAGACCATTGTTTCCACGTACTCTAACCTGGACAATCACCCTGGCAAAATTCAAACTCCAGGAAATCCTAGAAATCGTCTTCCCAAAGTTTTCCCTGGGGAAACAGCTACAACGAAAGATATCATCAAGCTTCATGGAAAAGAGAAACTTCCTGTAGATTACCTGCCACGGAGGAAAAGAAAAGTTGAAAAGGAGAAGAAAGCAAAGCCCACAGAAGAAGCTTCAGATGCTGAATATTTCAAAAAAGTAGTTCAGAAGGAAACAAAAGATGAAAAGAAAGCTAGAAAGGTAAACATATATTTGGTTTTCTGTTCCTTGTGATATGATCATGTGTTCGTTTGATCAGCTAACATTTGAGATGGAGAAATGGGAGGACATGTTAGTATTGTTGACTTGACGCGTCACCATTCTTAAAAATTGACCAGCTACACGTGATAAACTTATGTCGGCTTAGGGGAGATTTTATTTGTTAGTCTCTGATATTAAACCTGGACCGTTAATTCTTTTACAACATATTTGTTCTGTTCATAGCTTTACCAAATCGTGGTAATTCCAAATAAACATCCGATGTAATCTGTCATCACAAAACCTATACACTGATGAACTAAATGTTTGTCAAGCATTACCAAATTCCAATCCTGAAAATGCGTGGATCATAGGAGTGACGGTCATGTTTCTAGGTTGTAATTTTGCACTGCATACTGATCCATGATATGGCTCTGTTGGCGGTGCTTTCATGCTTGGTTGTTAATGGATCTGTAAAACCATATGTATACGTAAATCATTTATCTTGCAAACCTGATTGAGATAACATTTGTTTATTAATTTTGACATCCTTATCCTATGTGGCTTATTTTCCTAGTCCGCGGTAAAAGAAGAGAAGAGAGAAGCCCGGAAAGCAAAGAAAGAGCTCAAAGAACTGTATAAATTTGAAACACAGAAGGCTCAGAAAGTTGCTGCTGTTACAGGACCATCTTCCATACGGCTAATGTAAGTTTATTGGTAATTATCACAATGCATTACATCGAGAAAAGATTGAGTACTCTTTGATTGACATGTCTGTAGATATGGAATCAACTATCATTCCTGTCTACTTAAATGTAGATGTAAATACATATCTCTATCCAAGTATCCATATGAGTTTAGTGACATATCTGTTGATACCTTCATATTAACCGGGATATTCATGTTTAAAAAAAAAGAGTACTCTTTGATTTTCATCTTTGATTGACATGTTTTGAAAAAAATCGGATAAGACGGACAACGATTCAAGATATAGATGTTTGATAAAATAGTAACCTCGATATCCATCTTCCTAACATTTAATCTCCAACCAGTAAATGTACTTCTTCCGAAACAAATGAGTTGAAACTCTGTGGAGCTTGCATAATCTTTTAGCATTTTAAGTTAAATTCTGAAGGTCTTAAGAAAGATAAAATAGAGGATATCCTGATATTATTACTATTATTTCCTTCTACTCCCTCCGTTCCTAAATGTAAGACCTTTTAGAGATTCCAATACAGATGTATATAGACGTATTATAGATGTACATTCGCTCATTTTGCTTCGTATGTAGTCCATATTGAAATATCTAAAAAGGTCTTATATTTAGGAACGGAGGGAGTAGTTATTTATTCTTCAGAAACTATCTGAACATAGTTTGTAGTATTTACTTGAAGCTTTGCATGGAAGTATTTGAACGAAGAAATATTCGTTCCTTGGCCCAAAATGATTAGTATGATTCAGTTACACCATGGTTTGCACTTTATTTACCCACCACTAAGTTGATCAAATATTATGTGCGTGCTAAAATGACTTTTCACCGTTGCAGATAATTGTCCTGTGTCATATGTAACATGTTTTCTACATCTGCTGAACTGTTGAAGCCTCGAAGACAGATAGTCCACAGTAAGATAGGCATGCCATATGTAACTGCTGTGCTGGTACCTGAGACATTTCATGCCTTGCTTAAGGTTGTCCCATTCTCTGGAAGCAGTGAATGATTTTGCTTGCCGAATGTATGAGTTTTGTGTTACCTTAATGAGCACACTAAGTGAATCAAATGGGTGAATAGTTTTGTGAGCTTACGCAGAAATTTGCAGGATCCAAATACCTCTGGAAATCTTCTCTCCAAACAGAGAATTACGAAGCTATATCGATTCCAGGGGTTCGAGCAAAAGCAAAATGCTCTTTCCGGTTGCTGGTAGTGCTATTTCTTTGTAAGTTTTGCGGTAATGTCAGTATGTGAGATTGTTTATATGAGAGCGGCCATATGGCAACGGAGAGACGTGGTCCTGACATCTTTCTCGTTTGGGATGTGTGACTGCGTGCGGTTCGTTGGGTAAAATATACCGGGCTGCGGCAGTAGTAGTATACAGTCCCAATGTATTTGTCAGATTGCCACGTGATACTTCTCCTCGGTAGAGCATCTCTACCAGATGGACGGGCGTGCTTTGCCTAGCTGTCTCACCGTATTTGCTTTTCCTCTCTTCCCTGGCGGCTGGAACCCTAGCCGCTGCCGGGAGAGGACAATCTTCTAGCACCGTCCTCCGGCGGCTCTCCTTCGTCGGCGACCGAGGTCGCCGGTGGTGAGGGGGGTCGCCGGATCCACGCGGGTGAATCGTTTTTAGTCCTCATAGTCTAGGTTTTAGGTTATTCATCGTCTTGGCTTCGGCAGCGACGATGGCGGCGCTGAATAAAGATTATTTAAATCCTTCCCTGACGAGGCCATCGGTCTTATGGTTGGGGATGGATTTGGCATCCTTGTGGTGGACCTGTGTCCTCGGGTTCCGCCGTTGCGACGGCGTTTGCTCCAGCGTCGGCGCGGAGCTTGGGAGGTAGTTCAGGAGCGGATGCAGATTGTGGTCAGCATCGACGACATCTGGAAGACGGAACGTGTGCTGGATTCGTGGTTCGTGGATGGCAGGTATGGTTTCCTCCTTCGACGTCTTAGTCGTGGTGGGGTGCCAGATCTGGAGTTCGATGACGTGTCCGGGGTGTTGCCCCGGTCTGATTTATTCAACGGCAAGGGCTTCACTTTTGGTGAGCCACCTTGGAGGTCCGCAAAGCTGCATATCAGCGATGGAGCCGCGTCGAGCTCGGGTGAGGAGGTGATTCGTCATTCTTTTCTTCGGTGGCTGTTGTGGTGGCGCCGGAGACAGGTGACGGACGTTGGTGTCAAACTCAGAGATGTCCTTCTATCTTTTTAGTTTTGTCATGTCGGTCTTTATGTAACTTGTACTTTGATCTTTATGATATGAATGAAACACATATTATCAAGCAAAAAAAAGAGCATCTCTACCAGATTCCTCAAAAGTTATATTTGAGGCAAATAAATAAATAAATTGGTTTAAGGGACTAGACCCCATCTATCAGATCCTCTAGACCTTTAGTTTCTTAAAATTATAACTTTGCAAGGGAATCTAATGAATCATATAGTATAATGGTATTGCTAAATCTCAGTTTCTTGAAATTATATTTGTTAGATCTTACGTGAAGACCCGTGTAAAATTTTCTTTTAAATTTTTATTTCTTTTTTATATGTTCTATTCTATCACTTGACCGAAGACTTTGTTAAGTGTCACATCCATAGTATAACAGTTTTGCTAAGTCTCAGTCGACCGAACTTCGTTGCTATATACCTTTGATTTTACATGAAGATCCGTATAAATTTTTCTTTTTGTTCTCATATATTATGTCACATGACTGAGACTTGGTTAAATCTCAGTCGGCTGAGACCTAGCTACACCCATAGTATAATCATGCGCCTAGCCAAGAGAACTCCCCTAGAAACCGTTTTTTTTTAAACACAGTACAGACGCAAGCGTTCATATACATGCGCATACACTCATCCCTATGAACGCACACACGCATACCCTATCCATATGAGCACATTCGAGAGTCTGAGTCGGCATATCATCTTAAAATTTATGAAGTCACCATCGTCACCTCGTCGTCGACGGGAACGTCTCCTCTCACTGTATGCGCATCTTGGGAAATTCTGAAATAAATTCAGAAATAAATGCGAGCATCAGGATTTGAACCTTGATGAGTTGGGGATATCACAGTCCCTCTAACCATCCAATCATAGATTGGTTCGTAGAAATCGGTTCTGTTAGAAAAGCATTTTGCACAACATGATTTTCAGTGCTGTTAGGGGACGACATATGTTTCCCCAACCCCAGCCCGATGGCCATCATTTTCCTCATGTGTTTGCTCTAAACCATTCCATCAATTGCAACAAATCCAAAGGGATACATGCAAGATACCACACGAGCTATGGGTTCGAACAGAACTAGCGGTTGGCGACCTTGATGCATGGGCATAAACTGAAGTTAGGTGTGCATGAGCGTTGCTACATAGTCACTCTAGTGCGCCATAACTAGATTCAAAAGTTAACAACTGATAACAAATAACAGAAAATAGAAGTGAAAATTTGCGCAAAAATGATATTGTAACAAATAGAAAAAAAGCTAATGAAGAAGCCCGAGTGAGCGAAAAAAAAGCCTAAAAAGGAAAACCTATATTTGTTTTTGGCCAACCAACCGGTGTGTAATTTTTGGTAAATGGCCTAAATCTACCGATTGATCGAGTGCACAACGTTGTCCCGATCGTCCAAGCGTGATGTGCCCCATCAGACGCGTGTGCTATAGGCTGCCCCATATAAAATGCAAAAACAAATACTCATGAAAAAGTAACCAAGACTTCATGAAAAAGCCTAAAATGTTAACGAGGGAAAACAAAAAGGGACCGTCGATGGATCAATTTTTGTTGTTGCCGTAACTTGATCGAGCGCGAAGTTTCTTCTTCCTTATCGCGTCGAGCTGCCCACCAACCTATCCTAACCGATGGCCGCACCGTCCTCTGCAATGTGTTGTCGTCGCCTCGACTCAACCCCCACCCCCATCCCCACTGCTCTTCTCCGGAGCCAGCAGACTACCTCTCACCTCTATTGCTCGCTCTTGCCACTACCTCACCAGGAATGTCGTGGTCAGCCTTGTCGCCTTGTAGCCCTCTCCTCACCTCCTTCTTCACCAAAAAAGACCGAAACAGATTCCGCTTCCAGGTGACTTACAAAATACTCCCTTCCTCCGGAATTACTTTTCACAGAAACCAATGTATCTAGACATATTTTAATTTTAGATACATCAATTTATACCCATTTCCGCAACAAGTAGTTCGGGACGGCGTGAGTAGCAAACGCGGAAAAAAGAGAGTAAAATCATGCTACTAGCCCATAGCTCAGCTTGATTTCTTTGCCCATTGCGCACTATCTTTTACCTCAAAGACGTGGTCTCCCCTCAATGCACCTTTGTCATGCATGCATGGATTCTATGTTGAAAAGGGAAAAACAACGGTTTGATAGATGTGCGGGACAGAGGTGCATGCATGCCCAACATTTTTTGCATCCACCATCACCATCGGGGCACATCCGCACATGCATGCATGGGACTGGGAGAAGCACCAAGAGACCGACGAGGAATGGAATCAGCAGCGAGACCGCATCCACCACCCCAAAATAGGCCTCCGTAGCTCGTCACCACTCACCACCACCCCCACCACCGGCACTGTGCAGCTAGCGGCCACCGCGGCGGTCTCACAGTCCCAACTTGATTTCCTCGTCGCTGGTCGCGGAGAGCGTTCCGCTTGCATCGCATGCATGCGCCTCCCCGGCCCCGACCCGATATATGCCACCCCACTCCACCCTCGACAGCTTCCACTTTTCACTCGCCGGAGCACATCCGTCGTCAAGGTCAGGCTAGGTGACACTCCCTCCCCTCCCTCCCTCCACTGCCCGTTGCATCCCCTCAACGACCACTGACACGCCTCCCCGCTCGATCCGCCCGGGCGGGCCGCGCCTACGTACGTGCCTGATCGGAGGCGGCCCGACGTGCGTCCGGCGTCCCCTCCGGCGCGCGCCAAGCGAAGCGATCTCCACGCGTACGCCCAGCCGATCCATCACACGTACGTTACGTCGCCGAGCATTAGCTTGATCCTGCCGGGACTGAGGCGGAGGCGCGATGGATCTTCCGCGGAAGGCCAGCATCAAGTCGTACGGCTCGTCGCGCTCGGCGTCCTTCGACTTCGACCAGGACCGCAACCGCCGGGAGGTCGTCGTCAAGATCAACGACAGCGTCAGCATCGCCGGCGCGGGGGCGAGCTCCTTCTCCCTCAAAGCGCCCAGCGGGCCGGACTACAGCGCCGTCCCCGGGACCGGCTCGGGCGGGTCCAGCGCGCCGGCCTCGCCCACCGGCGCGGGGAGCCGCTTCGCCGAGTCCTTCAGCTTCAAGAACCGCCCGCCGCAGTCCCCTCCCTCGCCCAAGGGCGCCGAGGGGGAGTGCAGCGACGACCCGCCCAGCCGCCTCATCGGCAACTTCCTGCGGAAGCAGGCCGCTGCCGGCGGCGAGCTCGCGCTCGACCCCGAGCTGGAGATGGAGGAGATGCGGCGGCTCCTCAACGTCCCCTCCCCTTCCCGCGTCTCCTTCCAGCAGGATCCGCGCAAGCGCTTCTGCCCGTCGTCGACCACGGCGGGCTCCTCCTCCTCGTCCGACGCCGGCGGCGCCAACACCCGGAAGAAGGCCGCCAAAGCGGGAGCGGCATCCGACCCAGCCGAGGTGCTACGCTGCTCGTCGTCCACGGGGGCCGCCGGTCTGCTGCCGCGCTGCAAGACGCGGTCCCGGCTAATGGACCCCCCACCGCCGTCGAGCGGCTCGACCACCGAGGGGGAGCAGCGGGACCGCAAGTCGTTCGTCATGCAGGGCGGCGTGCCGCCCAAGTCCGGGCAGCTCCGGTCGGGCCTCCTGAACAGGTCGGGCTTCCTCGGCAAGCCCGGCGGCGGGCACGACGTGGAGGAGGACGACGACCCGTTCGTGGACGAGGACCTCGCCGCCGACTCGAAGCCCGACACGGTGGACTGCCTCATCATCCTGGAGTGGGTGGGCCTGGTGATCATCCTGGTCCTGCTGGTGTGCAGCGTCACCATCCCGACGCTGGCCAGGAAGAAGCTCTCGGGGCTCCACCTGTGGAAGTGGGAGGTGCTCATCTGCGTGCTCATCTGCGGCCGCCTCATGTCCGGCTGGATCATCCGCATCGCCGTCTTCTTCGTGGAGCGCAACTTCCTGCTCCGGAAGAAGGTGCTCTACTTCGTGTACGGCGTGCGGCGCGCGGTGCGCAACGTGCTCTGGCTGGGCGTGGCGCTGGTGGCGTGGCACCTGCTGTTCGACAAGGACGCGCAGCAGGAGACGCACACGCTGGTGCTGCCCTACGTGACCAAGGTGCTGTGCTGCCTGCTGGTGGCCACCGCCATCCGGCTGGTGAAGACGCTGCTGCTCAAGGTGCTCGCCTCGTCCTTCCACGTCTCCACCTTCTTTGACAGGATCCAGGACGCGCTCTTCAACCAGTACGTCATCGAGACGCTCTCCGGCCCGCCCTTGGTTGACGAGAGCCGCATGCTTGCAGAGGTGCAGCGCCTGCAGAGCGCCGGGGCGTCCATCCCGAGCGACCTCCAGGCGGCGGCCATGCCCAGCAAGGCCGCCGCCGCCCCGGCGCCGCCCAAGAGCGCGCGGCTCACGGCGGCGGCGTCCCGGAGAGGGGCCAGCAAGCAGCTGCAGAGGCAGAAGAGCGAGCGCCACCTGGAAGAGAACACCATCTCGATCGACCAGCTCCACAGGCTGAGCCAGAAGAACATCTCCGCCTGGAGCATGAAGAGGCTGATGAAGATCGTCCGGTACGGGGCGCTGACGACCATGGACGAGCAGATCAAGCACGCCACGGGGCCCGACCAGGAGGACGAGCTGGCCACGCAGATACACAGCGAGTACGAGGCCAAGGTCGCCGCCAAGAGGATCTTCCAGAACGTCGCCAAACCTGGATCCAAGTCAGTAGCATTAATTCTACTCCGCCATTACCGATCCTTGCAAGAACTCACTGGTGCCAAGATCGGCACTGATCCGGTTGTGAATCAATGGTGCACTGCAGGCACATATACCTGTCGGACCTGATGCGCTTCATGAGGCAGGAGGAGGCCCTCAAGGCCATGGACCTGTTCGAGGGGGCGCAGGAGCACAACAGGGTGAGCAAGAGGTCGCTCAAGAACTGGGTGGTGAACGCGTTCCGGGAGCGCAAGGCCCTCGCCCTCACGCTCAACGATACCAAGACGGCCGTCAACAAGCTCCACCACATGGCCAACGTCGTCGTGGCGCTCATCGTGTTCGCGCTCTGGCTCCTCATCCTCGGCTTCGCCACCACCAAGACCTTCGTCTTCCTCAGCTCGCAGCTCCTCGTCGCGGCCTTCATCTTCGGCAACACCCTCAAGACCATCTTCGAGGCCATCATCTTCCTCTTCGTCATGCACCCTTTCGACGTCGGCGATCGGTGCGAGGTCGACGGGATGCAGGTTAAAATCCTTCCTGTCGATTCTACCTGATCCGCCTGCGTCCAAGGGTTGCACTGATTGACGTGGCTCCAGATTGTTGGGAATTCAGGTGGTCGTAGAGGAGATGAACATCATGACCACCATTTTCCTACGGTACGACAACCTCAAGGTCTACTATCCCAACAGCAAGCTCGCCACCTTGCCCATCATGAACTACTACAGAAGCCCGGACATGGGAGATGCCGTCGACTTCTCTGTCAACGTCGCTACGCCGCCGGAGAAACTGGCCCTCATGAAGGAAAGACTGATGCAGTACGTGTCCTTGCTCCTTGCTCAACTGAAATTTGCTGTCAAAACCCACTTTGTCATGAGCAATATATTAAGCCTATGTCAATTTCAAATTCCAGCTACCTTGACAACAAGAAAGAGCACTGGTACCCTGGCTCCATGGTCGTGCTCCGCGACATCGATGACACCAACAGGCTGAAAATATCCATCTGGTGCCGGCACACCATCAACTTCCAGGACATGGGGATGAGGTTCGACAGGAGGGAGCTCATTATCCAAGAGATGATGAAGATCTTGAGAGATCTTGACATCGAGTACCGGATGCTGCCGCTCGACATAAATGTTCGCACTGCGCCTCCCATCAATTCCGCTAGGATGCCCACGACATGGACGTTGAATTTTTGAAATTCGTTATGAACACTTCGATAGTTAGATTGTGGATTAAAGTTGCTATGTAGTAGTTATTTAGTAGATTCAACTTTGAGCTACATGTTTGTTGCACTGTGATAGTTTGAACTGTATTTGTTTTTTTATGAAACGTTAAACCAGATTTACACAGAATTATAATCAGCTTCTCACCCCAATACAAAAAGATTGGACAGAAATGTTAACCACCGTGGCACCGTGGCATCGAGTAAGAGCATCTCCAACAGGCGCGCTTCGCTCGGCGCACTAAAAACTGTTTTGCAGCGCGCGAGAAGCAATTTTTAACGCGCGGCCGAGCGCTGGCTCCAGCGGCCGCCGCATAATAGAACGCGCGGGCGGCGCTCCAGCAGACGCGCAAAACTGCAACGCGCTCGAGCAGCCGGCGCTTGCAATATGCATTATTTTTCAAGACAATTTGATCATATTTGATCAAAAATGAAACACAAAAACACATAGGAAGTTCAAAAGCATTTCACATAGGAAGTTCAAAAGCATTTCACATCATCTCATCATCCAACCAAGTTCAAAATCACGAACGAAGTTTAACATAAACAAGTTCACACAAACAAATGACACATGATCAATCATGCCGCATCCTCATCTTCGTCCTCCTCTTCCTCCGATTCATCATCCTCATCCGAAGTCTCATCTTCGTCCTCCTCTTCATTGTCTCTCGGAGATGCCTCCGCCGGCGCAACAAACGAGCTCGCCGGCGCTTCGCTCGCCCGCCCGTCGGCCACGCGCCCTGCAAGCTTCTTCCTCGGCCGCCTAGAGGAGCCATCCACCGCCTTCTTCTTCTTCTTCTTCCCGGTCACCTTCCCCGCCTTTGCCGCCGCCGCATTTGAGAGCTTGGTGAGGGGGTCCCGTGGCTGCACGATGGGCGCCGGCGCAACGCCACCCGCCGAGGTCGTCCTTGGCGGCATGAATAGCCCGCGCGCGAGTCCGGTGCTTGGAGGAGCACCGGCGGAGGCGACACCAAAGCTCCCCGTGCTAGGGTTGGCGGCGGCGGCGGCGGCGACGGCGGCGGAGGGGTCATGGACGTAGGAAGGGGTGAGGGGGATGTCGTCGCGGTCTTCCATCGGCCGATTGCGCCGGCGGCGGCGCGGGGCGGCGCGAGAGAGGCGCGGCCGGCGGGAGAGGTGGAAAGGCGCGAGCGCTCGAGTGGTTCCGCGCGCGGGAGCGGGCGCACGAAATAAGCCGCGCGCGATGCCATTTCGCTCCGCGTGCGGAAGCACTTATGCCGCGCGCGCGGTTTTTGGGCGGCCGCTGGAGCGCGCGGTTTCGCTGCGCGCGCGCTAAAACGCACAATTTTGCAGCGCGGGCCGTTTTTGGGGCGCCTGTTGGAGATGCTCTAAGGCGCTACATCAGCCAACATGTGAGCCCCTGCCTGGCCCCCTCTATTTCTCTAGCTCACTAAACATGGAGACTTTTTTTCCCGATAATGAGATCTTTATTGACTCCAAATGTCGTTTCGAGGCAAAACAACCGCGTAGAGTTCACAACCCGCCTCTGCATTTGATAAAGTTGAACACAATGCTATCTATACATGCTTAAGCATATGGGATTTGGTGAGAAATGGATTAGATGGATTTACCAGATCCTTCCTACTGCTTCTACATTTGTTATCATAAATGGAGTTCCTTGCAAAACCATCAAATGTCTGAGAGGTGTCAGACAAGGTGATCTTTTGTTTTTTTAGATCAACAGGGGCTCCCCCCGGCTCCATTTGATAGAAGCCCGAAAACCGGGACTGGTTCACAAGTTTCCCTACAGACTCCACAAAGAAACGATACCAACTGAAAAAGAAAGAAAAACTACAGACTCCACTAAGGTGATCTTTTGTCACCCCTTTTATATGTGTTAGCGGCTGAACTTCTTCAAATTTTGATAAATGAGGCTTGACAACTTAGTGACTTGAATCTCCGTATTGATAGTCACTATAACATGTCATATCCAATCATCTAGTATGCTGATGACACATTAATTATCATGTCTGCTCATGAGACTTAAGTTGCAAATCTCCAAGGTATTCTCGAGATTTTCTCTGTTTTTATTGGATTTCAAGTAAACTACAATAAATCATCACTTGTCCCTATCAATATCCGTGATGAAAATGCCAACCATCTAGCTATTTTACTAGACTGTAAAATGGAAGCCATGCCATTTACATATTTGGGATTGCCTATTGGTACTACAAGACCCGTAGTTGATGATTTAATGCCCATAGTCATTAAGCTTGTCAAGAGACTATGAGTGATTGCTTCCATGATGTCCTATGCTGGTAGACTGACACATCTCAAAGCTGTTACATTTGGTTTACCTATATTTGGTATATGTGGATCAAAATCCCCTTCACTATCCTTGATCATTCTGAAAAATCTTGAAGGGGCTTCCGATGGTATGGCAAATAAATTAACAAGCATGGATAATGTATGGTTAAATGGGATAAAGTGTGCCTTCCGAAGAAAGTGGGTGGCCTTGGTGTTCTTGACTTAAGAAAACAAAATAAAGCACTACTTACAAAATATTTTTATAAATTCTTAATCATCATGACATACCATGGGTCCAATTAATTTGGAGTAGCTATTACAATAATGGTCAGATGCCTAGTTACCCCACAAATGTGGGGTCATTCTGGTGGAGAGATTGTTTCTCCATTCTCAATGATTACAAGATAATGACCATATGTAAAGTGGGAAATGGTAATACTATGAAACTATGTCAGGGCAAATGACAAGATGATAAGGATGCCTCAATATCCAGAACTTTATTCATTTGGTGTTTACAAAATATCACAGTTGCCACTGCTCTAGAATACTCAAATAATGATTTCTATGAAATGTCCCATCTGTCTATGTCCTCTATTCCAGTCCAACATAGTTTATTTCTTGTGGGTACCCTCAACAGTCTGCATGGCAATAATATGAATGACTCATGGAATTTCTATGGTCTACTACTAAATACTCCACAAAGAAAATTTACGTTGAATTTGTAGGCAATCCATAAGATGTTGCTAAGCCATTAAATAGGATTTGGAAATCAAGCTGTCTCCTGAAACATAAAAGTTTCTTCTCGCTTCTCCTCCAAGACAGATTGAACATCAGAGACGCGTTGATCGGGAAAAGTTTCTATGTGGAAAATTCTAGGCGTGTGCTTTGTGATGATGAACCAAACGAGGATTCATCCATCTTTTATTCTCTTGTGACTTCACTCAAAACTTCTGGATTGCCCTTAGATTTGAATGTAACACTACTGATGTGAACCTATTGGAGATGATGATTGAAGCCAAATAAAGAATAACTATTCCATGCTTCAAAGAATGCATGATCGCTGGATGCTAGTGCATATGGAAACACATGAACAATATCATGTTTGACCATAAGAAGAGAAGTCTAGATTTCTGTATCTATAGCTTCAAGGAGAATTTGGCTATGGTGGTCAAAAGGACAAAACCTAGTCTCCAAGAGGGCATTCAAACATGGCTAGATTATTTGTAGACAACATTGTACCTAGTTGATGCTAGCAACACCATCTGTAATTGTCCTGATTTATATAATGAAAAAGAGTTACAGCAGGGGTCTTCCTTGCTATTTTTGCTAAATAAACCCAATCTTCGTAGATATAACAAGGTATACACATACCAAAACATATGCTTCACACATTCTAAAAGCAAACCGGCATGTTTCAGTGAAAGGAAGACAACACAAGGTACTGGAGGATTTCTCTGAAGAGTATTAAACCAACTTCCATATAAGTGGGTAAACATACCCTTGGTTATCCGGTGTCCGTCCTAGCTTGATATATGCCGCGAAAAGAAGCTCCTTGTGCTTCGACCGCTGAAGCAAAGACCAATGAAAGTGCATTAGTCCCCATGTGTGGTTTTGATAATTAATAATGATCCCTATGGACTATTGTTTTCATTGAGATGTATTTCAAGTAAAGTTCGATAGGCAATGCATGAAGAATATTTGATGGATTGATGAAATTCACCAAGATAAATATATGCATTGAGTCTTGATGATGATTGGCATTTCCTATGAAACAACCATTGCATTGAGATACATATGAAGATATATTCCATATGTGATACATGAAGAAGATTGGATGGATTTGGAATAAATGTGATACGTCTCCAACGTATCTATAATTTTTGATTGTTCCATGCTGATATATTATCATTCTAGGATACTTTTTGGGTCTTTATTTACCAATTTATAATATTTTTGAGAACTAACCTATTGACCTAGTGCCCAGTGCCAGTTGCTGTTTTCTGCGTGTTTTTCACTTTTCAAGTTTACAGTACCAAACGAAGTCCAAATTGCCACGAAACTTTTTGATGATTTTTTCTAGATCAAAAGAAGACCTGGAAGCTTTGGAAGGAGGCCGGGGGCCACACGAGGGCCACACAGGCCAACAGGGGGTGCCCCAGGGGGCGCACCCTGATGGCTTGTGCCTCCCTCGGTGGCCCCCGACGCCCCTCTCTGTCCTATAAATTCTCTTTCACCCTAAAAATAGCAGAGGCAGTCCCGAAACCCTTTTTACGCCGCCGCAAGTCTCTGTTCCGCGGCGAGGCCATCTGGAGCTCCGTTCCGGCACCCAGCCGGAGGGGGGATCGATCACGGAGGGCCTCTACATCAACCTTGCTGCCCTCATGATGATGTGTGAGTAGTTCACCACAGACCTACGGGTCCATAGCTAGTACCTAGATGGCAATCTCTCTATCTCTTAATCTTCAATACAATGATCATCACATCATCGCTTTGATCTATCTAATGTAATCCTATTATGCGGTGTGTTTGTTGGGATCCGAAGAGTTGTGGGTTTATGTTCAGATTAGTCATGAAAAGTATTTGAGATACCTCTGTTATATATTGTCTCTTAATTGCATGATCATTATAGCTTCGTAATGCTCTCCGATTTATTGATGTGCTTTGGCCAAGAAGATTGATATTTCATCGGTGGGAGTGGTGCATTGTGGTAGGTTCAACCTGGCGAGTTTCTATATCCCAGTGACAAAGTAGGGGACAAGATGCGTCTTTGTGTTGTTGCTACTAAGGATAACAAGATGGGGTTTATTCATATTGCTTGAGTTTACTTTGTCTACATCATCTCATCGTTCTCCATGCATTACTCTGTTTTACTTAATACTCTAGATGCATGCTGGATAGCGGTCGATGAGTGGAGTAATAGTAATAGGTGCAGGCAGGATTCGACCTATTTTTTTATGGACGTGATGCCTATATATACATGATCATTGCCGTGAAAATCGCATAACTATCCGCTTTTCTATCAATTGCCCAACAGTAATTTGTTACCCACCGTATGCTGCCTACATGATGCCGCTAGGGAAAACTATGGCCCCCGGGTCTATTCACTTATATATTTACAAACGCTACTATTACCTTGCTGCCTTTATTTACTTTTTATTTTAGTTTGCAATTTACAATTATCTACACAACTCATTTGCTTGCAAATAACGAGATCAAGGAGATTGACAACCCTCTTGCCCGCGTTGGGTGCAAGTTGTTTGTTCATTTGTGTGTAGCCGCTGAAGATGGTTGAGGATTGATATTCCTATTGGTTCGATAAACCTTGGCTTCATAACTGAGGGAAATACTTGCCCACTTTGTGCTGCGATAACCCGTTCCTCTTCACGGAAAACCCAACGCAGATCACGAGTATTAGGAAGGATTTCTGGAGCCGTTGCCAGGGAGTATCATCATCAACTATCAAGTAACTTCACACACAATTTCATTCACTTGTTTATATTTTTATTTGCTATTATATTTAGTTTGTCTCATAAAAATAAAAAATACAAAAATATTTATCTTTGCTTGTTACTAGTTTACTTCTTCGCTTGCTAGTTTACTTGCCTAGCTATGTTATCTTTATCTTTATCAAAAACAAACAGAAAGTTAAAAGCAAAAATATAAAGATAAATGGATCCTCATCCACTTGATAATCTTTTCAAGAGACCTGATTATGTTGAAGCAATTGCTAGTGAGTTGAGTGCACTAGAATTTCCTTATGAGGTCTTGCTTGAAAACCATGAATCTAAAAATTGTGATGAAGTGTTAATTTTTTTTATAAAGTGATTCATGATAGTTCCTTGAATGAAAAGCATGATTGCCATGTTGCTAGTATAAATTCTATGAATATCAATTGTGCTAATGATCATGATTGGGGTGATAATCATGATGTTCCTTGTGATCTTGATAATTCTAGCCTTCATGATGAATCTATTATTGAGTATGATATCCGCAACACTACTAAAAGTGGGGTTGAAAGAGTGTGAACTTCAGGTAATAATGATCCCATTGCTTTGGAGAATGATCAATATTATGATAGTTATATTTTTGAGTTTGATTATGATCCTACACATAATGAGAGAGGCAAACATGGTTATAAGAACTTGCATGTTACTCAATTACCTCTCTTTGTGTTGCAATTGTTAATGCTTCACTCTTCCTACTTGCATATGTTAGACACTTCTTGTCTTGATAGTTGTTTGCTTATACAATGCCTATGCATAGGAAGTATGTTAGACTTAAATGTGTTTGTCACATGTTTTATGATGCTCTCTTTGTGCTTTAACTCTTGTCTTTTATGTGAGCATCATTATTATCCTAAGCCTATCTTGATGGCTATAAAGAAAGTGCTTGTTGGGAGACAACCCAATAGTTATCATTTATTTCTGTTTGATTTTGATAACATTATTATTGCCTCTGTAATGATTATGTTTTTGTGTTTATATTAGTGTTTGTGCCAAGTAAAGCCTTTGGGATGACTCACAAGATGAGTAGAATCGATGCTGAAACAAAACAGAAACTTTTGACTCCAGTACAGGAATTTTCATTTTTTCTGGAGTGTGATAATGATCTGAAATTTTTACACATTATTTCTATACAAATTTTCGAGGTTGTCCTAATTTTTCATAATTTTTAGAGTTACAGAAGTATAGGTTCTATACAGATTGCTACAGACTGTTCTATTTTAGACAGATTCTGTTTTGCTTGCATAGTTGCTTGTTTTGATTATGCTATGGATTGTATCGGGGGGTATAAGCCATGGAGAAGTTAGAATACAATACCTAGTATGCAATTATGAAATAAGAATCAATTTATAACAGTACCTAAAGTATGCAATATGTTTCTTATACTAACGGATCTCACGAAGTTTTGTTGAGTTTTGTGTGATTGAAGTTTTCAAGTTTTGGGTGTTATCATGATGGACAACGGAATAAGGAGCAGCAAGAGCCTAAGCTTGGGGATTCCCAAGGCACCCCAAGGTAATATTTTAAAGGAGACTTAAGCATCTAAGCTTGGGGATGCCCCGGAAGGCATCCCCTCTTTCGTCTCAATCCATCGGTATGTCACTTGAAGCTATATTTTAATTCGTCACATGCTATGTGTTTTGCTTGGAGCGTCGTTTGTTTTTGTTTGCTTTTACTTTCGGTTTTCCACAATCATTGTTTGCTGGACACACCTATTTAAGAGAGACACACCTTCATCATAATTTGTTAGTATACTCTATGTGCTTCACTGATATCTTTTGAGCTTAGCAGTTACTCTAGTACTTCACTTATATCTTTTTGAGCACGGCCGCGTGTAGATTTTATAGAAATGATTTCACTCTCGTTCTTAACTTATATTTGTTTGAGAGTTAATAAATAGTGACGGTAATTTGCATGGTTCATAAGACTAGTCCAAAAATATTAGGTATTCATGTTGGAAATATGCCCTAGAGGCAATAATAAATTGGTTATTATTATATTTCCTTGTTCATGATAATCGTTTATTATCCATGCTATAATTGTATTGATTGGAAACTCAAATACATGTGTGGGTACATAGACAACACTGTGTCCCTAGTATGCCTCTAGTTGACTAGCTCGTTGATCAAAGATGGTTAAGGTTTCCTAGCCATTGACATGAGATGTCATTTGATAACGGGATCACATCATTAGGAGAATGATGTGATGGACAAGACCCAAACTGTAAACGTAGCATTTGATCGTGTCAGTTTATTGCTATTGTTTTCTGCATGTCAAGTATCTGTTCCTTTGACCATGAGATCATGCAACTCACTGACACCGGAGGAATACCTTGTGTGTATCAAACGTCGCAACGTAACTGGGTGACTATAAAGGTGCTCTACAGGTATCTCCGAGGGTGTCTGTTGGGTTGGCATGGATCAAGACTGGGATTTGTTACTCCGTGTGACGGAGAGGTATCTCAGGGCCCACTCGGTAATACAACATCACATTGAGCCTTGCAAGCAAAGTGACTAAAGAGTTAGCCACAGGATCTTGTATTACGGAACGAGTAAAGAGACTTGCCGGTAACGAGATTGAACTAGGTATAATGATACCGACGATCGAATCTCGGGCAAGTAACATACCGAAGAACAAAGGGAACAGCATACGGGATTAACTGAATCCTTGACATAGAGGTTCGACCGATAAAGATCTTCGTAGAATATGCAGGAGCCAATATGGGCATCCAGGTCCCGCTATTGGTTATTGATCGTAGAAGTGTCTCGGTCATGTCTACATAGTTCTCGAACCCGCAGGGTCTACACACTTAACGTTTGGTGACGATTAGTATAATTGAGTTATTATGTTGGTGACCGAAAGTTGTTCGGAGTCTCGGATAAGATCCCGGACATGACGAGGATCTCCGGAAGAGTCCGGAGGTAAAGATTGATATATGTGATAATAGTGTTTTGATCTCCAGAAGAGTTCCGGAGTTCACCGGAATGGGTTCCGGATGTTTACCGAAGTGTTCGGGTGCAGCAACACTTTATATGGGCCAAAGGGATAAAGCCCACGAGGTATTGGAAAGTGCAAAAAGTAGTTTTGCTGCCGCGTAAGCGGTACTACCGCTTGGTGAAGCGGTACTACCGCCCGAGCGGTACTACCGCCCGAGCGGTACTACCGCTTGTGTGAAGCGGTACTACCGCCCGAGCGGTACTACCGCTTGTGTGAAGCGGTACTACCGCCCAAGCGGTACTACCGCTTGTGAGCGGTACTACCGCTTGTGCGCGGCTGTGCACGGTTCGGCAGGGATCCGAGTTGGACTCTTTTCCTGCGGGCCAAACCGACCTTGTGCGGGCAAAACCGACCTGGAGGAGGCTTTTACTCCAAGTTTAGACCCCAAGGCTCAACATATAAATAGAGGGGCAGGGCTAGCACACGAGAGACATCAAGATTTCCCCAAGCCGTGTGCGGCAACCCTAACCCTCTAGTTCCTCCGTCATAATCTCCGTAGCGCTTGGCGAAGCCCTGCAGAGATTGTTCCTCACCACCATCACCACGCCGTCGTGCTGCTGGAACTCAACCACTACTTCACCATCGCTCGCTGGATCGAGGAGGTGAAGGCGTCATCAAGCCGTACGTGTGTTGAACGCGGAGGTGCCGTCCGTTCGGCGCTAGTTCGTGATCGGATCGAGGGACGACTTGCGATTTGGATCGCGGAGACGTTCGACTACATCAACCGCGTTTCTTAAACGCTTCCGCTTAGCGATCTACAAGGGTATGTAGATTCACTCTCCCTCTCGTAGATGCTCATCACCATGGATAGATCTTATGTGTGCGTAGGAAAATTTTTGTTTCCCATGCAACGTTCCCCAACAGTGGCATCATGAGCCAGGTCTATGCGTAGATGAGATCTCGAGTAGAACACAAACGAGTTGTGGGCGTGGGTGTATACATATTGCTTGCCGTTACTAGTTGATATTTGATTCGGCGGTACTGTGAGATGAAGCGGCCCGGACCGACATTACGCGTACACTTACGCGAGACAGGTTCCTTCAACTGACATGTAACTTCGTTGCATAAAGATGGCTAGCGGGTGTCTGTCTCTCTCACTTTAGTTGAATCGATTTCAATGAAGAGGGTTCTTTTAGAAGATCAAAAAGCAATCACTACACCACGTTGTGGTTTTGCGTAGGTAAGAACGGTTCTTGCAAACCCGTAGCAGCCACGTAAAATTTGCAACAACAATTAGAGGACGTCTAACTTGTTTTTGCAGGGTATGTTGTGATGTGATATGGCCAATTACATGATGAGATATATGTGATGTATGAGATGATCATGTGTTGTATAGAATATCACGACTTGCATGTCGATGAGTACGGCAACTGGCAGGAGCCATAGAGTTGTCTTTAATTATTGTATGACCTGCGTGTCAATCATTAAGCGCTATGTAATGCTTTACTTTATCGCTAAACGTTAGCAATAGTCGTGGAAGCAACAGTCGGCGCGACAACCTTATGGCGACACGTTGATGGAGATCAAGATGATGGAGATCATGGTGTCATGCCGGTGACGATGGAGATCATGCCGGTGCTTTGGAGATGGAGATCAAAAGCACAAGTTCATGGCCATATCATGTCACTTATGATTTGCATGTGATGTTAATCCTTTTATGCATCTTATTTTGCTTAGGACGACGGTAGCATTATAAGGTGATCCCTCACTTAAATTTCAAGATAAATTGTGTTCTCCCCAAGTGTGCACCGTTGCGAAAGTTCGTCGTTTCGAGACACGCCGTGATGATCGGGTGTGATAGACTCTACGTTCACATACAACGGGTGTAAGCCATGTTACACGTGCGGAACACTCGGGTTAAACTTGACGAGCCTAGCATGTACAGACATGGCCTCGGAACACAAGAGACCGAAAGGTCGAACATGAGTCATATAGTAGATATGATCAACATGAAGATGTTCACCATTGAAACCACCTCAACTCACGTGATGATCGGACTTGAGTTGGTGGATTTGGATCATGTTACACTCGAATGACCGGAGGGATGTCAATTTGAGTGGGAGTTTTTTAAGTAATATGATTAACTAAACTCATTATCTAGAACAATAGTCTAAGTTGTCTTTGCTATATTTATGTTGTAGATCATGGCTCGCGCAGTAGCACCCCTGAATTTTAATGCGTTCCTAGAGAAAGCTAAGTTGAAAGATGATGGAAGTAACTTTGTGGACTGGGCCCGTAATCTAAGGATTATCCTTACGGCTTCCCAGAAGGCTTATGTCCTTGATGCACCGCTTGGTGATCCACCCGCTCCAGTTGAGTCTCTAGACGTTGTGAACGCCTGGCAGGCTCGTTCTGATGATTACTCAATAGTTCAATGTGCAATGTTGTATGGCTTAGAACCGGGACTTCAAAGACGTTTTGAACGTCATGGAGCATATGAGATGTTCCAGGAGTTGAAGTTTATCTTTCAGAAGAATGCCCGGATCGAGAGATATGAGATCTCCGATAAGTTCTATGCTTGCAAGATGGAGGAGAACGGGTCTATCAGTGATCACGTGCTCAGAATGTCTGGGTACTCCACCCGTCTGGCTGAGTTAGGGATGCCCCTTCCGCCAGAGGCTATCACTGACAGAGTTCTTCAATCATTGCCACCTAGCTACAAGAGCTTCGTGTTGAACTATAACATGCACGGGATGAACAAGTCAGTCGCCGAGCTATTTGCGATGCTGAAAGCCGCTGAGTCTGAAATTCAGAAGGAGCATCAAGTGTTGATGGTCAATAAAACCACTAGTTTCAAGAAAAATGGCAAGGGTAAGAAGGGTAACTCCAAGAAGAGTGGCAAAGCAGTTGCTCCTCTCGTGAAGAAACCCAAGGCTGGACCCAAACCAGAAACTGTGTGTTTTCATTGCAAGGGAACTGGACACTGGCAGCGGAATTGCCCCAAGTATTTGGCTGACAAGAAGGCGGCCAACAACAAACAAGGTATATATGATATACATGTTATTGATGTGTACCTTACCAACTCTCGTTGTAGTGCCTGGGTATTTGATACCGGTGCGGTTGCTCATATTTGCAACTCAAAACAGGAACTGCGGAATAGACGGAGGCTGGCAAAGGACGAAGTGACGATGCGCGTGGGAAATGGTTCCAAGGTTGATGTGATCGCCGTCGGCACGCTCGCTCTTCGATTACCGTCGGGATTAGTGATGAACCTAAATAAGTGTTATTTGGTGCCTGCGTTAAGCATGAACATTATATCTGGATCTTGTTTATTGCGAGACGGTTACTCATTTAAATCAGAGAATAATGGCTGTTCTATTTATATGAGTAATATCTTTTATGGTCATGCACCCAATGTGAGGGGTTTATTCTTATTGAATCTCGATAGTAATGATACACATGTTCATAACATTGATGCCAAAAGATGTAGAATTGATAATGATAATACCACTTTCTTGTGGCACTGCCGTTTAGGTCATATTGGCGTAAAACGCATGAGGAAGCTCCATGCTGATGGACTTTTGGAGTCACTTGATTTTGAATCACTTGACACATGTGAGCCATGCCTCATGGGCAAGATGACTAAAACGCCGTTCTCTGGTACAATGGAATGGGCAAGTGACTTATTGGAAATCATACATACTGATGTGTGTGGTCCGATGAGTATTGAGGCGCGCGGTGGTTATCGTTATTTTCTCACCTTCACTGATGACTTAAGTAGATATGGGTATATTTACTTAATGAAACACAAGTCTGAAACATTTGAAAAGTTCAAACAATTTCAGAGTGAAGTTGAGAATCATCGTAACAAGAAGATTAAATTCCTACGATCTGATCGAGGAGGAGAATATCTGAGTTATGAGTTTGGCAGTCACTTAAGACAGTGTGGAATTGTTTCACAATTGACACCGCCTGGAACACCACAGCGTAATGGTGTGTCCGAACGTCGTAATCGAACCTTATTAGATATGGTGCGATCTATGATGTCTCTTGCCGATTTGCCACTATCGTTTTGGGGTTATGCATTAGAGACAGCTGCATTCACTTTAAATAGGGCACCATCGAAATCCGTTGAGACGACGCCATATGAACTTTGGTTTGGCATGAAGCCAAAGCTGTCGTTTTTCTTAAAGTTTGGGGATGTGATGCTTATGTCAAAAAGCTTCAGCCTGAAAAGCTGGAACCCAAAGCGGAGAAATGCGTCTTCATAGGATACCCAAAAGAGACAGTTGGGTATACCTTCTACCTCAGATCCGAAGGCAAAGTGTTTGTCGCTAAAAACGGAACGTTTCTTGAGAATGAGTTTCTCTCGAAAGAATTGAGTGGGAGGAAGATAGAACTTGATGAGGTTGTTGAACCTTTACTTCAACCTGAGAGTAGCGCAGCGCAGAAAGTTGTTTCTGTGGAGCCTACATTAGCTGAAGAGGAAGTTAATGATGATGATCATGAAGCTTTGGATCAAGTTGCTATCGAACCTCGTAGGTCGACAAGAACGCGTACTGCTCCTGAGTGGTACGGCAACCCTGTCTTAGAGGTCATGTTGTTAGACAACGATGAACCTACGAGCTATGGAGAAGCGATGATGGGCCCGGATTCCGAGAAGTGGTTAGAGGCCATGAAATCTGAGATGGGATCCATGTATGAAAACAAAGTATGGACTTTGGAAGTATTACCTGAAGGGCGTAAGGCCATTCAGAACAAATGGATCTTTAAGAGGAAGATGGACGCAGACGGTAATGTCACCGTCTATAAAGCTCGACTTGTGGCAAAGGGTTTTTCTCAAGTTCAAGGAGTTGACTACGATGAGACCTTCTCACCCGTAGCGATGCTTAAGTCCGTCAGAATCATGTTAGCAATAGCTGCCTTTTTCGATTATGAAATTTGGCAGATGGATGTCAAAACAGCGTTCCTTAACGGTTACCTTAAGGAAGAGTTGTATATGATGCAACCAGAAGGTTTTGTCGATCCAGAGAATGCTGACAAAGTTTGCAAACTCCAGCGATCCATTTATGGACTGGTGCAAGCATCTCGGAGTTGGAATCTTCGTTTTGATGAGGTGATCAAAGCGTTCGAGTTTATACAAGTTTACGGAGAAGCTTGTATTTACAAGAAAGTGAGTGGGAGCTCTATAGCGTTTCTAATATTATATGTGGATGACATATTACTGATTGGAAACAATATAGAAATGCTGGAAAGCGTAAAGGAATATTTGAACAAGAGTTTTTCAATGAAGGACCTAGGAGAAGCTGCTTTCATATTAGGCATCAAGATCTATAGAGATAGATCAAGACGCTTAATAGGACTTTCACAAAGCACATACCTTGATAAGATTTTGAAGAAGTTCAAAATGGATCAGTCCAAGAAGGGGTTCTTGCCTGTTTTGCAAGGTGTGAAGTTGAGTAAGACTCAATGCCCAGTGACTGCAGAAGATAGAGAAAAGATGAGTGTCATCCCCTATGCTTCAGCCATAGGCTCTATTATGTATGCAATGCTGTGCACAAGACCCGATGTCAGCCTTGCCATAAGTATGGTCGGAAGGTTTCAAAGTGATCCAGGAATGGAACACTGGACGGCGGTCAAGTATATCCTGAAGTACCTGAAAAGGAGTAAGGACATGTTTCTCGTTTATGGAGGTGATCAAGAGCTCGTCGTAAAGGGTTACGTCGATGCAAGCTTTGACACTGATCCGGATGACTCTAAGTCTCAAACCGGATACGTATTTATTCTTAATGGGGGTGCGGTTAGCTGGTGCAGTTCCAAGCAAAGCGTGGTAGCTGATTCTACATGCGAAGCGGAGTACATCGCTGCCTCGGAGGCGGCGAAGGAAGGTGTCTGGATGAAGGAGTTCATGACAGATCTTGGAGTAGTGCCTAGTGCACTTAACCCAATGACTCTGTTTTGTGATAATACTGGTGCCATTGCTCTAGCCAAGGAACCAAGATTTCACAAGAGGACCAGACACATAAAGCGACGTTTCAATTCCATCCGCGATTACATCAAGGAGGACGACATAAATATTTGCAAAGTACACACGGATCTAAATGTTGCAGATCCGATGACTAAACCTCTTCCAAGGGCTAAACATGAACAACACCAGAACTGCATGGGTGTTCGATTCATTACAATGTAAATCACATAGTGATGTGAACTAGATTATTGACTCTAGTGCAAGTGGGAGACTGTTGGAAATATGCCCTAGAGGCAATAATAAATTGGTTATTATTATATTTCCTTGTTCATGATAATCGTTTATTATCCATGCTATAATTGTATTGATTGGAAACTCAAATACATGTGTGGGTACATAGACAACACTGTGTCCCTAGTATGCCTCTAGTTGACTAGCTCGTTGATCAAAGATGGTTAAGGTTTCCTAGCCATTGACATGAGATGTCATTTGATAACGGGATCACATCATTAGGAGAATGATGTGATGGACAAGACCCAAACTGTAAACGTAGCATTTGATCGTGTCAGTTTATTGCTATTGTTTTCTGCATGTCAAGTATCTGTTCCTTTGACCATGAGATCATGCAACTCACTGACACCGGAGGAATACCTTGTGTGTATCAAACGTCGCAACGTAACTGGGTGACTATAAAGGTGCTCTACAGGTATCTCCGAGGGTGTCTGTTGGGTTGGCATGGATCAAGACTGGGATTTGTTACTCCGTGTGACGGAGAGGTATCTCAGGGCCCACTCGGTAATACAACATCACATTGAGCCTTGCAAGCAAAGTGACTAAAGAGTTAGCCACAGGATCTTGTATTACGGAACGAGTAAAGAGACTTGCCGGTAACGAGATTGAACTAGGTATAATGATACCGACGATCGAATCTCGGGCAAGTAACATACCGAAGAACAAAGGGAACAGCATACGGGATTAACTGAATCCTTGACATAGAGGTTCGACCGATAAAGATCTTCGTAGAATATGCAGGAGCCAATATGGGCATCCAGGTCCCGCTATTGGTTATTGATCGTAGAAGTGTCTCGGTCATGTCTACATAGTTCTCGAACCCGCAGGGTCTACACACTTAACGTTTGGTGACGATTAGTATAATTGAGTTATTATGTTGGTGACCGAAAGTTGTTCGGAGTCTCAGATAAGATCCCGGACATGACGAGGATCTCCGGAAGAGTCCGGAGGTAAAGATTGATATATGTGATAATAGTGTTTTGATCTCCAGAAGAGTTCCGGAGTTCACCGGAATGGGTTCCGGATGTTTACCGAAGTGTTCGGGTGCAGCAACACTTTATATGGGCCAAAGGGATAAAGCCCACGAGGTATTGGAAAGTGCAAAAAGTAGTTTTGCTGCCGCATAAGCGGTACTACCGCTTGGTGAAGCGGTACTACCGCCCGAGCGGTACTACCGCTTGTGTGAAGCGGTACTACCGCCCGAGCGGTACTACCGCTTGTGAGCGGTACTACCGCTTGTGCGCGGCTGTGCACGGTTCGGCAGGGATCCGAGTTGGACTCTTTTCCTGCGGGCCAAACCGACCTTGTGCGGGCAAAACCGACCTGGAGGAGGCTTTTACTCCAAGTTTAGACCCCAAGGCTCAACATATAAATAGAGGGGCAGGGCTAGCACACGAGAGACATCAAGATTTTCCCAAGCCGTGTGCGGCAACCCTAACCCTCTAGTTCCTCCGTCATAATCTCCGTAGCGCTTGGCGAAGCCCTGCAGAGATTGTTCCTCACCACCATCACCACGCCGTCGTGCTGCTGGAACTCAACCACTACTTCACCATCGCTCGCTGGATCGAGGAGGTGAAGGCGTCATCAAGCCGTACGTGTGTTGAACGCGGAGGTGCCGTCCGTTCGGCGCTAGTTCGTGATCGGATCGAGGGACGACTTGCGATTTGGATCGCGGAGACGTTCGACTACATCAACCGCGTTTCTTAAACGCTTCCGCTTAGCGATCTACAAGGGTATGTAGATTCACTCTCCCTCTCGTAGATGCTCATCACCATGGATAGATCTTATGTGTGCGTAGGAAAATTTTTGTTTCCCATGCAACGTTCCCCAACAATTCAATGAGTGATAATCAAAACCATCATGTAGCACATATAGAGAAATTGTGGGTTAATGATATTGATGTGGTAATATGAAAAAAGGTGTGAGTCCATAATTGTTGATCTGTCGAGGTGTCGATATTAAGAAAGTTTAACTTTTTGTTCATCTAAAAATTAAAGAGGCATGGTGATGATGTGTGAGCATTTCTATTCCTCGTTGAAATCCTAGTGTTGTTTGGGGTCGGAAGCGCGCGATGGTTCACTCCTACCAACCTCTTCCCTCGGGGCATGTGAGTAGTACTTTGATCTATGATAAAACTAATAAAACTTTGCGATAAGTATATGAGTTCTTTATGACTAATGTGAAACCATGGACATACGCAATCTCACCTTCTCATATTTGCTAGCCTCTTCGAGACCGTGCATTGCCCATTCTCACCTCGAGGATCGGTGCAACTTTCGCTGGTGCATCCAAACCCCGTGACATGATACGCTCTGTTGCACATAAGCCTTATTATATCTTCCTCAAAACAGCCACGATACCTACCTATCATGACATTTCCATAGCCATTCCGAGATATATTGCCATGTAAATTCCGTCGTCACTTCACGTGACTAGTTTGTTCATCATCATATTGCTTTGCATGATCATATAGAGCTAACATAGTATTTGTGGCAAAGCCACCGTTCATCATATTTTGGATACATGTCACGCTAGATCATTGCACATCCTGGTACACTGCTAGAGGCATTCATACAGATTCATATCTTCATATCAGTTCTCCATATCGAGTTGTAAGTAAATAAAAGTGTGATGATCATCAATATTAGAGCATTGTCCCAGTGAGGAAAGAATGATGGAGACTATGATTATCCCCCAGGTCGAGATGAGACTCCGGACGAAAAATAAAGATGGGGGAGGCCAAATGAGCCCACCATCCACTAAAAAAAAGAGAGACAATGAGAGAAGGGACTTCGGTACTATCTTTTTCCACACTTGTGCCTCAAAGTGGCACTATGCTCCTCGTGCAGAGAGTCTCATGATATATCATTTTCATATGCTAGTGGGAATTACCTATTCATTATTACAAACTTGGCTTGTATATTCCTATGACGGGCTTCCTCAAATGCCCAAGGTCTTCATGAGCAAGCAAGTTGGATGCACACCCCACTTAGCTTCATTTGAGCTTTCATACACTTATAGCTCTAGTGCATCATTTGCATGGCAATCCCTACTCCTTGCATTGACATCTATCGATGGGCATCTCCATAGCCCATTGGTACGCCTAGTTGATGTGAGACTATCTTCTCCAATTTTTACCCCTTTTGATATCAACCACCATACTCTATTCCACCTAAATGCTATGTCCAATGGCTCATGCTCATGTATTGCGTGAAGAATAAAAAGTTGATGCATATTGAAAAAGTACGATCCAATTGCTTAACTTGGACACCGTGGTGCTTGAAATTTGCATTAATGTGGTGAAGATGGAGCCATGCCTTGCTAATATAATAAGATGAATGGGGGGTAAACATTCTTTAAGGATCGTATACTTTGAAAGATTGATGATTTTGTTTCTTACACTTTAAATATTTCTATGTTAATATTTGTTGATACATCGTTTCTCCATGAGCATACATGCATAATATTACATAATGGATAGCATGTCACATCAAAAATTCTGTTTTTATCATTTACCTACTCAAGAACGAGCAGGAATTAAGCTTAGGGATGCTTCATACGTCTCCAACGTATCTATAATTTTTGATTGTTCCATGCTAATATATTATCATTCTAGGATACTTTTTGGGTCTTTATTTACCAATTTATAATATTTTTGAGCACTAACCTATTGACCTAGTGCCCAGTGCCAGTTGCTATTTTCTGCGTGTTTTTCACTTTTCAGGTTTACAGTACCAAACGAAGTCCAATTGCCACGAAACTTTTTGATGATTTTTTCTGGATCAAAAGAAGACCTGGAAGATTCGGAAGGAGGCCGGGGGCCACACGAGGGCCGCACAAGCCAACAGGGCGCACCCCAGGGGGGTCGCGCCCTAATGGCTTGTGCCTCCCTTGGTGGCCCCCCGACACCCCTCTCTGGCCTATAAATTCTCTTTCACCCTAAAAATAACAGAGGCAGTCCCAAAACCGTTTTTACGCCGCCACAAGTCACTGTTCCGCCGTGAGGCCATCTGGAGCTCCGTTCCGGCACCCTGCCAGAGGGGGGATCGATCACGGAGGGCCTCTACATCAACCTTCCTGCCCTCATGATGATGTGTGAGTAGTTCACCACAGACCTATGGGTTCAAAGCTAGTACCTAGATGGCAATATCTCTATCTCTTGATCTTCAATACAATGATCATCGTATCTTTGCTTTGATCTATCCGATGTAATTCTATTATGCGGTGTGTTTGTTGGGATCCGATGAATTGTGGGTTTATGTTCAGATTATTCATGAAAAGTATTTGAGATACCTCTGATATATATTGTCTCTTAATTGCATGATCATTATAGCTTCGTAATGCTCTTCGATTTATTGATGTGCTTTGTCCAATAAGATTGATATTTCATCGGTGGGAGTGGTGCGTTGTGGTAGGTTCAACCTGGCGAGTTTCTATATCCTAGTGACAAAGTAGGGGACAAGATGCGTCTTTGTGTTGTTACTACTAAGGATAACACGACGGGGTTCATTCATATTGCCTGATTTTACTTTGTCTACATCATGTCATCATTCTCCATGCATTACTCTGTTTTACTTAATACTCTAGATGCATGCTGGATAGCGGTCGATGAGTGGAGTAATAGTAATAGGTGCAGGAAGGAGTCGGCCTATTTGTTTATGGATGTGATGCCTATATATACATGATCATTGCCGTGAAAATCGCATAACTATCCGCTTTTCTATCAATTGCCCAATAGTAATTTATTACCCAGAGTATGTTGCCTACATGAGAGATGCCGCTAGGAAAAAACTATGGCCCTTGGATCTATTCACGTATATATTTACAAACGCTACTATTACCTTGCTGCCTTTATTTACTTTTTATTTTATTTTGCAATTTACAATTATCTACAATTACCTACAGAACTCATTTGCTTGCAAATAACGAGATCAAGGGGATTGACAACCCTCTTGCCCGCGTTGGGTGCAAGTTGTTTGTTCGTTTGTGTGCAGTCGCTGAAGACGGTTGAGGATTGATATTCCTATTGGTTCGATAAATCTTTGTTTCATAACTGAGGGAAATACTTACCCACTTTGTGCTGCGATAACCCGTTCCTCTTCACGGAAAACCCAACGCAGATCACGAGTATCAGAATGCCATCAACATCAAGATCATTGAGTTCTAGCGATAAATATATTATGATCAAGAAGAAGCAAAAGAAATGGAATCTAAGGCATAAAGATTAAGTTTATGATTGTATCTAATATAGTTAGTATGAAATCCATGTGATGTACAAGATGTAATTAAGGTCGTGTTTCCATCTTGAGCCAAGCGTGAATATCAACATTAAGCTCAAGTAGTACCCAAGGCAAAGGTATACATATGCTAGGCTTTCCTAATTTCACCGGTTTCAAGGTGCTTGGTGATACACCCATTTTGCGTCATGATTTCCTACTGCAATTTATCTTATTTAAATGTTATATTTCACATTATCGTGCAATTCTAATGTCTTTCTCTCTTAAAATGCAAGTTCTACCAAGAGAGGGGGATTACCGACAGGTGGAATTATGATCTGAAGAAGCAACACAGAGATAGCAGTCATCCAGAGCTCGAAATGTAGCGTGGATTTTTGGAGAATTATTTTAGAATATATGAGGAATTATGGAGCAAATATATACCAGAGGGCGCTTACTTGTTGTCCACAAGGGCAGGTGGTGCAGCCACCCCTTGGCTGCGCTACCTGGGCTTTGTGGGCCCCTGAGCCTCCTCTCCTGAAGTCCTTTGACCATAAAATCCTAGTTAACCTAGAAAATTAAATAAAGAGAACACTTTCGGGACCTTCCGCTACCGTCTGTGAGGCAAAATAGAGGCAGAGCAGTTTTGCTCTCCGGCAGAGAGATTTTGCTAGGGAAACTCCCTCCGGGAGGGCGAAATTGAAGCCTTCATCATCACCAACACTCCTCTCATCGTGGGAATCATCATATTCGTCATCACAGTTGCATCTCAAAACCCTAGTTCTCCCTTTGTGTTCAATCTTTGTATCAAACCTTAGATTGGTACCTGGAGGGTGCTAGTAGTGTTGATTACATCTTGTAGTTGATGCTTGTTAGTTTAATCAATGGAAGATTACTATGTTCAGATTATTAATCATATATTTATACCCTCTGATCTTGATTAATATGATGAGTTGTGTGTATTTCTATTTGTTGTTGATGACACGGGAGAAGCCTTGTTTCTAGTAATCATATGAAGTTGACTACCGTTCAATGTTTTGATATTATGTTGTGTTGTTCTTTCTCTAGCGGTGTTATGTGAATGTCAACTACAAGACCATTCACCATGTTTGGTCCTAGGAGAAGGCATTGTGGAATTAGTTTGTAGATGATGGGTTCCGGGAGTGATAGAAACCTAAACCCGAGCTTATGAATCATTCCGTAAGGGGCTGTTTTTGGATCCAATTGCTTAATGACATGGTTAGATTTATCTTAATTACTTCTCTTGTAGTTGCGGATGCTTGCTAGAGAGTATAATCATAAGTAGGTATGATTTTAAGTAAGACAGTACCTTAGCTCCGGTGCACTCACATAACACTTATCAAGGCAATGAACACAAGTTGATGAATCGTGGTGAAAATAACTTGGCGATATTCCTGTGTGTCCTCAAGAGCGTTTAATCACTATAAGAAGTATCACCGGCTTGCCCTTAGCACAACTAAGGATTGAGACACTTGCTGCACATTGCTACTTTGTTACTTGATACAGATTATCTTGCTATCAAACTATCTATCAAAACTATCTTACAACACTTGAAGTGAAGTCCTTGCTGAAAATTGCCTATCAATTCCTACTGCTCCTTGTTGGGTTCGACATCTTATTTATCGAAAGGACGTGGGTCATCACTTGGCAGGAGATTGGATTATAGGATTGATAGTTGTACTATTAAGAAGGGCCATCACGCGTGTAGCTTATTCACGCCATGCGTAGATTGCTCAAATCTTTGCATGTTTTCCATCCCCCTTTTTGAGTGATCTTGGGTGGTTCTCTATGTGAGGACCTTGGGCTTGTCAATAGCTTCAAAACAATTCCAAGATCATCAAAGTTGAAGTTCGTATGAGAAAACTGTGTAATTTTTCATGTTTATGTCCCAACTGTTTTGTGCAGCCCGGAATTCACTACTGCAATTATTGTATTTGCTAAGTGCCCAAAAAACTCAACAGAAGCCGATTTAAACTTAGTTTGCTGAGTCCAGCTCTCAGCTTAGGGTACTCGACCCACACCCTTCAGGTCAAGGCCATGTTGCTGAGTGGCAACTGTCGGGGACTCGACAAGAGGGGACTCGACAGAAAAAGGTACTTGAAGGCAAATGAGTCCTATTTATGTGATGATTTACACCTTTAATTTTGTTCCATAGTATAGGATTCTTTGGATTTTACCGGCGTTCGCACACTTCTTTTTGTATGTTTTTGCTATGATATCGTATATGGGAATAATCTGGGGTATTAAGCAAAGAACTCGATTTATGGTGATAAAATCATGTTAATTAACGTGATAAAATATCAGCATAAAAATTTCAAACATTTGGAAGAAGAGAAGGCTCGCATAGAGGCCTCTAGAACACAAGACGACGTTCGGTACGAGCGCACGCGCTCGTACCACCTGCTATCGGCAGGTCAACTACTTCACCCCCGTACAGATGGTCCAGAGAATAGAGACACCGCATGACTAGAAACACATCTAGAATGAAGAACTCTACGTGGCCAGGGACTTCAGCTCCACCTCATGGTCCTTATCAGTCGGCACTTGTGAAGGCACATCCTCACCCTGTGGATCTTGACGAACAACCAATTGCCGCACATCCTCCCCCTCCTCTATATCCTTCTCCGCCGCCTCCCTGTCCCCTCCTCCTCCATAGTAGGCTCATTGAAAGCACATTTGCACTCTTGGTGATTTTGGTAATTTATGTCAACATACATTGTGTTGGACTAATATTTTTCTTAAGCACATTTCAGATAAAGTTAAACTTAGGCAAGTAAATGGATAGAGATGTGGACCCCTCTAAGGATTTTTTTTGGCAAAGCTTCAAGACTCTAAATTTTTGGTTAAGTAATCCAAGATCACATTGAGTCCGTAGGAAAGCCAATACTATTAAAAGGGTATGAGGTTTTGATCATGAACTATTTTCTCAAGTGCTTAGAGATATTGCTCCAAAACCCCTAGCCACATTCTCATTTGCATCCATGTTCGAAACCCTAAAGTCAAACTCGGTTTCACCAAAAGATCCACATCCGGATTCACCGAGTTACACTTGACATAGCCACTGCCTAAACACTAGAAACTCGGTCTCACCGAGATGACCCTTCGGTCCCACCGAAGTGCACTTGCCAACCTTCTGTTGCCTATCAATTTCACTTTGGAATTTTCGAATGGTTTCGATCGGTCTCACCGAAGTGTGAAAAGTTCTTAGGTCATCATCCATTGGTCCCACCGAGTTGTTCCATCCGGTTTCATCGAAAAACTTAGAAGTATGAAACTTTTGTACTAGTCGGTCTCACCAGGTGATTTCACCCGGTCCCATCGAGTAGTGCATAAAGTTGCATAACGACTAGATTTTTGGTGCTGCCTATATATACCCCCACCCACTCCACCTTCTCAAATAGAGGAACCATGACGAAGCTACCACTTCCCATATCCATTTTCTGAGAGAGAACCACCTACACTTGTGTTGAGATCAAGGGGATTCCACTCCAACCTTTAATCCTTGATTTTTAGCCTCCCCAAATTGCTTCCCACTCCAATTCTTTCTCCTGCTAGATAGCCAAATTTGTGAGAGACCGATTGAGTGTTGAGGAGACTATCTTTTGAAGCACAAGAGCAAGGAGTTCATCATCAACAACAACAACTATTAGTTTCTTGAGAGTGGTGTCTCCTAGATTGGTTAGGTGTCACGTGGGACCCTCCAAATCTTGTGGAGTTAAACCAAGGAGTTTGTACGGACAAGGAGATCGCCTACTTTGTGAAGATCTACCCCGAGTGAGGCTAGTCCTTCGTGGACGTAAGCCATGATGGCATAGACAAGGTTGCTTCTTCGTGGGCCCTTCGTGGATGGAGCCCTCTGTGGACTCGTGCAGCCGTTACCCTCTGTGGGTTGAAGTCTTCATCAAGTGGACGCATGATAGCACCACCTATCGGAACCACGCCAAAAATCACCATGTCTTCATTGTGTTTGATCATCTCCAAACTCTACCCCTTATTTTCTTGCACTTGTATGTTGTCTATTATCCGCTGTCCATACTCTAGATACGCATGTGTAGATTGTATTGCTAGCCACTCAACTTGTGCTAAAATCTGCCTGAATATCAAGAAAATTGAAAATTGCACCTTTTTCCTTGTTAGTGTCTATTCACCCCCCTCTAGACCGATGCTTTTGATCCTACACTCACCACCCACTGGAGCAGAGGGTATAGGACAAAACTGAGCAAGTGGCCTTCCCCATCCTTTACACAACCCTCCTGCTCGTTTCTCCATTCCTTTCCGTGTGGATGGTTCTGCAGCCGTCGACCTTTTGTTCCTCTTGGTGGTAGTAGCATTGTGTAAAGCCTTCACCATCGGTTTTCCCTTCTTCGCAGATGTGTCAACCGATGGAGGAACAACCACGTAAGCAATTTCATATAGAACATGCATGATTTTCTGCACCATTTTACTAAGGCCTTGTTTTTGCCACCGCCTAGCATGTTTCATTCACCTCATATGAGAAAGAGTAAACAAATTCTTATGGATGATACAACTTGATATAAATAGATGGATCATATTGAAATAAAAGAATAAAGCAATAATGCATAAGTAAAAATACAAGTTATGTCATATAGTTGTTACACGAATATAAGTTATGGTGTATGAAGAACTCGACGATTCCAACCGGAAGAATTTGAAATCTCTGAAGTATTGAAGTACAGGTAGATATAGTGGAGATATGAAAGTATTTTGAGAGCATTGGGGTTTGATCTTTAAGCAGGAAGAGAAATAAACTCAGCTTAGCAACCTCGTTTTTCTTTTGATGGTATCGAAATGCTTATGGACTCAATGTGATCTTGGATCACTAAACTGAAGAAGGTAGGCCCTTGGCTTGGTGAACAATAGTCTTCATGAGAAAAAAAATGGGGGGGGGGAGGGGGTCTCTTTTAATCTCCTTTGTTGCAATCTAAGGGAACTTTCTTGAGATAAGCTAGTTAAAGCATTAGTCTCTTAAGATGTTTACATTAATGTCTAAGATCCACCAACATGATTAGATACACATTCGACCACACACTTCACTATCCTAGTCGAGTTGTCCTTCTTGTCAGTTGGGTCCTCCAACGCTGCAACAACCCTATGAGATGGAGAGACGGCTAACTCCATCACACCTGCCAACCTAGCTTGAAACTCGAGCCGTACTCATTGATAGGAACAGAGATGCAACACACTTCCCGAGCATCCCCTCTAGGAAGGCAGTGCTCATCCGAGTGAAGTCAAAAGCAGCACAAACCACGAGTGACTCTGATGGCTAAGCCCGCCATCAAATAGTAAATACCGGTAAACATAAAAAAGGAATATGAGCCTTCGCATGGCCACAAATCCCTAAATTTAAATGGAGGAGATATGCCACAATTGCTTATTTTTTCCACAATTCACTCTATGTCCCCTTCCTCATCCTCCTTCTTCTGTGTCCTTCCTCATCCTCTCCATGGCGTCGTTGACACGCTGCCCCTCCGCCGCATGCTAATGTCGGCCTAATTGTCGTCAACACGGTCAGCGTCGCTCTCTCGCTTGTTGGGCGCACCTCCCTACCCGAGTCCACACCTCCACTGAGTTGGCATCCCTCCAACCTCCTACTGCCCCCCCCCCCCCCCCCTCTCCACTCCCGATGGCCCCTCCCCACCCGCACCCGTCAACCTCCTCCTCGTCTCCGTCGAGATCAGCCGTGTCGTCTCTGGCTCGTCCATGGCTTGCCCTCGTCGAGGACGGCCCAGTCGGCCGTCATCCCCGTCTCCAGCTTGGACGCTGCTATTGTGTGTGTCAGAAATCGACTGAACTTTTTTCTTTATCATCAGTTGCCTTGGGATTAGGAAACGCAAAATTTAAAAATCTGAACTGCGAGGTTCATACGAGGCACCCCGGCACAGCCACCTCCTTAGACGTACTCTTGGCCTGCTGGCCAGTTGGCCATCCATGTAACTCTCGAGGGGCGCACAAGCGACACGTCACAGTGCTGACTTGCCCTGAGAAGAGAAGGGAAGAAAGGAAAAAAGTATGGCTCAGATACCTTATCCAGCACCCTCCAATGGCGACACGCCATGAGCACACCACGAAATCCCGCTCCCCTGCACCACTAACCTCGCATTCCCGCGCCCCCACCATATCCCCCACGTCACCACCCCCCTATATACCCACACCGCCAAACACCACGTACGTAGCGCCCTACCGAGATCAAGAACTCGCCGCGCGTTGGTCCTTGAGCTCGAGCACCCCCACCCCCACAGCTCCGAAGGAGGAGGGAGGACCATGGCCGCCTCGACCGCCGCCGTGCTGTCCCCGCCCGCCGTGGCCGGGCTCCGCCTGGCGCCGTCCCCGCGCGCGGCGGCCTCGTTCCGCGGGGCCTCGCCGCCGGCGCGGCGGTCCGTGGCGGCGCGGGCCGCGCTGGAGCCGTCGGTGGTGATCAGCCTCAGCACGGGGCTGTCGCTCGTGATGGGCCGCTTCGTCTTCTTCAACTTCCAGCGGGAGAACGTGGCGAAGCAGGTCCCCGAGCAGAACGGCAAGACCCACTTCGAGGCCGGCGACGAGCGCGCCAAGGAGTTCGCCGGGATCCTCAAGTCCAACGACCCCGTCGGCTTCAACCTCGTCGACGTCCTCGCCTGGGGCTCCATCGGCCACATCGTCGCCTACTACATCCTCGCCACCACCAGCAACGGATACGACCCACCCTTCTTCGGCTGATCCGTCCATCTCCCCTGCCTGCCTGCCTGCGTGCGTGCCGGCCGGAGCGGCTTTGTTCTTGTAATCCGCCGTGTTTTCATTAGTTCTATATACGCTGATGATGTACTATCATGAGTATGTATGTATGTATGTGAGATGGTGAAAGATTTATCAGCGTATTCAGTGCCACATGAATGATTTTATCTCTCTTTTCTCCATAGTAGAAAAGCAATTTTACTATGCAAGGGATATCCCGAGACATAGATCCACCGGCCGTGGTTGCTTTGAGATCTGTGCTACTTTTTTTTTTCTTTGACTGTTTTAAGAATTTGTCTTGTTTTAAAACGTACGGACAGTGGAACAAGAAAAAAAATCGAACCAAAGCTTTTGAATCGAGGTGAATTTTGACAACTCCAAAAATGTAGCACGAATCTCAAAGCAACCACCGACGGTGGATCCATGCTACCAGGGGCGGGCCCAGTTCAATTCATGGGTATTCAAGTGAATACCCATTATTTTTGCCAAAAGATTATGTATATATAGAGTGTGTACATGTACTCTATGAAAGAAACACGAGATTTACACGGAATAACAGGCTGTATAGCTTCCAGCCGGCCCACCTCGTGCTTCCCTCCCCTTCTCCGCTCCAAGATGGCCTAGTGGCCCAAGTCTCCTTCACCTAGGCCAGTCCCAGCCCAACTCAAAATTATATACTGGATGTGGGCGCAATCACACGTAACCCTGATCGATTGATCCGTCGCATGAATCGCGCCGCCCACGCTCCCAACTCTCATCGCTAGAAAAAGCACAGTCCACAACCGCACGGCGGCAGGGGGGCATCTGGCGCGGTGGCGGGCTGGCACGCGACGCCGCCGCACATGCATCCAGCGTGGAGATTGAGTCGATCTAATTCGTCAGTTGAGAGTTGACACATCAAGCTTTTCAGATACGTTTTCTATTTTTTCTCAGATGTGCGTTGCGGCCTTTTAGGTCAATTCTTGGATCCCCACAAAAAAGGTTAATTCATGGATTATTTTCTAGATTCAGTTTTATGGAGGCGCTTCAGAGTTGTTTGTTGGGCAAATGTTCTTTTGTTTTCGATGCTTTGGAGATGCATTAGTAATACTCGTCCTGGGTATGAATTTATTTTGGATGTATATTGGCATTAGTACTACTCTGATTGTACCCTCCATTGTTGTCAGAAGTTGCCACTTCATATGTTGGATAATTAGTACTTTCATATGTTGAACAACTCAAAGTTATAATCCTAGATCAAAATTCAAGTTAAGATCAATTATATGAATCTATGATACTATTGCTAATCCATGTTTTATCTTTTATATATTATACAATTCATATAAAAAATGGTGCTATAATCCTTTATACATGCCAAAAACAAGAGGCTGTCAAAAATCTATAAGCTTTTAAGATTTTGAATACACACCCTTAAAATCCTGGGCCCGCCCCTGCATGCTACAAATATCCCGTGCACGGTAGATAAACCAATCTCAATATCTATAGTTACACTCTCCAAAAAAAAATCCATGTTTTTACAGGCAATTGACATGGGTCGCAACGGGGGCTAAACTTTACCCGCCAACTAAATCAGTACTCGGTGTGTGGAGGGAGAGAGCTGCCGAAAGAAACCGGCGGAAGACGAAACTTTATGTATTTTTTTGCCATGAAATACTCCCTCCGTCCGAAAATACTTGTCGGAGAAATGGATGTATCTAGAATTATTTTAGTTTTAAGTACATTCACTTTTATCCATTTACGCGACAAGTAATTTCGGATGGAGGGAGTAGTTATATGTTCAGCATGTGTGCCCCAGAAAAACTGTATTACTACTTCATGACTTCCACATAACACACACCCAAACAGGAGCAGAGAAAGTCCCACGTTGAAGCGACTCGTTTTCCTCTCCTCCCTGGCGGCACGAACCCTAGCCGCCGCCAGGAGAGGCTAATCTTTTCAGCGCCGTTCTCCGGCGGCTCCCCTCCACTGATGACCTCGGTCATCGGTGGTAAGGGGGTCGCCGGATCCACGTGTGTGGATTGTTTTTAGTCTCTCGTAGTCTAGTTTTTTAGGCTGTTCATCGCCATGGCTTCGGCGGCAACGATGACGGCGCTGAATAAAGATTCTTCGGATCCTTCCTTGACGAGGCTATCAGTCCTATCGTTGGGGATGGATTTGGAAACCAGTCTGTTCAAGCAAGGATGGCGTGGCGGCGGCGGCATCCTCGTGGTGGACCTGTGTCCTCGGGCTCCGCCGTTGCGGCGACGTTTGCTCCAGCGTCGATGCGGAGCTTGGGAGGTAGTCCAGGAGCGGATGCAGATTGTGGTCTGCGTCGACGACATCTGGAAGACGGAACGTGTGCTGGGTTCGTGGTTTGTGGATGACAGGTATGGTTTCCTCCTTCGGCGTCCAAGTCGTGGTGGGGTGCCAGATCTGGAGTTCGATGGCGTGTCCGGGGTGTTGCCCCGGTCTGATTCGTTCAACGATAATGGCTTCACTTTTAGTGAGCCACCTTGGAGGTCCGCAAAGTTGTATATCAGCGATGGAGCCGCGTCGAGCTCGGGTGAGGAGGTGATTCGTCATTCTTTTCTTCGGTGGCTGCTGTGGTGGTGCCGAAGACAAGTGACGGACGTTGGTGTCAAACTCAGAGATGTTCTTCTATCTTTTCAGTTTTGTCATGTCGGTCTTTATGTGACTTGTACTTTGATCTTTATGATATGAACGAGACACATATTACCAAGCAAAAAAAAAAAAAAAAAAGGAGCAGAGAAGATGATGACAGCATGAACACTCTTACACTGGGATGTTGTAATTCTCATTAACATTTCCAGGATACAGAGAAGAAAGAACCAGCAAGAAGATTTGTGAATAAGTACAGTAAAGTGATGGTAACTAGCAAAATCTGAGTTGATGTTACAAACAGAAAATTTATAAGGCCACCAATGCCTAATAGATTACAGGAAGTAACTTTTCAATAATGTCTACACAGAGGCTCATCCGCAGAGAAACTTTCTAACCTCATCAAGTAGGTACAAATTCGGGAGGAGAGGGCAAGAACCGCGCGACGAATGTCCACACGGCGACGCACAGCAGCACTAACTGAACGGAACAAAAAAGCGAAGCTCGACTTGCTCCGGCCTGCAGCTTCAGGACCTCTGAAGCGTTCGAGAGCTCTTTGCACTGTGACTCTAGCTTCTCAACCATCTCCTCTAGCGTTTTCGCTCTATTCTCGGTGTGCCGAAGCTTGACCTCCAGCTGTTTATGGTCCTCCGACAGAGACTTCTGTGCTTCGTGAAGGGTGCCCTGAACCTCGGTCTGGGGTTGCCAGGCTTCTGAAGCTCTTTTCAGGATGAAGCACTGGATCTCGGCCTCCATCTTCTCCATGAGCAGTTGATCAACTTCAGACTGTAGGGAAAGTAGCTTGCTACTTGGTTGTGTCTGGTTGAGTGTATCAAGTTCAAGTATTCTTGAATCCTTCTCATCGATGAGAAGAGAAGCTTCTTCCAGTTTGGACTCTAGAAGCTTCAACTTTTCACTTATTTCTTCTGAAAAATCTTCACACTTGGGTGAACTGCTCCATTCATTTTCATCGTAAATATCTGTGGAATTGTCACTGCATTCTTTCCCGATTTCCACAAACATTTGGAGCTCTGCAGAAATATGCAGAAGCAAACAGTTATTGCAAAACAACACTTTGAAGCAAATAAAGATTTCATGTTTTCAACATAACATTTTCGTCCAACTGCAATGATACGGTAACAGAGCACTCACGAATTTATAACAGGAAATGGACTAAGGAAACTTCCCAGAACATGCAGGGCAAGCAGATGCTTTTACAAAAAAATTATGCTATAATGGCTGCTACTGAAACTACTAGGAAATAAGCTTGCGGACTGCACAGTACAATTTTTCTTTCTTAAAATTAGGAGATGAAGCAGAGGACTTGATCTGATATGAAATATACATTAAAAAATTGCCACAGAGAATATAATGATATAAAACACAAGAGATCTTTCCTCATGAAATGGGAAAGTCCACAATGGCAGTAATTAATTGCCAGAGCATTGAAATAAGGCATTGATCAACTCACCAATCACCACTTAACTGTTGATAGTCTGATGTGTTAAACAGCAAAAAAAAAACATGCATATTGTATTCCTTTTTAAACAAGCATTGTTATCACCGTCAACACCTCACCTTAAAATTAAACTGGAATAAAATATCAGCAAGGACTGTTTTGGCAGGATGTTCTAGCATAATGTGAGCCAAGTTCTATACCAAGTTTGCCATATTTTTCCATAGGAACAAGCTCATTGAAAAGTGGAGACGCGCCCTCCCCTGTAGCCATTATATTATTATAACAACCATAGGCTCCATTCCCTCTTCCGCCACCATTGATGTGTGTTCACACCACAGCTGACACCCTCGCATCGCTAACTAGCATCGATGTGTCCTAACTTCTAACTCACAATCATGTGTGCTCTAAATTTGGCTGGAAGTTCATCATCTCCGTTGCTACAAGTAATTTCTTCTTCGCCAGATTCTTTTCCTATCAGAGATCAACTTCTCTTCTCTTCCATCTCAGTTCTTACTACAAGCTGGACATGTTGATGAAACATCGGTTACTAAATCATCAACTCCTCTTCCATCGCAATTCGGTTAATTATATGACTCACTATCACCGGGCTTCCATGAGGCCATGAGGGAAACGAAAAAGATCAGCATTCAGATTCCCCCCTTGACAAGGCTTAACAAATTAAATTCAACTGTGATTTTCAGTGAAATCAGTAGCCAGGAAACGCAAAAGTGGTTTCTTTTTTCGGAATGGCCATAATGTAACTTGTGCACAACTAGGAACCTCATAAGTTAACTGGAATGCTTGTGCACATCGGACAAGAAGTCACTGCATGGAAGAGGCCAAACATATGGGTGGGATGTTGGTGTACCAAGAAAAGAAAGGGACTGATGCAACCACATCTTGCAGATCCAACATGAGAGCGAATCAGCAGCAACGGGTTAGGAGAATGACCACTTTTCCCCTAATAATGGCTATTGAAGATGATAGACTTTCTTCAGAATTGACATGTTACTGAATTCATAACACTTGCTATGAACGAAGCATGACGCCACAGTGGATTAAACTTGTCAAAAAACAGTAATCTAGGACCTTATACAAACATCATGGATGCATGCACTGTCCCATTTATTTTTGACCACTATAATGCATTAAGTGTTTAGTTATTTCCAGCTAATAAAGTAGGCCATTTTAGGAAACCAAACAGTTTAATCTCAAAATGAATAGCTCAACAAAAATAGTACTCCCTCCGTTCGTAAATATAAGACATTCTGGCAGTTCAATCTATACTGCCAAAACGTCTTATATTTATGAACAGAGGTAGTACTCAGTAGTAGTAGAAATTCTGAACTACGCCCTCTAGTCTAAGGTCTTAAGATAGTAAGGAGGCTATGTGAAATGCAGATTTCCATGTCAGTAACAAACACTTGCTCAAGCTAAAGGAACAAACTCGTTGGTGCATGAAGCTAAAGTGAAGGGGATATTTTGCAAGAATAAACTAAAGGGGAGTATGATCATACCATTCTCAAGTGCTTCTTGTGCTGATTGAAGCATCGAAATTGAGTCGGTGTACGGATCAAGGCCTGAATGGATGCCTCCATTCTCACCCTTGCCAATGCTCCCTTCATGAAATCCATGACCATGTGCATACAAATCCCCATTCCCCATTGCCATTCTCCCTACTGCACTCCCATTCTCCTTATAGGAAGATCCTGCTGCAGACCCCAAGTGCTCACTTGGAGCTTCATCGTCGCTGTGGTCGCCATCGGTGTAGAGAAACTTGTGAACGCCATTACTGCTGATGCCAGCGCTTGATTTTCGCGCGTGAGCAGCGCCAGTGCTGCGGAGGTCAGACTCGACACTGGAGCGCGAGTTCTCCGGTTCCACCGTGGAGGAGGCTGCAGAGACGGCGCGCGCACCGGCGCCGCGGGCGCGTGCGGTACGGAGATTCTTGGCGTGAGCAGCGGCGCCGGGGGCGCGGGACCGCGCCCTGTCGCGGTCGCGGCCGAAGCAGGCGAGCGAGAAGTCGTGGCGCGGGAGCGCGGTGGAGGACTTGCTGGTCCGGTCGTCGCTGTTGTCCGAGTCGGCGCCGCCGGCGCCCACCGAGAAGCCGGCGGACGCGATCAGGAGGCCAAGATCCGGGTCCAGACCAGTGGGAGCCGGAGCCGGAGCCGGGGACGGCGACGGAGGGGCCTCCGGCGGCACGAAGCTGGACTCGACCGACGCGACCGGGCTGTCCTCCTCGGCCGCCGCCTCCTGCTTCCCCTTAGGCGCGTCGGCGCCGACGGGGAGGCGGCGCTTATGGAGCTGCGCCAGGTCCACATCAGCGCTAGCAGCGCCAGGGACGGCGGCGGCTGTGGCTGCGACGGGGCCACCCGCGGGGGAGCCGCCCTCGTCGTCGTGGTGCTCGCGGGGGATACGGCGCCACCGGCGGAGGCCGCGGCCCTTGGCGACAGGGCGACCAGGCGGCGATACCGGCGGCGGCGAATCGCCGACGGAGCCGACGCTGTTGGCGCCGGAGTCCATGCCGTCCGGCGCCAATTGGCGTGAGCGGCGGCCCTGGGAGGCGGATGGGATCAGGGAGCTGGGAGGGGAACGCGAGGCAGGAGCTGGTGGGGTTGTCGGGAGCGCATGGCGGGGCTATGAGGATCGGGAATTCCTGGGATTCGATCTCGGAGATCCAACCGAGGACGGAGGAGTGGAAGTGGGGAGGAAGCAGGGGAGGGGAGGGGGGAGTAAAGAAAACAGAACAGGGGAGGGGAATGCGGAGAAAGTTTTCCTTATCGTTATGGTCGTTCTGGCGGCAGCTTCTATGATGCCTGTCTTCTGTACTTGATTACGCAATCTACCAGGATCGATTTATTACCTATCGAACGCCGTCGGATCGGATCGGATCGGGACAATCGAGCGGCGGCAGGAGGAGGAGCGAGCTAGACGGCCGACGACGGCGACGGCGACGGCGACGGCTAGAGACCGGCTAGTGCGACCAATGCCCCTGTGTATGACATGCCCTCATGGGTTTCTACGTCATTCTCTTTTTTTTAGAAAACTTTTCATGTCCTAGCAAAAGAGCTCGTGCGTTGTAACGGGAGAAAACTTTTCATGTACTAGCAAAAGAGCACCGATACTTTAGAAATCTGTGTATCGCCAGTACTTCGCCGATACTCCGATACGCCAGATACGGCTTTGATACGGGTATCTCCCAAGTATCACCTTTTTCAATTTAAAAATAAAAGAAAAAAATGTCGATACGGGTATTTCTGAAGTATCGCCGTTCAGTATTGCTCATGTCTTGATGTATCATTGATCCGTTCATTCAGGTAGTGGACGTGTAATGTACTGATATAATAGTTGGATAAAAGTGCTTGCTAAGGATGCTGCTTGTTGGATAAAATTGCTTGTTGATGCTGTTGGCTTGCTGCTTTTTGATGTTTGTGACGTAAAATTACTTGTTGATGTTGCTGCTGCCTTCTATTGCTAGGGAAAAAGATACAAATATACACCATGACATCTTTTAGCTTTCTTCATCATCATTTGAGCATTATTGATGTGTATTGCTTGCTGATTTTAATTATCGTCATGTTTATAGGTGAGAGTTTTTGTTTATAGTTATGAGAAAAAGGAGCTCAATGAAGATTGTGTTCTCTATATTGTTATCAAGAAAAAACTTCTAAAACGTTGGGAGAAGAGTAATGGGGCGGTATTTTGATCTCTAAATTGTTATCAAGAAAAGAATTGGGTTGAGGCAGTCCGTGTTACCCCCTTGATGATAGTGAGATTTTTAAAAGGAGAAAGAAAGAGGCATGGAAGCAATTAGGCAACCAGTGGGGCGGTATTTTGATCTCATCTCACACATTCTATTATATGTCACTTTATTATTATTTATATATGCTTGTCTTTTCGCCGCATTGTTGTCTTTAGAAATTGTCGTATCCCGTATCGCCGTATTGGTGCTTCGTAGTCAATAACCATAGCTCAAGACCTCAATAGGTATACATAATTTAACTGAACACATGACATCACATCTGTGTTGCTATTTATCCTTCTTTCCACCCTCGTAGACTGTGGCCTCAATGCTCACACAATCCGGTGCTTTTGAATGATGCCAATCTTAAGGCGACTCTCTCTCAGCACAAGATAAGAATTTTGCTTTTATTTTTCTTTCTTATGAGGTTTTGGCAAGGTGTGCATGTGTGGCTATATATGGTTTCTTCATCTTCTATTCTGGTTTTGTTGTGGTGTTCATTTTCAACCTGGATCTGCAGCAGTATAAAAGAAAGACGGAGCATGCTCTATTGATTAAATTTGCACACTAAATTACATTTTTAAATGGTTAACATGTAAAATAACATTATATTCAGATTCTACACGTTTTTCAGTTAAAATTTCATATATAACATGTTGAATTTAGAGTTAGGGTTTAAAAGATGTGGTATTTCAAAAAATTCATTTGATATGTACTGCGTATTGGTTAAACCAAATGGCAGGGGTACTGCAAAAGCGAAAATCTAATTTATACTGGGTTGCGGGTTAATTACCAAAAATTTTAGGGGGTTTTCTACGAAAGTGAAAATCTAACTTAAAACTAGAGTGCGGGTTCATTACCAGAAACATATGGGGCTTTCTACCAAATAACATGACGGACCAAAAATACCTATTTGTTTTATTAGTAAAAAATATTTTTCTTCAATCTTGACAGTGCGTCAGCTTTTTTTGTTTTGCGTGGTGAAAGAGAGTTTTATTCCATTAAGATAAGGTTACAATCTCGAGACAATAGCTGAAGAATGTCTAGGGTCTCTCCAAGACCTAACCGATGCCCCATCACCAATCTTTCAAAATATTCCACTCTTCACAAGTTCTAGCCATGAACTATGCCCTTCCAAACAACCGAAGAATGTCTAGTAAAATTGTATCCAATATGCTAACATTTGAAAAATACTTAGCCATTAACAAGTGACGAGTCTAATTTATGTGATGATTTTATCGAGAATTTTATACCTACATGATAGGCCTAGTGGAATTTTACCGCGTTTGTGCATCTCTTTTTGTTGATAATCTCTGAAGGAATACTTTTTGGACCAACTAACATAGTATGGAGAAGATCCCCAGAAATGATAGTGAAATCATGTATTTAAGGTGATAATCACCTACCATAAAATAATCAAGCAAGAAGGTTGAAGGAAAATTCGTCGTTGCAGCTCTAGAGCAAAAGACAATGTTCCATACGATCGCGCCCACTCGTATGGGCGGTCGTATGGGGTGCCGCTGCCACCGCCTGATCGACTACTTTAGCCCCGTGAAATCGGATCATGAATCAAACGCCCAAAGACACCATAAACTGGTCCAGAAGGTAGAACCCTGGTCTCACCCGAAGGAGGGATTGACAAGGAGAAGAGGGTCATCTTCCTCACCGCGTTCATGGGGGCTTCAACATCATCACCACCACCATCATCACCATTGTCATTGTCATCATCATCCACATCCTCACCATTGTAACCTCATGAACCATAGGGATCCTCTTGTGTGTTATTTGAATCATCCATCCATGTATGCCATCACCCTTGTTATGATGTTTGAAACATCGGAACATGTGTCTTGGTTTTTATGAAATAAACTCATGTTAAACTCAGATTTGATGAGCGTAAAATAACACTCGTCACTTGCCTCCATGGAATCCAATTTAGAATTGGGGTGCATGTAAGATAATATACTAGTTGAAAGGTCTATTTCAGAAACAAGCAAGTACTGAAAGATATGAGATATCTAAAGCCATGTTTGATCTCAAGATGGTAGATGATAGATCAGTGTGTCAGCACATACTCAAGTTGCTGGGTACACTAGGTATTCCAGTGTCCCAAGAACCGGGCACTAATCTTGTTCTCGCTTACCTCCCACCAAGCTATAAAGGCTTCATCATGAACTACAACATGAATGAGATGAATAAACCGATGGATGAATTGTTCACCATGGTAAAAACTATCGAGAGTGGGATTCAAAAGGACGACAATCATGTGGTGATGGTGAATAGAACAACCAACTTCAAGAAGAAGATAAGGCCAGGAAGAAGGGCAAGTCCAAGGTGCTAGTAAGACCGACAAACTTGCCAAAGCCCCATTGGGGACCCGCTTATGATGTCGAGTGCTTCTTTTGCAAAAAGAAAGAAAAAAGGAATTGGAAAGCTGTATTAACCCAAAAAAACTAAAAAGAAAACAAGGCTTACTAAGAGCATCTCCAACAGGCTCCCAAAAACTGCTCCGCGCGTTAAAATATTTGTTTTTTGGGCGCCGGACAGCTCCAACAAATGCTGTAAAATAGTGCACGCGCTAAAAAGTTTTAGGCACGCGTAAAGCGCTATCGCGCGCAGCATATTTTGGACACCGGATTGCGCGCGCTTCATAATTTGCACTGCGTGTTTTTTATGCGCGCGTTTTTGGACATCTGGTAAACCAATGTTTGCTCCAGCTCGCTAAAAGTGCTACAGTGGCACGCTAAAATTATTTTAACGCGCGGAAACTTTTGTGCGCTTGTTGTTGTTGCTCTAAAGTTGAAACACAAAACCGAAAATTGTACCGTCCATAGATGAGCTCACCTGTTACAAAAGAAGGCTGAAGTGGGGGGTGAGCGTTGCATACGGTTAAACCTGTGTGTCAAATAGGCATAGGCTATTGTCCCCTAAGAATGCATGTCAGAATGATCCAAATAGATTTGTTCGGGAATTCACTTTTCTAGGCTTACCAAACAGGTTCAAAAAGGTTCTAGTTGCTTTTTTTAAGGGCGCTGCTACGCGTCGGCCGGCGGATCTTTTAAAAAGATCCGCCGTCTCGCAAGCCGTCGGATTTGACGGATTGAGCAGCCAAGCGACACCTTTTATTATTGCAACACAGGTCTTGTTGCAAAAAAATTCGGCAACACGGGTAATGTTGCAGAAAATTTTGCAATATAGATTAAGTTGCAACTTTTTCTTGCAACAGAGGTGTTGTTGCAATTTTTCTTGCAACAGAGGTCTTGTTGCAAAAATATTTTACAATAGAGATCTCGTTGCAATTTTTTTTTGCAACAGACGTATTGTTACAATTTTTTTTGCAACAAAGACATTGCTGCAGAAATTCACTAGCGCGAAACGAGCAGCAAGCAGGGACACGCGTCGCGTGGACGAGACGGCGGATGCTCGCTTGCAATCCGCCGGCTGAAGCCAAGAGTTTTCCTTTTTTTTAATGTTGTTTGTGTTTCTCTTATGGTATTTTGTGTGTTTTTGGCTTTTCTCTTTTTTTATTTTTTAAAGTTTGTGATCATTTTTTTACATAAATGATAACGCCCACACGTATGGCATTTCTACATTTGGTCCACACGCCCCAATCTCCGTCTGTTATGTTTTGCACGAATCTTGAAGGAATTTGTTGGAATTTCAGTGCCACGTAGGCATAGCATGTTGTGTGTGTGTGTGTGTGTGCGGGGGGGGGGGGGGGGGGGTAGAGCGCTCGTCCACCCGGACCGCAACGCGCAGTTGCCAGCTTCGCCGTGTGAGTGAATCGGTCCCCGCCCACACGGACACCTCCTATTCCATGCCGTGTGGGTGAACCGCTCTTCGTCCACACGACGCTCGTACGGTGCTAGATGGCAACTACAGTTGCACATATGTGACAACTAGGTAATCACACATGGCAACTATGGTTGACCATACATGGCAACTATGCACTAGTGCAGCCTAGCTATGGCGTGGCAAAAATGGCCCTGCTGGCGTAGACACCCGACGCCACCAATATGGCGCCACTGTTAAAATATACTGGTGACGTTGGAGACGACGCCAACAGTATTTTGAATACCTACTAGCGTTGGATAGAGTTGCACGCCGGCACTGTCATATTTAGCTAATAAAAAAATACCAGTTTCAAAAAAGATACTAAACATTTCATTCACAAAAGATATCAAGCATTTCATTCACAAAAGATACCAAATTCACAAAAGGAAAGTACCAATTACTTCTGACAATGTATATATCGACACTACCTAGATAGTTTTTCCTAAGGACTAACTTCATCTCACGAAGCTTATTCCTATTCGTCTGCCCCTCCTTGATGTAGTGCGCTTTCTCCGTCTTCAGCTGAGTCCTCTCGGCCCTCAGTGTTAGAAATATGCCCTAGAGGCAATAATAAATTGGTTATTATTATATTTCCTTGTTCGTGATAATCGTTTATTATCCATGCTATAATTGTATTGATTGGAAACTCAAATACATGTGTGGGTACATAGACAACACTGTGTCCCTAGTATGCCTCTAGTTAACTAGTTCATTGAACAAAGATGGTCAAGGTTTCCTGGCCATAGACATGAGATGTCATTTGATAACGGGATCACATCATTAGGAGAATGATGTGATGGACAAGACCCAAACTATAAACATAGCATATGATCGTGTCAGTTTATTGCTATAGTTTTCTGCATGTCAAGTATCTGTTCCTATGACCATGAGATCATGCAACTCACTGACACCGGAGGAATACCTTGTGTGTATCAAACGTCACAACGTAACAGGGTGACTATAAAGATGCTCTACAGGTATCTCCGAGGGTGTCTGTTGAGTGGGCATGGATCAAGACTAGGATTTGTTACTCCGTGTGACGGAGAGGTATCTCAGGGCCCACTCGGTAATACAACATCACAATAAGCCTTGCAAGCAATGTGACTAAGTGTTAGCCACGGGATCTTGTATTACAGAACGAGTAAAGAGATTTGCCGGTAACGAGATTGAACTAGGTATAGAGATACCGACGATCGAATCTCGGGCAAGTAACATACCGAAGAACAAAGGGAACAGCGTACGGGATTAACTGAATCCTTGACATAGAGGTTCAACCGATAAAGATCTTCGTAGAATATGTAGGAACCAATATGGGCATCCAGGTCCCGCTATTGGTTATTGACCGTAGAGGTGTCTTTGTCATGTCTACATAGTTCTCGAACCCGCAGGGTCTGCACACTTAAGGTTCGGTGACGTTTCGGTATAGTAGAGTTATGTATGGTCGTGACCGAAGGTTGTTCGGAGTACCGGATGAGATCCTGGACGTCACGAGGAGCTCCGGAATGGTCCAGAGGTAAAGATTGATATATAGGAAGTCCTGTTTTGGTCACCGGAAAAGTTTCGGGTATTTCGGTAGTGTACCGAGAGTGCCGGGAGGGGTACCGGGGACCATCGGGAGGGGTGTCTCGACCCAAAGGACCTCATGGGCTGTGGGAGGAGTCAAACCAGCCCCTAGTGGGCTGGCCTACCCCCCCCACTAAGGCCCATGTGGCTTTGGGTGGAAAAAATCCAAAGGAGGAAAGCTGGAAAGGGTTTCCAAGTGGAGAGGAGGAATCCTACTCCTAATAGGATTGGAGTAGGACTCCTCCACCTCCAATTTCGGCCAAACCTTGAGGGTTTGAGGCTGCCTCCTCCCCTCCCTCCCTCCTATATATACTAGAGGATTTAGAGGGAAGAGCTAACCCTAATTGCCACGTGCTCCCTCTACTTCATCTAGATCGGTTTCTCCTCTAGTCTAGTTTCAGCGGTGCTTAGGCGAAGCCCTGCCGGAATTGTTCCACCACCATCGCCGCCGCGCCGTCGCGCCGCCGGAGAACTCTTCTACCTCTCTGCTCCCTCTTGCTGGATCAACAAGGCGGAGATCGTCATCGAGCTGTACGTGTGCTGAACGCGGAGGTGCCGTCCGTTCGGCGCTAGATCGGAAGGACCGTGATCAGGATCGCGAGACGATTCGTGATTTGATCGCGGGACGGATCGTGATGGGATCGCGGGACGGATCGAGATTGGATCGCGAGATGGATCGTGATGGGATCGCGGGACACTCGGCGATTTGGATCGCGAAGACGTTCGACTACATCAACCGCGTTTCTTAACGCTTCCCGCTTAGCGATCTACAAGGGTATGCAGATCCACTCTCCCTCTCGTAGATGCTCATCACCATGGATAGATCTTGCGTGTGCGTAGGAAATTTTTTGTTTCCCATGCAACGTTCCCCAACAGTGGCATCATGAGCTAGGTCTATGTGTAGATGAGATCTCGAGTAGAACACAAAGGAGTTTGTGGGCGTTGATATTCAGATTGCTTCCTCCCTTGGTCTTTTCTTGATTCGACGGTATTGTGGGATGAAGCGGCCCGGACCAACATTACTCGTACGCTTACGAGAGACCGGTTCCATCAATTTACATGTAACTTCGTTGCATAAAGATGGCTGGCGGGTGTCTGTTTCTCCCACTTTAGTCGGATCGGATTTGACAAAGGCGGTCCTTGAGAAGGTTGAATAGCAATTTTTGTATCACCGTTGTGGTTTTTGCGTAGGTAAGAATTGTTCTTGCTAGATACCCGTAGCAGCCACGTAAAACTTGCAACAACAATTAGAGGACGTCTAACTTGTTTTTGCAGGGTATGTTGTGATGTGATATGGCCAATTACATGATGAGATATATGTGATGTATGAGATGATCATGTATTGTATAGAATATCACGACTTGCATGTCGATGACTACGGCAACCGGCAGGAGCCATAGGGTTGTCTTTAATTATTTTCGCCGTTTTTGCTTTACTTTATCGCTATGAGTTAGCAATAGTCGTGGAAGCAACAGTCGGCGCGACAATCTCATGGCGACACATTGATGGAGATCAAGATGATGGAGATCATGGTGTTATGCCGGTGACGATGGAGATCATGCTGGTGCTTTGAAGATGGAGATCAAAAGCACAAGTTCATGGCCATATCATGTCACTTATGATTTGCATGTGATGTTAATCCTTTTATGCATCTTATTTTGCTTAGGACGACGGTAGCATTATAAGGTGATCCCTCACTAAAATTTCAAGATAAAATTGTGTTCTCCCCGAGTGTGCACCGTTGCCAAAGTTCGTCGTTTTGAGACACCACGTGATGATCGGGTGTGATAGACTCTACGTTCACATACAACGGGTGCAAGCCAGTGTTGCACGTGCGGAACACTCGGGTTAAACTTGACGAGCCTAGCATGTACAGACATGGCCTCGGAACACAAGAGACCGAAAGGTCGAACATGAGTCATATAGTAGATATGATCAACATGAAGATGTTCACCATTGAAACCACCTCAACTCACGTGATGATCGGACTTGAGTTGGTGGATTTGGATCATGTGTCACTCGAATGACCTGAGGGATGTCAATTTGAGTGGGAGTTTTTAAGTAATATGATTAACTAAACTCATTATCATGAACATAGTCAAAATGTCAAATTATGTTGTAGATTACTAGCTCGCGCTGTAGCTCCCTTGAATTTTTATATGTTCCTAGAGAAATAGAGTTGAAAGATGATGGTAGCAATAATGCGGACTGGGTCCGTGATCTGAGGATTGTCCTCATTGCTGCACAGAAGGCTTATGTCCTTAATGCATCGCTCGGTGCGCCACCCCCTCAAGAGTCGTCTGTAGATGTTGTGAACATCTGACAGGCACGTTCTGATGACTACTTGATAGTTCAGTGCGTCATGCATTACGGCTTAGAATTGAGGCTCCAAAACGTTTTGAACGTCATAGAACATATGAGATGTTCTAAGAGCTGAAATTGGGATCTCAGGCTCGTGCCCGTGTTGAGAGGTATGAGACCTCCAACAAGATTCTTTGCCTGCAAGATGAAGGAGAATAGCTCAATCGGTGAGCATGTGCTCAGATTGTCTGGGTGCTACAATCGCTTGAATCGAGTGGGAGTTGATCTTCCAGATAAGATAGTGATTGATATAGTTCTCCAAGTCACTGTCACTAAGCTACTGGAGCCTCGTGATGAACTACAAAATGCCAGGGATAGAAATAATGATCCCTGAGCTATTCGCGATGTTTGACACCGCGAAGGTAGAAATCAAGAAGGAGCATCAAGTGTTGATGGTTAGTGAAACCACTAGTTTCGAGAAGGGCAAGGGCTAGGAGGGAAACATCATGGATGGCAAGTCAGTTGCTGCTCCAGTGAAGAAACCCAAGGTTGAACCCAAACCCGAGACTAAGTGCTTCTATTATGAGGAGAACGGTCGCTGAAGCGGAACAACCCTAGATACTTGGTAGATAAGAAGGCTGGCAACATCGATAGAAGTATATTTGATATACGTGTTATTGATGTGTACCTTGCTAGTACTCCTAGTAGCACCTGGATATTGGATACCGGTTCGGTTGCTAAATGTTAGTAACTCGAAATAAAAGCTTCGGAATAAACGGAGGCTAGCTAAGGGTGAGGTGACGATGAGTGTTGGAAGTGTTTCCAAGGTTGATGTGATCACCATTGCACGCTCTATCTACCTTCGGGATTAGTGATGAACCTAAATAAATGTTATTTGGTGTTTGTGTTGAGCATGAACGTGATTAGATCATGTTTATTGCAATACGGTTATTCATTCAAGTTAGAGAATAATGGTTATTCTGTTTACATGAATAATACCTTCAATGGTCATGCACCCAATGAGAATGGTTTATTGAATCTTGATCGTAGTGATACACATGTTCATAATATTGATGCCAAAAGATAGAAAGTTAATAATGATAGTACCACATACTTGTGGCACTGCCGCTAAATGTCATATTGGTGTAAAACGCATGAAGAAACTCCATGTTGATGGATCTTTGGACTCATTCGATTTCGAATCGGTTGAGACATGCGGACCATGCCTCATGGGCAAGATGACTAAGACCCCGTTTTCCGGTATGATGGAGCGGGCAAGTGACTTATTGGAAATGATACATGTTGATGTATTCGGTCCAATGAGTGTTGTAGCGTGCGGTGGATATCATTATTTTCCTACCTTCACTGATGATTTGAGTAGATATGGGGATATTTACTTAATGAAACACAAGTCTAAAACATTTGAAAAGTTCAAACAAATTCAGAGTGAAGTTTGAGATCATCGTGACAAGAAGATAAAATATCTACGATATGATCGTAGAGGTAAATATCTGAGTTACGAGTTTGGTATACAACTTAAGACAATGTGGAAGTTGTTTCACAACTCACGCCACCTGGAACACCATAGTGTGATGGTGTGTCCGAACGTCGTAGTCGTGCTCTATTGGATATGGTGCGTACTATGATGTCTCTTATCGATTTGCCACTATCGTTTTGGGGTTATGCATTAGAGACAACTACATTCACTTTAAAAAGGGGCACCATCTAAGTCCGTTGAGATGACACCGTATGAATTTTGGTTTGGCAGAAACCTAAGTTGTCATTTCTTAATGTTTGGGGCTGCGACGCTTATGTGGTAAAGGTTTTCAACCTGATGAGCTCGAACCCAAAGCGGACAAATGCATCTTCATAGAATACCCTAACGTAACAGTTGGGTAAACCTTCTATCTCAGATCCAAGCACAAAGTGTTTGTTGCTAAAACGGGTCCTTTCTCGAGAAAGTGTTTCTCTCGAAAGAATTGAGTGGGAGGAAGATAGAACTTGATGAGGTTGTTGAACCTTTGTTTCAACCAGAGAGTAGCGCAGCGCAGAAAGTTGTTTCTGTGGAGCCTACATTAGTTGAAGAGGAAGTTAATGATGATGATCATAAATCTTCGGATCAAGTTACTATCGAACCTCGTAGGTCGACAAGGACGCGTACTGCTCCTGAGTGGTACGGCAACCCTGTCTTAGAGGTCATGTTGTTGGACAACGATGAACCTACGAGCTATGGAGAAGCGATGATGGGCCCGGATTCCGAGAAATGGTTAGAGGCCATGCAATCCGAGATGGGATCCATGTAAGAAAACAAAGTATGGGCTTTGGAAGTATTACCTGAAGGGTGAAAGGCCATTCAGAACAAATGGATCTTTAAAAGGAAGACGGACGCGGATGGTAATATCACCGTCTATAAAGCTCGACTTGTGGCAAAGGTTTTTTCACAAGTTCCAGGAGTTGACTACGATGAGACTTTCTCACCCGTAGCGATGCTAAAGTCTGTTGGAATTATGTTAGCAGTTGCTGCATTTTTCGATCATGAAATCTGGCAGATGAATGTCAAAACATCATTTCCTTAATGGTATCCGTGAGGAAAGGTTGTATGTGATACAACCGGAAGGTTTTGTTAGTTCTAAGGATGCTAAAATATATGCAAGCTCCAGCGATCCTTCTATGGACTGGAGCAAGCATCTCGGAGTTGGAATATACGCTTTAATGAGGTGATCAAAGTTTTTGAGTCTATACAAAGTTTATGAGAAACTTGTATTTACAATAAAGTGAGTGGGAGCACTATAGAATTTCTGATAAGTATATGTGGATGACATATTGTTGATCGGAAATGATGTAGAATTTCTGGAAAGCATAAAGGGTTGTTTGAAAAGGAGTTTTCCAAAGGAAAACCTGGAATGAAGCTACTTAAATATTGGGCATCTTGATCTATAGAGGTAGATCAAGACGTCTGATAAAACTTTCAATGAGTACATACCTTGACAAGATTTTGAAAGAGTTCAAAATGGATCAGTCAAAGAAAGAGTTCTTGCCTGATTTGTAAGGTGTGGAGTTGAGTGAGACTCAAAGCTCGACCACGGCAGAAGAAAGAGAAAGGACGAAGGTCGTCCCCTATGCCTTATCCATAGGCTCTGTATAGTATGCCATGCTATGTACCGCACCTGTGTGTGCCTTGCCATGAGTCTGTCAAGGGGTACAAGAGTGATCCAGGAGTGGACCACTAGACAGCGGTCAAGATTATCCTTAGTAACTAGAGGACTAAGGAAATATTTCTCGATTATGGAGGTGATAAAGAGTTCGTCGTAAAGGGTTACGTCGATGCAAGCTTTAACACCAATCCTGATGACTCTGAGTAGCAATCCGGATACGTATAGTGGAGCAGCCATTTGGAATAGCTAGTGCGGTAGCAGTGTCTACAGTATGACATAGAGATTTGCAAAGTACACACGGATCTGAATGTCGCAGACCCGTTGACTAAAGACCTCTCTCACATGCAAAGCATGATCGAACCCCAGAACTCATTGGGTGTTAGATTCATAACAATGTAAAACACATGGTGATGTGAACTAGATTATTGACTCTAGTGCAAGTGGGAGACTATTGGAAATATGCCCTAGAGGCAATAATAAATTGGTTATTATTATATTTCCTTGTTCGTGATAATCGTTTATTATCCATGCTATAATTGTATTGATTGGAAACTCAAATACATGTGTGGGTACATAGACAACACTATGTCCCTAGTATGCCTCTAGTTAACTAGTTCGTTGATCAAAGATGGTCAACGTTTCCTGGCCATAAACATGAGATGTCATTTGATAACGGGATCACATCATTAGGAGAATGATGTGATGGACAAGACCCAAACTATAAACATAGCATATGATCGTGTCAGTTTATTGCTATAGTTTTCTGCATGTCAAGTATCTGTTCCTATGACCATGAGATCATGCAACTCACTGACACCGGAGGAATACCTTGTGTGTATCAAACGTCACAACGTAACTGGGTGACTATAAAGATGCTCTACAGGTATCTCCGAGGGTGTCTGTTGAGTGGGCATGGATCAAGACTGGGATTTGTTACTCCGTGTGACGGAGAGGTATCTCAGGGCCCACTCGGTAATACAACATCACAATAAGCCTTGCAAGCAATGTGACTAAGTGTTAGCCACATGATCTTGTATTACAGAACGAGTAAAGAGACTTGCCGGTAACGAGATTGAACTAGGTATAGAGATACCGACGATCGAATCTCGGGCAAGTAACATACCGAAGAACAAAGGGAACAGCGTACGGGATTAACTGAATCCTTGACATAGAGGTTCAACCGATAAAGATCTTCATAGAATATGTAGGAACCAATATGGGCATACAGGTCCCGCTATTGGTTATTGACCGTAGAGGTGTCTTGGTCATGTCTACATTGTTCTCGAACCCGCAGGGTCTGCACACTTAAGGTTCGGTGACGTTTCGGTATAGTAAAGTTATGTATGGTGGTGACCGAAGGTTGTTCGGAGTCCCGAATGAGATCCTGGACGTCACGAGGAGCTCTGGAATGGTCTAGAGGTAAAGATTGATATATAGGAAGTCCTGTTTTGGTCACCGGAAAAGTTTCGGGTATTTCAGTAGTGTACCGGGAGTGCCGGGAGGGGTACCGGGGACCATCGGGAGGGGTGTCTCGACCCAAAGGACCTCATGGGCTGTGGGAGGAGTCAAACCAGCCCCTTGTGGGCTGGCCTAACCCCCCCACTAAGGCCCATGTGGCTTTGGGTGGAAAAAATCCAAAGGAGGAAAGCTGGAAAGGGTTTCCAAGTGGAGAGGAGGAATCCTACTCCTAATAGGATTGGAGTAGGACTCCTCCACCTCCAATTTCTGCCAAACCTTGAGGGTTTGAGGCTGCCTCCTCCCCTCCCTCCCTCCTATATATACTAGAGGATTTAGAGGGAAGAGCTAACCCTAATTGCCACGTGCTCCCTCTACTTCATCTAGATCGGTTTCTCCTCTAGTCTAGTTTCAGCGGTGCTTAGGCGAAGCCCTGCCGGAATTGTTCCACCACCATCGCCGCCGCGCCGTCGCACCGCCGGAGAACTCTTCTACCTCTCCGCTCCCTCTTGCTGGATCAAGAAGGCGGAGATCGTCATCGAGCTGTACGTGTGCTGAACGCGGAGGTGCCGTCCGTTCGGCGCTAGATCGGAAGGACCGTGATCAGGATCGCGAGACGATTCGTGATTTGATCGCGGGACGGATCGTGATGGGATCGCGGGACGGATCGAGATTGGATCGCGAGATGGATCGTGATGGGATCGCGGGACGCTCGGCGATTTGGATCGCGAAGACGTTCCACTACATCAACCGCGTTTCTTAACGCTTTTCGCTTAGCGATCTACAAGGGTATGTAGATCCACTCTCCCTCTCGTAGATGCTCATCACGATGAATAGATCTTGCGTGTGCGTAGGAAATTTTTTGTTTCCCATGCAACGTTCCCCAACACTCAGGACTTCTATGTCCTTATTGATCTCAGTTATCTCGAGGTTCCGCGCCGTGATCTGACCTTCGAGACTGAAAATCTTATTATAGAGAATAGCATTGTCGTCGATAATTTTGTCTTTCTCCTTCATCAGGGAGTCATTCAACTCCTGCAGGGCCTTGAAGGATGATAACCCACAAGTATAGGGGATCGCAACAGTTTTTGAGGGTTGAGTATTCAACCCAAATTTATTGATTCGACACAAGGGGAGCCAAAGAATATTTGAGAGTATTAGCAGCTGATTTGTCAATTCAACCACACCTGGAGATTAAATATCTACAGCAGAGTGATCTGTAGCATAGTAGTATGATAGTTTTGATAGCAGTAGCAGCAGTAACAACAACAGTAGCAATGGTAGCAATAGTTTAGTAACAAGTGTAACAATAGCAGTAGCAATAGTAACTTAGCAAGAACAATCTGTGGAAAACTCGTAGGCACTGGATCGGTGAACTCGTTGGATGATATTCATCATATAACAGTCATAACCTAGGGCGACACAGAACTAGCTCCAGTTCATAAATGTAATGTAGTCATGTATTCCGTAAATAGTCATACGTGCTTATGGAAAAGAACTTGCATGACATCTTTTGTCCTACCCTCCCGTGGTAGCGGGGTCCATAAGGAAACTAAGGGATATTAAGGCCTCCTTTTAATAGAAAACCGGAACAAAGCATTAACACACGGTGAATACATGAACTCCTCATACTACGGTCATCACCAGAAAGTATCCCGACTATTGTCACTCCCGGGTTTACGGATCATAACACGTAATTGGTGCGTATGACTAGCAAGATCGAATCAAGAACATAGATATAGGGGTGATAACATAAACGGTTCAGGTCTGAAATCATGGCACTCGGGCCCTAGTGACAAGCATTAAGCATGGCAAAGTCATAGCAACATCAATCTCAGAACATAGTGGATACTAGGGATCAAGCCCTAACAAAACTAACTCGATTACATGATGAATCTCATCCAACTCCTCACCGACCAGCAAGCCTACGAAGGAATTACTCACTCCCGGTGGTGAGCATCATGGAATTGGCGATGGAGAAGGGTTGATGATGACGAAGATCGAAGATTCCCCTCTCTGGAGCCCCAAACGGGCTCCAAATCTGGCCTCCTGATGAAGAACAGGAGGTGGCGGCGGCTCCGCATTGTAAAACGCAATAAAACTTTCTCTCTGATTTTTTTCTCCAAAAATAGGATTTTATAGCATCGGAATTAGGGTCAGTGGGGCCCCGAGGTGGGCACAACCCACCAGGGCGCGCCTGGGGGGCTGGCGCGCCCTGGTGTCTTGTACCCAGCCAGGGCTCCCCCTCCGGTGGTTCTTGGCTCTAGTATTTTTTATTTATTATAAAATAAAACTCCAAAAGTTTCGTCCAGTTCCGAGAACTTTTATTTCTGCACAAAAAACAACACCATGGTAGTTCTGCTGAAAACAGCGTCGGTCCGGGTTAGTTTCATTCAAATTATGCAAAATAGAGTCCAAAACAAGGGCAAAAGTGTGAGGAAAATTATTTACGACGGAGACGTATCAACTCCCCCAAGCTTAACCCATTTCTTGTCCTCAAGCAATTCAGTTGACAAATTGAAAGTGATAAAGAAAAACTTTTACGAACTCTTTTGTTCTTGTTTACGTAGCAACCTACTTCTTGTAGACTCGTGTTGGGCCTCCAAGCGCAGAGTTTTGTAGGACAGTAGCAAATTTCCCTCAAGTGGATGACCTAAGGTTTATCAATCCGTGGGAGGCGTAGGATGAAGATGGTCTCTCTCAAACAACCCTGCAACCAAATAACAAAGAGTCTCTTGTGTCCCCAACACACCCAATACAATGGTAACTTGTATAGGTGCACTAGTTCGGCGAAGAGATGGTGATACAAGTGTAATATGGATGGTAGATATAGGTTTTTGTAATCTGAAAATATAAAAACAGCAAGGTAGCAAGTAACAAAAGTGAACAAAAACGGTATTGCAATGCTTAGAAACAAGGCCTAGGGTTCATACTTTCACTAGTGCAAGTTCTCTCAACAATACTGACATAGTTGAATCATATGTAAATCCCTCACGTGCGACAAAGAGTTCACTCCAAAGTCACAAATAGCGGAGAACAAACGAAGAAATTATTGTAGGGTACGAAACCACCTCAAAGTTATCTTTTCCGATCAATCGTATGAGCTATCCCTATAAGTGTCACGAACAGCCCTAGAGTTCGTACTAAAATAACACCTTAAGATACACATCAACCAAAACCCTAATGTCACCTAGATACTCCAATGTCACCACGAGTACCCATGGGCTTGATTATACGATATGCATCACACAATTTCAGATTCATCATGTTCAATCCAACACAAAGAACTTCAAAGAGTGCCCCAAAGTTTCTACCGGAGAGTCAAGACGAAAACGTGTGCCAACCCCTATGCATAGATTCCCAAGGTCACGGAACCCGCAAGTTGATCACCAAAACATACATCAAGTGGATCAATAGAACATCCCATTGTCACCACGGATATCCCATCGCAAGACATACATCAAGTGTTCTCAAATCCTTAAAGACTCAATCCAATAAGAAAACTTCAAAGGGAAAACTCAATTCATCACAAGAAGATAGAGAGGGGAAAACTCCATATGATTCATCTATATCAATAAAGCTCGCGATACATCAAGATCGTGCCATCTCAAGAACACGAGAGAGAGATCAAACACATAGCTACTGGTACATACCCTCAGCCCGATGGTGAACTACTCCCTCCTCGTCATGGAGACCGCCGGGATGATGAAGATGGCCTCCGATGATGGTTTCCCCCTCCGGCAGGGTGTCGGAACGGGCTCCCGATTGGTTTTTCATGGCTACAGAGGCTTGCGGCGGCGGAACTCCCGATCTAGGTTTCTTTCTGGGGGTTTTGGTATTTATATGAATTTTTGGCGTCGGTCTCATGTCAAGGGGACTCCCGAGGGACCCACAAGCCAGGGGGGCGCGCCCTAGGGGGAGGCGCGCCCCCTACGCTTGTGGCCGCCTCGGGACTCCTCTCCGGTATCTTATTGCTCCAGTATTTTTTATATTTTACAAAAATATTCTCCGTAAATTTTCAGCCCATTCCGAGAACTTTTATTTCTGCACAAAAACAACACCACGGTAGTTCTGCTGAAAACAGCGTCAGTCCGGGTTAGTTCTAATAAAATCATACCAAAATCATATAAAATTATTGTAAACATGGCATGAATACTTCATAAATTATAGATACGTTGGAGACGTATCACTAACCATGCCAACAATAACTCTTAGATATTATATTAACCCATATCAATGACATAAGCAACTAGCGAGCAATAATAAAATATCTCAAGCGCCAACACTTTGTCAAAACAATCATGATATAATATGACAATAGTGGTATCTCGCTAGCCCTTTCTGAGACCGCAAAACATAAATGCATAGCACCTCCAAAGTTCAAGCAGTGACTAAACATTATAATTCATGGTAGAAAAGATCCAGTCATGCTGCACCCAACATTAACTATACACAATGCATGAGGATGACAATAATGCTCTCAGGTGTGGCGCTTATTTGAGAAGGTGATGACTCAACATAAAAGTAAATAGATAGTCCCTTCGCAGAGGGAAGCATGGATTTGCAGAGGTGCCAGAGCTCAAAGCTTAAAACAGAGATATATATAATTTTGGGAGGTACACCCTTCCTATCAACGTTACGACCAAGAGTTATCAATATCTTCCATGCTAAACACGTTAGCGGTGGTTCCCAAGCGATAAAATTAAAGGTTTACTCCCCCTCCACCAACAATCACACTCCACGGCTAGCCGAATCCACGGGTACCGTCCATACCAACAACATTCCTGGGGGAGTTTTGTTTAATTATTTGTAATTTTTTATTTCGGGACTGGGAATCCCTATTACCGCCCCTCTCGTGTAAGGACGAGTGAATAAACACTCATCATGAGAATACCGCTTAACATGGAAGATACTGACCGCCCCCTGTCGCTCCATGAGCGGTCCAGGCACACAAAACAAATGTTCATTTGAATTTTTAGAGGTGGCACATGCAAATTTACTTGGAACGGTAGGGTAATACCGCATATAGGTAGATGTAGTGGACTCATCTGGAATAACTTTGGTTTAAGGATTTTGACGCACAAGCAGTATTCCTGCTTAGTACAGGCGAAGGCTAGAAAATAGATTGAGAAGCGGCCAGCTAGAGAGCGAAAACGGTCATGAACATGCATTACGCATAATAGACATTGACTACTAGCATGAGTAGGATATGGACACCATGAACATAAATATCATGAAGGCTATGTTGGTTTTGACAACTACATGCATGAACATGTGCCAAGTCAAGCCACTTGAAACACTCAGAGGAGGATACCATATCATCATACCACATCACAATCATTTTAATGCATGTTGACATCCAAGATAAATCATTATCCACTCCTAACTACTTAAGCATGGAATGAACAACTATAATCTCTAATTGTCATTGCAGACATGTTTGATCATAATATGCTGAATCAAGGATACTAGGCTAAACATATTTACAAAAAGAAAAACAAGTTGAGTTCATACCCGCTCTTCTCTGCCACAGTCACTTCATCAAATATCGTCATTATTGCCTTTCACTTGCACGACCGAATGATATGAAAATAATAATAGTGCAAGAGTGTCGTGGACTAAGCTGGAATCTGCAAACATTTTATTCAGTAGGAGAAGACAAAGTAACATGGTCTCTGTTAGATTAACAATAGTGCATATGAGAGCCACTCAACATTTTCATCGTGGTCTTCTCCTTGGTACGACTCAAATAAAAGGAAAAGAATTTCAGAGAAACACACTGATTTTTTTTGGAGTTTTTGTTTTTTCCTGAAGAAAGCAAATTAAAGAGGGAAAAACAAAAATGAGAAAAACTATTTACACGGGAAAGCTCCCAACAAGTAAAAGAAGAAATGAGAAATCTTTTTGGGTTTTGTTTCGATACTACAACTAAATTAAGCTAGAAAGAAAAGCTGAAAAGAAGTAGGAAATATTTTTGGATTTTCTCAAAAAATTTCAAACATGCAAGAAGAAAGCGAGAAAATAAATCTAGCATGGATAGTACAATGAAAAGTATGAACATCGACAACTGGAATGAAATGTGTGAACATGAATGTAATGTGGGTGGAAATACGTACTCCCCCAAGGTTAGGCTTTTGGCCTAGCTTGGAAATCACCATCCGTAGCGTGAATAATAGTCAGAGTGATAGCCTACCGAGGGCCTTGGTGCAGACTCCTCGGCCCTCCTGGCAGCTTCAACCTCCGCATTGTGCGCATGGGCCTCGCTCTCAAGAACATAATATCTTCCCCTACTGTGAAAATCAAAGAGAGCAGGAGCAGGCAAAGTAACCGGCACAACGTTTTTTTAATTAAATCTCAAGTTATAGGTATAATTAGTGGTCGTGCCCTTAAGGAACTTATGACGCTTCATGGCCTCAAAGTCTAAGTACTGAATAGGTAAAATGGGGTCATTAAGCCAAGGTGATATGTTTAGCTTCTCTGCTACACGGGAGGCATAAATTCCTCCATAAAAATTACCACTAGCAGCATTGTGCTGCAGCCTCCGTGTAACAATTGCTCCAAGATTATAGCATTTATTTCCAGTTATGGCAGTGTGTATGAGACTCAAATCAGGGGCACACAGTGTGCTACAATCTTGTTTGCCTACAATACATTTGCCATTAAAGAGTGCGAAATAGTGTATTGATGGGAAATGGATGCTTTTAATTCTTCCTTGTGTCACTCCCCTATCTTCACCATAGCAAAGGTTAATCAAAAATGACTCATACTCAGATTTTGGTGGTTCATCAAGGGAACCCCAATATGGAATTTTGCATGCTTCACTGAACATTTCTAAAGGCATGGTGAAGGGATGGTCATAAAGGTTGAATGAAACTCTAGACTCGCGAGGGAAAAAATTAAATCTCTTTGTGAATGTTTTCATGAGTTTGATAGGTTGAGGGCACTTATCTGCGATGAAGGGAGCAAGTTCTGCATTGTGGATAAATTGTTCGAATTCCCCCTTGATACCTGCACCTTTCATGAACTCGTCACACGGCCACAAGCATGATTTGGTAGCGGCATCTCGCATCGAGCTTTCGCTTGGCTCAACATAAGATTGTCGGACCGAGCTTCCACTTGATGAGGCCTCCGAGGATCTCCTCCTCGAAGAACTCCTAAAGAATTGCATTTTTATCTGCGAACAAATTTCTGAAATATTTTTGAGACACAAAATTTTGTTAACAAAACTTCGTAAGATTGAAAGCAACTACTCCTAAGGGTGCATAGAGGCCTGATACGTCTCCAACGTATCTATAATTTATGAAGTATTCATGCCATGTTTGCAATAATTTTATATGATTTTGGTATGATTTGATTAGAACTAACCCGGACTGACGCTGTTTTCAGCAGAACTACCGTGGTGTTGTTTTTGTGCAGAAATAAAAGTTCTCGGAATGGACTGAAAATTTACGGAGAATATTTTTGGAAAATATAAAAAATACTGGAGCAAAAAGCTGGGCCAGGAAGTGACCGAGGAGGCCACAAGCCTGGGGGGCGCGCCCCCTGTCGGTGTCAAAACCGGCGGATCTCGGGTAGGGGGTCCCGAGCTGTGAGACTAGAATCGAGGGTAACAGGAGACGAAGGGGACAGTGTTTTACCCAGGTTCGGGCCCTCCTATGGAGGTAATACCCTACGTCCTGCTTGATTATATTGATGGTGTGAGGGTTACAGAGTTGATCTACCACGAGATCGTATGACTAAAACCCTAGATGAGTTCTGTTGGCCTACAACCTAAAACCCTCTGGCTTATATAGACGCCGGGGGTACCTAGGGTTTACACATGGTCGGTTACACGTCGAAGGGATAAACATGCCTATTCATTACTTAAACGTGGAGGACACGCCATGATTCTAGAAGCTTCCGTCCTGGAGTCAAGGTCTTCGATCAATCCAGTGTCCGGCAAACGGCCCATATAGTCCGGCCCATAAGGAATAGGTCGGCCTCCCGAGGACCCCTTAAACCAGGACTCCCTCAGTAGCCCCCGAACTAGCCTCCAACGCCAAGGGTCCTAACTTCAGCTGCTTCATGTGATCAAATTCTTCGGCTTGCGAGGCGAGTTCCTTCCTCCGAATAGTGATCGGCCGAGTCAGTTCGGCCTCCGACGACATGTAGCTTTCCCGATCATAGATCGTCCGAACACCATGAGTAACCGGCCCTGAAGGCCAAGCGACAAGGAGTAAATAGCGATCCCTGACAACCTTTCAGACGAAAGGTCACGGCCCACCATGACCACTAAACCAGTCGTAAAGACTCGATTCGCGGTTCGAGGCCGTTTTCACCAGCACGATCCATCAATGCACAGATCGTGCCCCGTTTCACACGTGATATGTTTAATCACGCGCGTATAACGGCACACACGTCTTGGGAAGTGGAGAGATTCACGGCGCCGTGAAGGGAGGCTAACCGGCGACAAGCCCAATAAAAGGGGAAGAAAACCCCAAAACCTAGCCGCACTTCCCATTTGCATCCCTGCTTCCCTAATCCCCCGAGCTTCCAGAGCCCAGATCTAGGTCTTCCATTCTCCCTCCTCTGAGCTTAGCCATGGCCAGCTCCGGCTCCAACGGCAAGTGGGAGTCTTCCACGGTCACAGACCAGGACATCCGGGACCTCAAGGACGCCGGCTACCTCCCCGCCAATATCTTCCACCGCGCTACGGAGGAGGGCTAGGTGATCCCCACCCCCAAACCAGGTGAGAGGGTGGTCTTCATTCCTCACTTCATCCGAGGATTGAGCTTCCCGCTCCACCCCTTCGTGAGGGGCCTCATGTTCTTTTATGGTCTTGACTTCCACGACCTCCCGCCGAACTCTTTCATGCACATATCGGCCTTCATCATCGTTTGCGAGGCCTTCTTGCGGGTCGAACCACACTTCGGACTATGGCTCAAGATATTCAATATCAAGCCGAACTGTGTCGCAGGCGCACACGCAGACTGCGGCGGGGCGGTCATCAGCAAGCTCCCCCGCGCAGTATGGCCATCTGGTACCTTCATCAACACTATCAAGACTTGGCAAAAAAGAGTGGTTTTACATCACCAAGCCAAAGGAGGAGGGCGGAACTGTTCCTGCCGAATTCAGATCCGGCCCCCCGACCAGATTGACCTCATGGGTCCGAAAGGGCCTTGATTGGGGGTCGGATACCGAGGTGGACGACCTGCAGAGGGGCATCTCTTCCCTGATAAAAGATAACATCGATCTGACCAACGTGGTCCAGATTATGCTCCGGCGGCGTATCCTCCCCTGCCAGCGCCGGGCCTCTCCTATGTGGACTTACCGGACTGACGATGATCCCACGATCCGTCAACTCTTCCACACCATCGGGAGAAGCTATGGAAGGCGCTTTTCAAGGCGCAGGAGAAGTGGCCGGCCAAGAAGGAGGACCAGGGCTTGAGCGCCGTCAAGCCCCTATTCGAGGTACAGCACAATTTTATTTGATCGGCTCTGGTTTTCCTAAAGAAAGTCTAAGCATTTTCCGATCCCTTCCGCAGGAATGGTTGAGCAAGGCCACGGGCATCAAGTGTCCGGCTCCACAGCCCGAAGACCCTAGGTCCCAGCTGCTGTCGGAGATGCTCGTCATGGCGCCTTACAAGGCGCCAAAGAAGAAAGGGAAGAAGAAGAAACCATGCCGAGAAGGCCTGCGCATCAGGGACCAGCCGGGGGCTGTGTCCGAAGAAACCCACGCCTCCTCGAATCAAGAGGAGGAGCACGAGGGTGAGGGCGGAGGCGATTCCCCCCTCGCAAGAAAGAGGGCGGCGTCATCGGACGCCACAGAGGACATACCTCCTCCCGCCCTGAAGAAAGCGCGCTGGACACAGGTGGTCTTGTGCGATGACAGTTCGGACTCGGACACCGAGTCTGAGGACTTCGAGAGGGTTCCACGAAGGAACCTCAGGGTCAAGCCCTCACCTCGAAGGTAAAGATCCGAAGACCTTCTGAGCTATTAATGCTAAGTTTTAAATGTTACTGACTTGTGAACGCCTACTGTCTTGCAGCCCACCACGTGTTCTCCGCACCGATCAAGTTTCAGATGGGGAGACCCCGCCCGCCGAACTAGCGGAGAGCGGGATCGCGTAGCACCACTCTCCTCCGGGCGCCGCGAAGGACGCCACGGAGGTGTCATCCCAACAGGCTCCTCTGGAGCCGGGCACTGGAGGTGGGGGCGATGACGTCATGGCTGAGGCTAACACCTCGGCCGCCGAAGACCCGGGGAAGAGGCCCCTCCCGGATAATGAGGAGACCGGACGAGGAGATGTCCAGTCACCTCCAAGGCTGTCTCCGGAGGGCACCGTGCCTCCGGAGGCACCGGTTCCGTCCCCGGTTGGAGATCGGGTTAACCGATCCCCACCGGCACCACCGACCAATGGGTGGCCGGCTATGGGGGAGGCTCTATCAAGCGCCTCCATCTGCGGGGAGCACCGCACCCTTATGGGTGCGGTATTGCAGAGCATTCAGTCCGTAGACAGCGGACTGAAGGAGGCCTTCAATGGTCTCCTGACGGGCTTCCAGGTAAGCCATGTAATGCTCTATTTTGTGAAATATTATTTTCTGTGAGTTATGATTATATACATGGCAGCCCCCGATCCCTAGGTGAGTTTGAAAAAACTTACCTGGGGGTCAAACATAGATCCTTATCCGAACTGTGCATAGGACAATATGTGTTCGGATCGTTCTGACAGCCCTTAAGAGGACCGGACACAGGATCATTTTAGTAACAGTTCGGAGGTTGTAAACCCATGTAACGTTATATGATTTTGTTTGTTACAGGCTTCGTCGACGGCAGCGGCTGTTAATGCAACCGAGCTGGACGAGCTGAATCGGAAGCTCAGGAGCTCCGAAGATGAGCTCGAAGCTCTGAATAAGAGATTCGACGAGGCGCAAGGTAAGCCGGACTAGGATATCCGAATTCATCATCGCCGTACTGTCAAAGCAGTAAGTTTGATATGTTTTAATGCTTACGCAGCCTCGGCGAAGGAGATTGAGAAGCTCAAGGCCGAACTTGAGAAGGCAAAGCAGGAGGCTGCGGTGGAGAAGGCGGCGGCCAAAGAAGCTGCCACCGCGCTCTCCGCCCTAAGAGCCACCAGCGACAAGCACGAGGCTCGGGTGGAGGAGATCCAACAGGAGCTCAAGGACGCCGGCCAAAAGTGCGAAGACCTTGAGCGGAAAGGAAAGGAGCAGGCCGCCGAACTATCCACCCTGAAAACCAACCTCCAAAAGGAGCGGGTGGATAGACGATCTTTTGAAGAGGAAGTTAGCCAGGCCAAGGCTATAATGGATGGTAAGCCATATTTATTGCAGTGTGTCTACGGGGATAGCAAGTTCGAGTTGCTTACCCAAGTATGGCGTTCCTCAGACGCCTGCTCGGACCTCCAGAAGAGCGCAGCGGACGCGAACCAGTTCTATGGTTCGCGGGGAGAAGGAGATGAAGCTCGGCTGTTCTGGGCGCAGTTTGAAGCCCCCGAGCGCTCTCCTCTCCTTGTTGAGCAGCTGAAGTAGCTGATGGAGCTACACCGGATGGCGGAGCCGGCCATGAAGGATCTCTGCATCCGGCTATGGCCCGATGAGCCATTGCCGGGTAGCTACTTCGGCCTGGTGCGGAAGCTGAGCGACGCCTCGTCCCGGATCGACGCGCTAAGGCGATCTTCCTGCATCGAGGGAGCTCGGATGACCTTTGCGAAGGCCAAGGTGCACTGGCCGGGGCTGGATCCAATGAAGATAGCCACCGCTCCTCCGCCTACCGGAAAAGAGCATATGCGCCCCGAGCTGTACTTCTCCGGCGTAATGGACGGTGCTCGGGCAATAGAGGCGCAATGTTCGAGAGAAAATGTGTATGAGTAAAGGCGTTGTAATATGTCCGAAGACTCTTTAACGCGTTTATATTTAAGATGCATGGTTTATCATGTCTTATATGTTTTGCATCCTTTATAACTCCTGTGTGGCCCTTAAAACTGAAAGCGGCGAGTCGTCGGCTTCAGCCCCCATGTAGATACTACGCGGGGTGTCTCTGCCAACGCACTGTGACCCTTAGCCGAACTATCGGTACCCAAAGGCGGTAGTGTGGGGCGGACAAGGCAATCGGACCATAATGCTTTATTGCTTTCACTTAGCCATAGGGGCACGAGAAAGGAGTGCGGGGGGCTGATGACTAGCCCCCAGGTGTTTGTGATGTCCGGATGAGCCGTGGCCGAAGCTTATATCACATGGTTTGTACTAATACCAAACCCATCGTATGACACAGAATAACCTCTGACGAGATTTTAGTAAAGCTCGGATTCGCAGACCATTTCTTGCATACCATGACAGTCAGTTTTCGGCTTTCTCCGCTGAGGTGCTTGACCAGGCTAGCTAGAAGCACAATCACAGCGGTTCTCCCTTTGCCCTTTTAGCCGAACGAGCGGAACATAAAGGGGCAAGCACAGGAGCCGGGCAACCCAACTATTGACCCAAGACATAGTTCGGAACCAATGCATATAAAGCGGAATTCCAAGATGCCAAACGCAAAAATCAGTTGTGCTTAAGGCGATTTTCTTTTAGTTTGAGCCCCCGGTCTATTAGCCGGTTGCATCGTATAGTATACCAAACAGGTTCGCAAGAAGAGAGGGAAAATAGAGAGTGCGCCAAAAACAGCGAAACGATCATGCAATATACATCTGTATTTTACTCATCAACTCTTATTATTCGAATTGCCGATACAACTGTTTACAGGTATTAAAAATGAAATATAAACCTTACAGGAGGGGTTGTACCAAGGGTCTTCGATAGGTGACCCGACGTCGTCGATGTGCCCTGTCGCTTGTCCGCTCCTGCGTCTCCCAAGGGGTTGTATGCCGTGTTGGGTGTAATGTTCGGCGAGCGGACTTTGGAGAAAAAGTCTTGAGAGGTCGCCGAAATGTGAATGAGCTTTACGCCATAGCAGGTACTTTATGATACCTGTAGTGTGTCCGAAGACATGTTGATGGTGATAGTTCGGTCCAACCGAACACTTACCCTTTAATAATTTTTCCCCACCGCCGCCCATGGACTTTTAAGCGCGAAGTTGTGCCTCCTTGGCACGTACTTTGCCGGTTCTAGGGCCGTGCGATGGGGGTGAGTCCCTATTTATGGGGAGAGGAAGGCTAATGGTACTTCGGGTTGAGACCGAGCTCGCTTCCCAGCCTTGGGTGCTTTTATGGCAGATGTCGGCGTTTGCCGTTCATCAGTGTAATGGAATTCGGCCGCCAGGGCCAACGCATGTTCCTCAGTTCGGAGGGAGCGCTCTGTGTTGCCGTTGACAATAATGACCCCCCTGGGGCCGGGCATCTTGAGCTTGAGGTATGCGTAGTGCGGGACGGCGTTAAAGCGAGCGAACGCTGTACGGCCGAGCAGGGCGTGATAGCCGCTGCGGAAAGGTACGATGTCGAAGATCAAGTCCTCGCTTCGAAAGTTATAGGGCGAGCCGAATACTACTTCCAGGCTTACAGAGCCCGTGCACCGGGCTTCAATGCCTGGGATTACTCCTTTAAAGGTGGTGTTGCTGGGCTTGATCCTTGATGGATCTATGCCCACCTTTTTCACCGTATCTGAGTAAATCAGATTGAGGCTACTTCCTCTGTCCATTAGGACTTTAGTGAGGTGGTACCCGTCTATGATTGGGTCTAGGACTAGGGCTGCCGAACCCCCATGACGGATACTGGTCGGGTGGTCACGCCGGTCGAAGGTGATCGGGTATGCCGACCATGGGTTATACTTCGGGGCTACAGGCTCTATGGCGTAGACATCCCGAAGGGCGCGCTTCCTCTCCTTCTTGGGTATATGGGTGGCGTATATCATATTTACCGTTTTTACCTCTGGAGGGAATTTCTTTTGTCCGCCACCTATCGGACCACGAGGCTCATCCTCATCCTCGCTGTGTGGGCTCTTGCCTTGGTCCTCGGTTGCGAGCTTGCCGGCCTGTTTGAAGACCCAGCAGTTGCGGTTGGTGTGATTGGCGGGCTTCTCTTGAGTGCCGTGGATCTGGCAGGGCCTCTCTAGGATCTTGTCCAGCGGGGTGGGTCCGTCGTCTTTGCCTTTAGGAGGCTTCTTCCGCTGCCCAGGCCGGGAGTTGCGGAAGCCGGCGTTAACGGCCGTGTCATCGGCATCACTGTTATTGTGCCGGCGCTTGTTCTTGTTGCGCTTTGGTTTCCCGTTTCCATCCCGTACTTCGGAGGTTCCGGGGTCTTCGGGGTTATGGCTACGTCTTGCGAGCCAGTTATCTTCGCCCGCGCAAAAGCGGGTCATGAGTGTTGTGAGGGCGGACATTGTCCTTGGTTTGTCCTGGCCGAGCTGACGAGCCAACCATTCATCCCGAATATTATGCCTGAAAGAGGCTATTGCTTCGGCATCCGGGCAGTCTATGATCTGGTTTTTCTTGGTCAAGAAACGATTCCAGAATAGCCGCGCGGACTCTCCTGGCTTCTGGACGACGTTGCTTAGATCGGAGGAGTCCGGCGGCCGAACATAAGTGCCCTGGAAGTTAGATCGGAATGCCTCTTCTAGGTCCTCCCAACACCCAATGGAGTTTTTGAGGAGGCTATTTAACCAGTGCCGAGCTGGCCCCTTGAGCTTCAGGGGTAAGTACTTGATGGCGTGGAGGTCATCTCCTCACGCCATGTGGATGTGGAGGAGGAAATCCTCGATCCATACGGTTGGGTCAGTTGTCCCGTCGTATTGCTCTATGTTTACGGGTTTAAACCCTTCCGAGAACTGATGCCGCATCACCTCGTCTGTGAAGCACAGTGGGTGGGCAGCGCCTCTAACCCGAGCTATGTCGCGCCGGTGATTGGCATTTGTCCTAACTCGGTTTCGTTCCCGACCTTCATTGTTGTGGTCGAACCAAGGCCTGTACCCTTCCTGTCTATCGGGTGAGTATGCTCTGGATCCGTAGATGGATCGCGTACGACCTGCTCGGTCGTCCAGGTCGTGTCGCAGGTCGAACCTGTCATCGAGCTCTAGTGGCTCCTTTCCCCGTCTATGGGGTATCGTCGGCCTATAGCCGGTGTCGTCGGCCGTCCTGTCTCGTCCTCGAGGAGGGCGGTCTGGCTTGTCGTATCGGGTATGTTTGGGAGACGGCGTATCAGTGAGCTCGTCATCGAATTGTGGCAGCAGCCTTCTGCGTGGATAACTCTTAGGCTGGTCCGATAGACCGGCACCGTATCCCTCCTCGGCCGAGAGGACTCTCGTCCATCGATCGTTGAGGTTGTCTTGTTCGGCCTTAAGCTGCCGTTCTTTTGCTTTCAGGCTGCGGGCCGTGGCAATAAGCTGTTGCCTGAATAGTTCCTGATCTGCAGGATTATCGGGGATGGCAAAGTCATCGGCTTCCACATTGTCCTCCCCCTCGATAGAGCGGAGGTAATCATCGTCCTCGGGATCATCTAGATCGTCGGGGTTGAGGCGGTCTTCCGGCCTCTCCTGACCCTCTAACGGGTGTTCGGGGATTTCGGGATCGCCGATGTCTTCCGGGGTGTCTCCGTCCCCGGTGCCATCGATGGATTTTCTTCCCTTTTTTCCTTTTGACCGTTTATGCGGTTTTCGGCGTCTTGATGGTGCTTCATCCGATTTGTCGCCGTCGTTTTTCGGGGTGTCTACCATGTAGACGTCGTATGTGGAGGTGGCAGTCCACCATCCGGTGTTAACGGGGGTGAGTGTGCGATCCTCCTCATCCATGTAGTCTGCTTCCTCAGAAGCATAGTCCAGCATGTCGGTTAAATCCTCGACAGTGGCTACCAAGTGGGTGGTGGGTGGGACAAAAAATTCGTCCTGACCCGTCTGAGGCCCGATCTGAGAATAGATCGGGGTTGGGCCGTCGGTAATCTTCATCGACGAGATCCGATCTAGAGCCTCGTTGAGTATCGAAAGCTCGATCGGATCGGCCTGCCCAGAGCTTCCAGAGTGAACCTCCGATGCGTCCGCGCGGGGAGAGTTTTCGGCAAGAACAGATGTCCGGGCGTCTGGCACTATGACCGGGTCCGGACTGAGAGCCGGACCCTCGCCGGGGTAGATCCCGCGGGCGGGGCCGGAAGATGGATCTGAGGTTAAGGCCTCAGAGTCTTTGGGCGTGGCAGGCGATACTGCGAGCCCGGTTAGCGATAGATTGCCCCGGGAGTCTATGGAGAACTCTAAGTTCCCAAATCTGACCTCTTGATCAGGGGCGAAACTTCAGACACGGCCTAGATGGCCAGTCGGGTCGGCGTGCAGCACAATGCTGCCGAAAGCAAAGATCTGTCCGGGGATGAAAGTGCCCGGGTTACGGACCTCTTCGTTGATGACAAGGCGAGCCATCGATTCCTTCTGGCGATCACAGCGGAACTCTCAATGAAAGCACCAATGTCGGTGTCAAAACCGGCGGATCTCGGGTAGGGGGTCCCGAGCTGTGAGACTAGAATCGAGGGTAACAGGAGACGAAGGGGACAGTGTTTTACCCAGGTTCGGGCCCTCCTATGGAGGTAATACCCTACATCCTGCTTGATTATATTGATGGTATGAGGGTTACAGAGTTGATCTACCATGAGATCGTATGACAAAAACCCTAGATGAGTTCTGTTGGCCTACAACCTAAAACCCTCCGGCTTATATAGACGCCGGGGGTACCTAGGGTTTACACATGGTCGGTTACACGTCGAAGGGATAAACATGCCTATTCACTACTTAAACTTGGAGGACACGCCATGATTCTAGAAGCTTCCGTCCTGGAGTCAAGGTCTTCGATCAATCCAGTGTCTGGCAAACGGCCCATATAGTCCGGCCCATAAGGAATAGGTCGGCCTCCCGAGGACCCCTTAAACCAGAACTCCCTCACCCCCCCTAGGGTGCGCCCCCTGGCTTGTGGACCCCTCGAGCACTCCCCTGACGTGATTTTGACGCCAACCTCTCCTATAAATCCAGAAAACTCCAGAAAGAAACCCAGATCGGAAGTTCCGCCGCCGCAAGTCTCTGTAGCCACGAAAGATCAATCTTGGCCCTCTCCGGCACCCTGCCGGAGGGGGTCACCTTCACCGGAGACCATGGAGGAGGAAGAAGGAGGGGCCATCATCGCCATGGAGGCCAAGGACCAAAGGGAGAACCTCTCCCCAACCAGGGAGGAGGCCATGGAGGAGGAAGCACAAGGGGGAGACCCTCTCCCCCTCTCTCTCGGTGGCGCCGGAGTGCCATCGGGGGAACCATTGCCGCGGTGATCGTCTTCATCAACATCACCTTCTTCATCACCGTCCTCATGCCTTTTCAGCGGTCCACTCTTCCGCACCCCGCTGTAATCCCCTACTTGAACATGGTGCTTTATGTCACATATTATGATCCAATGATGTGTTGCCATCCTATGATGTTTTGAGTAGATTACTTTTGTCCTTTGGGTTGATTGATGATCTAGATTGGTTTGAGTTGTATGTTTTACTTTGGTGCTGTCCTATGGTGCCTTCCGTGCCGCGCACACGTGAAGGATTCCCGCTGTAGGGTGTTGCAATACGTTCATGATTCGCTTATAGTGGGTTGCTTGAGTGACAGAAGCATAAACCCGAGTAGGTGGGTTGTTGCGTATGGGATAAAGGGGACTTGATGCTTTAATGCTATGGTTGGGTTTTACCTTAATGATCTTTAGTAGTTGCGGATGCTTGCTAGAGTTCCAATCATAAGTGCATATGATCCAAGTAGAGAAAGTATGTTAGCTTATGCTTCTCCCTCATATAAAATTGGAATAATGATTACCGATCTCATTAACAATTGCCTAGGACAATTCCGCACACCGACACATCATTATTCCACACTCGCTGTTTGTAATATATTGTAATATATTCTAACTTTATGATAACAGCACCTCTTTTTATATTTTAGTTCTCCGATATCATGCAAAGCTATCCTCTTCATACCCACAACGCAGTTTTACTTCTCATTTCTAGTTGGAAGCAAACGTTCGGTGTACGTAGAGTCGTATCAGTGGCATATAGGACTTGAGAGAATATTGATCTTACCTTTAGCTCCTTGTGGGTTCGACACTCCATACTTATCACTTCCACCTTTGGAAATTGCTACGATGATTCCTTGCACTTGGGGATTATCAAGCTCTTTTCTGGCGTCGTTGCCAGGGAGCAATAGCGTGGGGTTGATATTCTCGTGTGTGTTTGTTTGCTTTCTTCACTAAGTAGATTTTGTTTTCCCTTTTTGCTTTATTTATTTGTGGGTGAAACAAAAAAAAATTAAATAATGAAAAATACAAAAAGAATTACTTGCCTCTTCCCTAAGAAGTTTTTCAAAAAGAGAAGTGATTGGAAAGTTGTGCATTGGAGAAGTGAGGGTCGACCTTGAACACTTGTGTTCATGCTCATGGAAACAATGTAGAATTTTTCATGGAAGTTTCTCAAAAATAATTACCCCCTTGTATATATCCATTGTATTATAAAAATAATGTGCCAAGATTTGCTTCTAGGGTGATTAGATTGCTTGTTTGCTTTGTGCGGTGCAAAAACAGAAACTTTGACTGTAGTGCATGAATTTACATTTCTTACTGGAACGTCAAAAGTTTCTGAAATTTTTAAAAAGTACTGCTATACAAATTTTTTAATTTGTCCTAAATTTTCAGAATTTTTTGAGTTACAGAAGTATACGAAGTTTCCAGATTACTACAGACTGTCCTGTTTTTGACAGATTCTGTTTTCTATGCATTGTGCTCTTATTTTGATGAATCTATGGGTAGTACCGGGGAGTATGAACCATGGTGAAGTTGGACTACAGTAGATACAATGCTAATATGAATTTGGAATGAGTTCACAACAGTACTTAAAGTAGTATTTTGCTTTATTATACTAACGGATCTCACGAGGGTTTTGTTAAGTTTTGTGTGAATGAAGTGTTCGAAGATCGAGGAGGTATCGATATAAGAAGAATACGGAGAGATAAGAGTTCAAGCTTGGGGATGCCCAAGGCACCCCAAGTAAATATTTCTAGGAGACTCAAGCATCTAAGCTTGGGGATGCCCCGGAAGGCATCCCATCTTTATTCTTCAATAATTATCGGTATACCTCGGTTTTTGTTTTGTTCACATGATATGCGTTTTTATTTCCCTTTTATGCACCCTTCTAGTATGAGATAGTCCTTCATTGATTTATAGAATGCTTCATGCGCTTCACTTAGATCTTTTGAGTATGGCTTTGTAGAATGCTCTTTGTGCTTCACTTAAATCTTTTGAGTATGGTTTTATAGAATGCTTCGTGTGCTTTGATACGTCTCCAACGTATCTATAATTTTTGATTGTTCCATGCTATTATATTATCTGTTTTGGATGTTTTATATGCATTAATATGCTATTTTATATTATTTTTGGGACTAACCTATTAATCTAGAGCCTAGTGCCAGTTTCTTTTTTTTCCTTGTTTTTGAGTATTGCAGATAAGGAATATTAAACGGAGTCCAAACGGAATAAAATCTTCGGAATAATTTTTGTTGGACCAGAAGCAACCCAGAAGACTTGGAGATGAAGTCAGGAGAGCCGCCGTGTGGCGACAAGCCACAGGGGCGCGCCCCCTGGCTTGTGGCCCCACGGCAACCCCCTAACCCTATTCTTCGGCCTATAAATTCACAAATATTCCCTGGATACCAAAAAGAGCCACGAAAATACTTTTCCGCTGCCGGAAGCCTCTGTTCCCGTGAGATCCAATCTTGGAGCCTTTTCCGGTAATCTGCCGGAGGGGGAATCGATCACGGAGGGCATCTACATCAACTCCATTGCCCCTCCGATGATGCGTGAGTAGTTCACCTCAGACCTTCGGGTCCATTGCTAGTAGCTAGATGGCTTCTTCTCTCTCTTTGTTCTTCAATACCATGTTCTTCATGATCTTCATGGAGATCTATCCGATGTAATACTCTTTTGCGGTGTGTTTGTTGAGATCCGATGAATTGTGGGTTTATGTTCAGATTATCTATGAATATTATTTGAGTCTTTTCTGAATTCTTATATGCATGATTTCATATCTTTGCAAGTCTCTTCGAGTTATTGGTTTGGTTTGGCCAACTAGATTGGTAATTCTTGCAATGGGAGAAGTGCTTAGTTTTGGGTTCAATCTAGCGGTGTCCTCACCCAGTGACAAAGTAGGGGTAGCGAGGCACGTATTGTATTGTTGCCATCAAGGATAAAAAGATGGGTTTTTCATCATATTGCTTGAGTTTATCCCTCTACATCATGTCATCTTACCTAATGCGCTACTCTGTTCTTCATGAACTTAATACTCTAGATGCAGGCATGAGTCGGTCGATGTGTGGAGTAATAGTAGTAGATGCAGAATCGTTTCGGTCTACTTGACACGGACGTGATGCCTATATGCATAACCATTGCCTTGGATATCTTCATAATTATTCGCTTTTCTATCAATTGCTCGATAGTAATTTGTTCAGCCACCGTATTATTTGCCTTCATGAGAGAAGCCTCTAGTGAAACCTATGGCCCCCGGGTCTATTTTCCATATTATACCTTCAGATCTAAAACCAAAAAAAACCAAAAATATCTTGCTGCAATATTTTTACTTTTGTTTTACTTTACTTTCAAGCAATCATATCTATCTATCTCTATCAGATCTCATCCTTGCAAGTAACCGTGAAGGGATTGACAACCCCTTTATAGCGTTGGGTGCAAGTGTTTGATTATTTGTGTAGGTACACCTATTGGGGTCTTGCTTGTATCTCCTACTGGATTGATACCTTGGTTCTCAACAACTGAGGGAAATACTTATCTACTTTGCTGCATCACCCTTTCCTCTTCAAGGTAAAACCAAGGCATGCTCGAGAAGTAGCAAGAAGGATTTCTGGCGCCGTTGCCGGGGAGATCTACATCAAGCCTACCAAGTACCCATCACAAACTCATCTCTTGCATTTACTTTAGTTGCCATTTGCCTCTCGTTTTCCTCTCCCCCACTTCTAAAACGATTTTCCAAAAAGATTTGCCTTTTTATTCGCCCTTCTTCCGTTCGTCTTTCCGTTTGCTTTTCGTTTGCTTGTGTGCTAGATTGCTTGCTTTGTCACGATGTCTCAAGAGAATACCAAGTTGTGTGACTTTTCCAATACTAATAATAATGATTTTATTAGTACTCCGATTGCTCCCGCCACTAGTTCGGAATCTTATGAAATTAATGCTGCTTTGCTTCATCTTGTTATGAAAGAACAATTTTCTGGCCTTCCTAGTGAAGATGTCGCATCCCATCTAAATTCTTTCGTTGAGTTGTGTGATATGCAAAATAAGAAAGATTTGGATAATTATATTGTTAAATTGAAGCTATTTCCGTTCTCACTACGAGATCGTGCTAAAACTTGGTTTTCATCTTTGCCTAAAAATAGTATTGATTCATGGAATAAGTGTAAAGATGCTTTTATTTCCAAGTACTTTCCGCCCGCTAAGATCATCTCCCTTAGGAACGATATTATGAATTTTAAGCAACTTTATCATGAGCATGTTGCACAATCTTGGGAGAGGATGACATTAATGATTAGAAATTGCCCCGCGCATGGCTTGAGTTTATGGATGATTATACAAATTTTCTATGCGGGATTGAATTTTGCTTCTAGGAATCTCTTAGATTCCGCCGCGGGTGGTACTTTTATGGAAATCACGTTAGGAGAAGCTACTAAACTCCTAGATAATATTATGGCAAATTACTCTCAATGGCACACCGAAAGATCTCCTACTAGTAAAAAGGTGCATGCTATTGAAGAGATTAATACCTTGAGTGAAAAGATGGATGAATTGATGAAATTGTTTGCTAGTAAGAGTGCTCCTATTGATCCTAATGATATGCCTTTGTCTTCTTTGATTGGAAATAGTAATGAATCTATGGATGTGAATTTTGTTGGTAGGAACAATTTTGGTAATAACGCGTATAGAGGTAATTTTAATCCTAGGCCTTTTCCTAGTAATTCCTCTAATAATTATGGTAATTCCTACAGCAATTCTTATGGAAATTATAATAAGATGCCCTCTGATCTTGAGAATAATATTAAAGATTTTATTAGTTCGCAAAAGGGTTTCAATGCTATGATTGAAGAAAAATTGCTCAAGATTGATGATTTGGCTAGGAACGTGGATAGAATTTCTCTTGAGATTGATTCTTTGAAAATTAGATCTATTCCTCCCAAGCATGATATTAATGAGTCTTTAAAAGCTATGAGAATTTCTATTGATGAGTGTAAGGAAAGAACTGCTAGAATACGTGCTAAGCGTGAATGGCTTGAAAAAGTGTGTTCTCGTGATAATATTGATGAAGATATTAAAGTGATTGGTGTGACTCCTATTGAATCTTTGTTTTATAATGTAAATCTTGATAAAGATGGGACTGGAGATGAGTCAACTTTAGTTAAAAGGCGTCCCAATGATTCGGAGTTTGTAGATCTTAATGCTAAGATTGATAAAAGTGGGATTGAAGAGGCCAAAACTTTAGATAGCAATGAACCCACTCTTTTGGATTTCAAGGACTTTAATTATGATAGTTGTTCTTTGATTGATTGTGTTTCCTTGTTGCAATCCATGTTGAATTCTCCTCATGCTTATAATCAAAATAAAGCTTTTACTAAACATATCGTGGATGCTATGATGAAATCTTTTGAAGAAAAACTTGAGTTGGAAGTTTCTATACCTAGAAAACTTTATGATGAGTGGGAACCTACTATTAAGATTAAAATTAAAGATTATGAGTGCCATGCTTTGTGTGATTTGGGTGCTAGCATTTCCATGATTCCAAAAACTTTATGTGATGTGCTAGGTTTCCGTGAATTTGATGATTGCTCTTTAAATTTGCATCTTGCGGATTCCACTATTAAGAAACCTATGGAAAAAATTAATGATGTTCTTATTGTTGCAAATAGGAATTATGTGCCCGTAGATTTCATTGTTCTTGATATAGATTGCAATCCTACATGTCCTATTATTCTTGGTAGACCTTTCCTTAGAACGATTGGTGCAATTATTGATATGAAGGAAGGAAATATTAGATTCCAATTTCCATTAAGGAAAGGCATGGAGCACTTTCCTAGAAAGAAAATAAAATTACCTTATGAATCTATTATGAGAGCTACTTATGGATTGCATACCAAAGATGACAATACCTAGATCTATTGCGTTATGCCTAGCTAGGGGCGTTAAACAATAGCGCTTGTTGGGAGGCAACCCAATTTTATTTTTATGCTTTTGTTTTTGCTTCTGTTTTGAGTGTTTCACACATTATTACCTCTGTAATAATTGTGTTTTCTTTTTTAAATTAGTGTTTGAGCCAAGTAAGACCTTTGGGATGGTCTACGGTGTTTGCAATTTGATTTTGCTGAAAAACAGAAACTTTTGCTCTCTATCCAGGAATTGTGTAAATTCACTGGAACGTGCTTTTGATCTGAAATTTTTACACAAGATTGATATAAAAATTTCCCTGATTTTCCTAAATTTTCAGAATTTTTGGAGTTACATAAGTATTCGAAGTCTATAGATTGCTACAGACTGTTCCGTTTTAGACAGATTCTGTTTTCTATGTGTTGTTTGCTTATTTTGATGTATCTATGGGTTGTATCGGGGGGTATGAACCATGGAGAAGTTAGAATACAGTAGATATTACACCAATATAAATAAATAATGAGTTCACAACAGTACCTAAAGTGGTGATTTATTTTTCTTATACTAACGGATCTCATGAGTTTTCTGTTGAGTTTTGTGTTGTGAAGTTTTCAAGTTTTGGGTAAAGATTTGATGGACTATGGAATAAGGAGTGGCAAGAGCCTAAGCTTGGGTATTCCCAAGGCACCCCAAGCCATATTCAAGGATACCAAAAAGCCTAAGCTTGGGGATGCCCCGGAAGGCATCCCCTCTTTCGTCTTCAATCCATCGGTAAATTTACTTGAGGCTATATTTTTATTCACCACATGATATGTGTTTTGCTTGGAGCGTCTTGTATGATATGAGTCTTTGATTTTTAGTTTGTCACAATCATCCTTGCTCCACACATATTTTGAGAGAGACACACTGAATCGTGAATTTGTTAGAATACTCTATGTGCTTCACTTATATCTTTTGAGCTAGGCAATGTTGCTCTAGTACTTCACTTATATCTTTTTAGAGCACGGTGGTGTTTTATTTTATAGAAATTATTTGAACTCTCGTACCTCACTTATATTAGTTTGAGAGTTTCTTAAAACAGCATGGTAATTGGTTTAGGTTGTGAATTTAGTCCTAATATAATGGGCATCCTACAGGGATATAATAAAAACTTTCATATTAAGTGCATTGGATACTATGAGAAGTTTGATTCCCTGCATATAGTTTTGAGATAATGAAGATGGTAATATGAGAGTCATGCTAGTGAGTAGTTGTGAATTGGAAGAATACTTGTGTTGAAGTTTGTGATTCCCGTAGCATGCACGTATGGTGAACCGTTAAGTAACGAAGTCGGTGCATGATTTGTTTAATGATTGTACACCTTTGTGTGAGGGTCGGGAGCACGCGTTGATTAACTCCTACCAACCTCTCCCCTAGGAGCATGCGTCTAATGCTTTGTTTGATAACTAATAGTCTTTTGCAATAAGTATGTGAGTTCTTTATGACTAATGTTGAGTCCATGGATTATACGCACTCTCACCTTTCCACCATTGCTAGCCTCTCTAGTACCGCGCAACTTTCGCCGGTACATCAAACCCACCTTCCTCAAAACAGCCACCATATATTTTCCTCAAAACAGCCACCAAACCTACCTATTATGGCATTTCCATAGCCATTCCGAGATATATTGCCATGCAACTTCCACCGTTCCGTTTTTCATGACATACACCACCACTTTCATATTGCATATAGAGTCATATTTTGTTCTTGGTATCGAGTTGTAATTTTTCTTTTGAGTTATAAGTAAATAAAAGTGTGATGATTTTCATTATTAGAGCATTGATCCCGTGAGAAAAAAGGATGATGGAAGCTATGAATCCCTCACAAGTTGGGATGAGTCTCCGGACTTTACAAAAAATAAAAGAGGCCAGCGAAGCCCAAATAAAAAAAAGAGAGGCCAAAGATGCCCACCAAAAGAAAAGAAAAAGAAAAAAAATGAGAGAAAGAGAGAAGGGACAATTGCTACTATCTTTTTCCACACTTGTACTTCAAAGTAGCACCATGATCTTCATGATAGAGAGTCTCCTATTTTGTCACTTTCATATAGCTAGTGGAATATTGCACAACCACTTAGTTTTCTTTTTGAGCTTTCATACACTTGTAGCTCTAATGCATTTGTTGCATGGCAATCCCTACTCACTCATATTGATATCTATTGATGGGCATCTCCATAGCCCGTTGATACGCCTAGTTGATGTGAGACTATCTTCTCCTTTTTCCTTGCAACCTCCACCATATTCTATTCCACCTATAGTGCTATATCCATGGCTCGCGCTCATGTATTGCGTGAGAGTTGAAAAGGTTTGAGAACATTAAAAGTGTGAAACAATTGCTTGGCTTGTTCATCGGGGTTGTGCATGATTTAGATACTTTGTGTGGGGAAGATGGAGCATAGCCAGACCATATGATTTTGTAGGGATAACTTTCTAAGGTCATGTTATTTTGAAAGGACGCAATTGCCTTGTTGGTGTGCTCGAAGTATTACTGTTTTTATGTCAATATTAGACTATTGTTTTGAATCTTATGGATCTGAATATTCATGCCACAATAAAGAATATTACATGGATAAATATGTTAGGTAGCATTCCACATCAAAAATTCTGTTTTTATCATTTACCTACTCGAGGACGAGCAGGAATTAAGCTTGGGGATGCTTGATACGTCTCCAACGTATCTATAATTTTTGATTGTTCCATGCTATTATATTATCTGTTTTGGATGTTTTATATGCATTAATATGCTATTTTATATTATTTTTGGGACTAACCTATTAATCTAGAGCCTAGTGCCAGTTTATGTTTTTCCTTGTTTTTGAGTATTGCAGATAAGGAATATTAAACGGAGTCCAAACGGAATAAAATCTTCAGAATAATTTTTGTTGGACCAGAAGCAACCCAGAAGACATGGAGATGAAGTCAGGAGAGCCGCCGTGTGGTGACAAGCCACAGGGGCGCGCCCTAGGGGGGGGGGGGGGCGCCCCCTGGCTTGTGGCCCCACGGCAGCCCCCTAACCCTATTCTTCGGCCTATAGATTCACAAATATTCCCTGGATACCAAAAAGAGCCACGAAAATACTTTTCCGCCGCCGGAAGCCTCTGTTCCCGTGAGATCCAATCTTGGAGCCTTTTCCGGTAATCTGCCGGAGGGGGAATCGATCACGGAGGGCATCTACATCAACTCCATTGCCCCTCCGATGATGCGTGAGTAGTTCACCTCAGTCCTTCGGGTCCATAGCTAGTAGCTAGATGGCTTCTTCTCTCTCTTTGTTCTTCAATACCATGTTCTTCATGATCTTCATGGAGATCTATCCGATGTAATACTCTTTTGCGGTGTGTTTGTCGAGATCCGATGAATTGTGGGTTTATGTTCAGATTATCTATGAATATTATTTGAGTCTTTTCTGAATTCTTATATGCATGATTTCATATCTTTGCAAGTCTCTTCGAGTTATTGGTTTGGTTTGGCCAACTAGATTGGTAATTCTTGCAATGGGAGAAGTGCTTAGTTTTGGGTTCAATCTTGCGGTGTCCTCACCCAATGACAAAGTAGGGGTAGCGAGGCACGTATTGTATTGTTGCCATCAAGGATAAAAAGATGGGGTTTTCATCATATTGCTTGAGTTTATCCCTCTACATCATGTCATCTTACCTAATGCGTTACTCTGTTCTTCATGAACTTAATACTCTAGATGTAGGCAGGAGTCGGTCGATGTGTGGAGTAATAGTAGTAGATGCAGAATTGTTTTGGTCTACTTGACACGGACGTGATGCCTATATGCATAATCATTGCCTTGGATATCTTCATAATTATTCGCTTTTCTATCAATTGCTCAATAGTAATTTGTTCACCCATCGTATTATTTGCCTTCATGAGAGAAGCCTCTAGTGAAACCTATGGCCCCCGGGTCTATTTTCCATATTATACCTTCAGATCTAAAACCAAAAAAAACCAAAAATATCTTGCTGCCATCTTTTTACTTTTGTTTTACTTTACTTTCAAGAAATCATATCTATCTATCTCTATCAGATCTCATCCTTGCAAGTAACCGTGAAGGGATTGACAACCCCTTTATAGCGTTGGGTGCAAGTGTTTGATTATTTGTGTAGGTACACCTATTGTGGTCTTGCTTGTATCTCCTACTGGATTTATACCTTTGTTCTCAACAATTGAGGGAAATACTTATCTACTTTGCTGCATCACCCTTTCCTTTTCAAGGGAAAACCAACGCATGCTCGAGAAGTAGCATGCTTCACTTATATATTTTGAGCTTGGATATTGGTTAATATATATTAATTGTAGAATGCTCTAGGAACTTCACTTGTATCTTTTAGAGTATGAATAAAATTATCATCGGATTTAGGCTTGGAAGAGTATCATTAAAATGTCATGCCTAGCAAAAAGGCATTAAAGAAAAGCGCTTGTTGGGAGACAACCCAACACCTTTACTTTCTGTTTTTGTGTGTCCACATGATTAAGCTACTGTATAATCATGTTTTATAGCTTTTGTTTCAATAAAGTGCCAAGTAAAGCCTTTGGGATAGTGTGGATGATAGTTGACTTGATTCTGTGCAAAAACAGAAACTTTTGCTCTCAGTCCAGGAATTTTGTAAATTCACTGGAACGTGCTTTTGATCTGAAATTTTTACACAGTCTTTATATACAAATTTACTAGATTTTCCTAATTGTTCAGAATTTTTAGAGACAGGGAAGTATGGCTACACTACAGATATTCACAGACTGTTCTGTTTTTAACAGATTCTGTTTTGCATGCATAGTTTGCTTGTTTTAGTGTTTCCATAGCTTATATTTAGTGGTATAAATTATGGGAATAATAGAATACAGTCGGTATCATGTGGAAACAATTATGAATCTTGTCTTGACAGTACCTAAGTGAATGATCTTTGTTTATTATACTAACCCATCTCACGAAGTTCCGTTAAGTTTTGTGTGATTGAAGTTTTCAAGTTTTGGGTGAGACACCGATATGAGGAGAATAAGGAGTGACAAGAACCTAATCTTGGGGATGCCCAAGGCACCCCCAAGGTAATATCCAAGGAAGACTCAAGCGCCTAAGCTTGGGGATGCCCCGGAAGGCATCCCCTCTTTCGTCTTCAACATTATCGGTATATCTTACTTGGAGCTATATTTTTATTCGTCACATAATATGAGTTTTGCTTGGAGCGTCATTATATTTTGTTATTTTCTGTTAGGTGTTATTTATAATCTTGTTTTTCAATAAAAAGTTCCAAGAATTGCCTTAGGATGCTTGCATTTCATGTTTGATGTGTGCTGTGTAAAAAACAGGAACTTTTGCTGTAGTATTTGAATTTTCATATTTTACTGGAACGTGGAGAGTTTCTGAAATTTTTACACAGTATTTTCATATAAATTCCTTAGCGTGTCCTAAAGTTTCATAATTTTTTGAGTTATGGAAGTACACTGTTTTCATAAATTTCTACAGACTGTTCTGTTTGGACAGATTGCTGTCATAGTTTCGTTATCTACTTATCCTATAGTTTCCATAGCCTATATTGGTAGATATAAATTGTGGAGATGATAGTATACAGTACCTAATGTTTGAAAATTATTATGCAACTTGTCTTGGCAGTACATAAAGAGTTGATTTATTATTATGTGTACTAACCTATCTCACGAGTCCTTTTCAAGTTTTGTGTGGAAGATGTTTTTGAGAATAGGTGAAACCATGATATGAGAGGATTGAACGAGATACAAAAGCTCAAGCTTGGGGATGCCCAAGGCACCCCAAGTGAATATTTCAAGAAGTCTCAAGAATCTAAGCTTGGGGATGCTACGCATCCCACCTCTCTTCATCAACAGTTATCGGTTAGCCTATGTTGAGCCTAAATTTTTATTCGTTCACATGATGCGTGCTATTCTTGGAGTGCTGTTTTTTATTTTGCTTGCTGTTTGAATAAAATCATTAGATCTGAAATTTTGAATGTGAGAGAGTCCTCACATGGCTATTTAACTAATTGACTACGCATTGATCTTCACTTATATCTTTTTGGAGTAGTTTGTCATTCAATCTCGTGCTTCACTTATATCCTATGAGTAAATGGTTGAATGAATTGAATATCATAGATCTGAAATTAAATATGCTTCATATACTTATCCCATGGGGACTAATGACTTCACACATAATAAGTATAGGTGGTAAAATTTATTGAAAGTTAGCAAACACCGCATTGGTCATTTGAACAATTCATGAAAGAATATTGAAGGAAGAGAGATTCCACATATAAATATACTATCTTGGACATCTTGTATGATTGTGAGCTCATTAATTATTTTCAAACTCAAGCAAATTAGTTAAAATTGGACAAGGAAGACAACTTAATGAGTTATGTTTGTATAGAAGTTATATTGTTATGGATCCTCCAACATGTGGTGCTTGCTTCCACCTCACACTAGCCAAAACTTCCGCACCAAGTAGAAATACTACTTGTGGATCCAAACACCCTTAAACCAGTTTTGCCATGAGAGTCCACTATACCTACCTATGGATTGAGTAAGATCCTTCAAGTAAGTTGTCATCGGTGCAAAAAGCAATAAAAATTGCTCCTAAATATGTATGATCTTTTATTGTGAGGGAAAATAAGCGTTGTACGAATTTGTGATGGTAAAGAAATAAAAGCGACGGACTGCATAATAAAGGTTGCTATCACAAAGGGCAATACAACGTGACGTTCCTTTGCATTAAGGGTTTGCACATCCAAAAACAAAAAACGCATGACAACCTCTGCTTCCCTCTGCGAAGGGCCTATCTTTTACTTTCTAGTACTTACCTTTATGCAAGAGTCATGGTGATCTTCACCACTTCCTATATTTCGTCTTTTTCTCTTGGCAAGCGTCATGTGTTGGGGATTGATCTAGACATATATATCCACACAAATATATTTGATCATGAATTATTATTGTTGACAATTATCTATATGATAAATAAGTTGGGAGGCGAAACATTAAGCCCCAATCTTTCTCTGTGTTCGATGGATGCTATTTGTTCTAAAAATATGCTTTGAGTGTCAATAATCATGGAAGACTATATGATAGTTGAGTATGTGGAATTTGCTAAATCAAAGCTCTTACATAGACCCTTCCTGAAAATAAGATGAATTGCAATTGTTCGATGACTAGGAATATGGTTTGTTAGTTTTCAAGAAACTTTTTGGTCTATACTTTAACATGTGAATAGCTTGTTACTTGATCATGAGAAGTTTTATGAGATGAGCTACTGTTTATGGTTTATATTGATGCTAGAAAAAGTGATTGGAATTATCATTGATCAAACTTGTGCACTTGCTAGCATTCACACTTCATAAATTATTTCTTTTATCATTTACCTACTCGAGGACGAGCAGGAATTAAGCTTGGGGATGCTGATACGTCTCCAACGTATCTATAATTTATGAAGTATTCATGCCATGTTTGCAATAATTTTATATGATTTTGGTATGATTTGATTAGAACTAACCCGGACTGACGCTGTTTTCAGCAGAACTACCGTGGTGTTGTTTTTGTGCAGAAATAAAAGTTCTCGGAATGGACTAAAAATTTATGGAGAATATTTTTGGAAAATATAAAAAATACTGGAGCAAAAAGCTGGGCCAGGAAGTGACCGAGGAGGCCACAAGCCTGGGGGCGCGCCCCCCCTAGGGCGCGCCCCCTGGCTTGTGGGCCCCTCGAGCACTCCCCTGACGTGATTTTGACGCCAACCTCTCCTATAAATCCAGAAAATTCCAGAAAGAAACCCAGATCGGAAGTTCCGCCGCCGCAAGTCTCTGTAGCCACGAAAGATCAATCTTGGCCCTCTCCGGCACCCTGCCGGAGGGGGTCACCTTCACCGGAGACCATGGAGGAGGAAGAAGGAGGGGCCATCATCGCCATGGAGGCCAAGGACCAGAGGGAGAACCTCTCCCCAACCAAGGGGGAGGCCATGGAGGAGGAAGCACAAGGGGGAGACCCTCTCCCCCTCTCTCTCGGTGGCGCCGGAGTGCCATCGGGGGAACCATTGCCGCGGTGATCGTCTTCATCAACATCACCTTCTTCATCACCGTCCTCATGCCTTTTCAGCGGTCCACTCTTCCGCACCCCGCTGTAATCCCCTACTTGAACATGGTGCTTTATGTCACATATTATGATCCAATGATGTGTTGCCATCCTATGATGTTTTGAGTAGATTACTTTTGTCCTTTGGGTTGATTGATGATCTAGATTGGTTTGAGTTGTATGTTTTACTTTGGTGCTGTCCTATGGCGCCTTCCGTGCCGCGCACACGTGAAGGATTCCCGCTGTAGGGTGTTGCAATACGTTCATGATTCGCTTATAGTGGGTTGCTTGAGTGACAGAAGCATAAACCCGAGTAGGTGGGTTGTTGCGTATGGGATAAAGGGGACTTGATGCTTTAATGCTATGGTTGGGTTTTACCTTAATGATCTTTAGTAGTTGCGGATGCTTGCTAGAGTTCCAATCATAAGTGCATATGATCCAAGTAGAGAAAGTATGTTAGCTTATGCCTCTCCCTCATATAAAATTGCAATAATGATTACCGATCTTGTTAACAATTGCTTAGGACAATTCCGCACACTGACACCTCATTATTCCACACTCGCTGTTTGTAATATATTGTAATATATTCTAACTTTATGATAACAACACCTATTTTTATATTTTAGTTCTCCGATATCATGCAAAGCTATCCTCTTCATACCCACAACGCAGTTTTATTTCTCGTTTCTAGTTGGAAGCAAACGTTCGGTGTACGTAGTCGTATCAGTGGCAGATAGTACTTGAGAGAATATTGATCTTACCTTTAGCTCCTTGTGGGTTCGACACTCCATACTTATCACTTCCACCTTTGGAAATTGCTACGATGATTCCTTGCACTTGGGGATTATAAGGCCATATTAAGCATTCTAAGAATTCGACATGAAAGCTCATCTACAGCAGCACCAAGAGTAGCTAATTACTTTAAAAATAACCCACTAAATCAAAAACTAATTGGAGCAATGGAGGAGTCACAAACTGATACGTCTCCAACGTATCTATAATTTTTGCTTGTTCCATGCTGTTATATTATCTTTCTTGGATGTTTTACAATCATTTTATAACAACTTTATATTATTTTTTGGGACTAACCTATTGACATAGTGCCAAAGTGCCAGTTGCTGTTTTTGCTTGTTTTTTACTTCGCAGAAAATCAATACCAAACGGAGTCCAATCGCGATGAAACTTTTTGGAGATTTTTTCTGGACCAGAAGACACCCAGTGGGCCAAAGAAGTGCCAGAGAGGTGGGCTGTGAAGGCCACAACCCACATGGGCGCGCCAGGGGCCCCCGGCGCGCCCTGGTGGGTTGTGCCCTCCACGGCCCCCCCTCCACCGCCTCTGACGCCTATAAATTCCCAAATATTCAGAAAACCCTAGGGGAGTCGACGAAACACAATTCCATCCGCCGCAAGTTCTAGAACCTCGAGATCCAATCTAAACACCATCACGGAGGGGTTCATCTTCTTCATAGGTGCCTCTCCGATGATGCGTGAGTAGTCCACCATAGACCTACGGGTCCGTAGGTAGTAGCTAGATGGCTTCCTCTCTCTCTCTCTTTTGATTCTCAATACAATGGTCTCTTGGAGATCTATTTGATGTAAACTTTTGCGGTGTGTTTGTTGGGATCTGATGAATTTTGAGTTCATGATAAGTTTCTATCCATGAATATTATTTGAGTCTTCTTTAATCTCTTATATGCATGATTACTTATATCCTCGTATTTCTTCTTCGAATCTTTGGTTTTGTTAGGCCAACTAGATCGATTTTTCTTGCCATGGGAAGAGGTGCTTTGTATTGGGTTCGATCTTGCGGTGTCCTTTCCCAGTGACAGAAGGGGCAGCAAGGCACGCATGTATCGTTGCCATTAAGGATAACAAGCTGGGGTCTATTCCTACATGAATAGATCTTGTCAACATCATGTCATCGTTCTTATTGCATTACTCCATTTTTCAATGAACTTAATACACTAGATGCATGCTGGATAGCAGTCGATGTGTGGAGTAATAGTGGTAGATGCAGGCAGGAGTCGGTCTACTTATCTTGGACGTGATGCCTACATAGTGATCATCACCTTGGATATCATCATGATTATTTGATCTTCTATCAAGTGCCCAACAGTAATTTGTTCACCCACCGTGTGCTATACTCATGAGAGAAGCCACTAGTGAAACCTACGGCCCCTGGGACTACTTTTCCAACATATCGCTTTCCGATCTATCTTTTTGCCTCTTTGTTTTCAGATCTACTAAACCAAAAACCCAAAAATATATTGCTGCACTTTTTATTTTCCCTTTTTATTTTGTGTTCTTGAGAGATCTATCTCTGCTATCTATCACTACCTAATCTATCTTTTTACCGTAGAGAGATTGACAACCTCTCTTTCGCGTCGGGTTGCAAATATTTGTTATTTGTGTGCAGGTGCTGCTTATTGGGCGGTGGTGATCCTCCTACTGGTTCGATAACCTTGGTTTCATAACTGAGGAAAATACTTAATGTCGCTGTGTGATACGTCCATTTTGCATCATGCTTTTATATCGATATTTATTGCATTATGGGCTGTCAATACACATTATGGTACAATACTTATGCCTTTTCTCTCTTATTTTATGAGGTTTACATGAAGAGGGAGAATGCCGGCAGCTGGAATTCTGGACTGGAAAAGGAGCAAATCTGAGATACCTATTCTGCACAACTCCAAAAGTCCTGAAAATCTACGGAGAATTATTTTGGAATATATACAAAAAATTGGGCGGAAGAAATACCAGAGGGGACCCACCAGGGAGTCACAAGCCAGGGGGGCGCGCCCTACCCCCTGGGCTCGCCCCTGTGGCTTGTGGGCCCCTTGGCAGGCCTTCGGTGCCCATCTTCTGCTATATGGAGGGTTTTGAACTGGAAAAAATCATAAGGGAGCTTTCGGGACGAAGCATCGCCGTCTCGAGGCGGAACTTGGACAGAACCAATCTAGGGCTCCGGCGGAGCTGTTCTGCCCGGGAAACTTCCCTCCCGGAGGGGGAAATCGAAGCCATCGTCATCACCAACGATCCTCTCATCGATAGGGGGTCAATCTCCATCAACATCTTCACCAGCACCATCTCCTCTCCAAACCCTAGTTCATCTCTTGTATCCGATCTTTGTCTCAAAACCTCAGATTGGTACCTGTGGGTTGCTAGTAGTGTTGATTACTCCTTGTAGTTGATGCTAGTTGGTTTACTTGGTGGAAGATCATATGTTCAGATCCTTAATGATCATTAATACTCCTCTGATTATGAACATTAATATGCTTTGTGAGTAGTTACGTTTGTTCCTGAGGACATGGGATAAGTCTTGTTATAAGTAATCATGTGAATTTGGTATTCATTCGGTATTTTGATGAGATGTATGTTGTCTCTCCTCTAGTGGTGTTATGTGAACGTCGACTACATAACACATCACCATTATTTGGGCCTAGAGGAAGGCATTGGGAAGTAATAAGTAGATGATGGGTTGCTAGAGTGACAGAAGCTTAAACCCTAGTTTATGTGTTGCTTCGTAAGGGGCTGATTTGGATCCACATGTTTCATGCTATGGTTAGATTTATCTTAATTCTTCTTTCGTAGTTGCGGATGCTTGCGACAGGGGTTAATCATAAGTGGGAGGCTTGTCCAAGTAAGGACAATACCCAAGCACCGGTCCACCCACATATCAAATTATCAAAGTAACGAACGCGAATCATATGAGCATGATGAAAACTAGCTTGACAGAAATTCCCATGTGTCCTCGGGAGCGCTTTGCTTTATATAAGAGTTTGTCCTGGCTTGTCCTTTGCTACAAAAAGGATTGGGCCACCTTGATGCACCTTTGTTACATTTTTTACTTGCTACCCGTTACGAATTACCTTATCACAAAACTATCTGTTACCGATAATTTCAGTGCTTGCACAAAATACCTTACTGAAAACCGCTTGTCATTTCCTTCTGCTCCTCGTTGGGTTCGACACTCTTACTTATCGAAAGGACTATGATAGATCCCCTATACTGTTGGGGAACGTTGCATGGGAAACAAAAAAATTTCCTACGCACACGCAAGATCTATCCATGGTGATGAGCATCTACGAGAGGGAGAGTGGATCTACATACCCTTGTAGATCGCTAAGCGGAAGCGTTAAGAAACGCGGTTGATGTAGTCGAACGTCTTCGCGATCCAAATCGCCGAGCGTCCCGCGATCCCATCACGATCCGTCTCGCGATCCAATCACGATCCGTCCCGCGATCCCATCATGATCCGTCCCGCGATCTAATCACGAACCGTCTCGCGATCCTGATCACGGCCCTTCCGATCTAGCGCCGAACGGACGACACCTCCGCGTTCAGCACACATACAGCTCGATGACGATCTCCGCCTTATTGATCCAGAAAGAGGGAGTGGAGAGGTAGATGAGTTCTCCGACAGCGCGACGGCGCGGTGGCGATGGTGGTGGAACTATTCCAGCAGGGCTTCGCCTAAGCGCTGCTGAAACTAGACTAGAGGAGAAACGATCTAGAGAAGTAGAGCGAGCACGTGGCAATTAGGGTTAGCTCTCCCCTCTAAATCCTCTAGTATATATAGGAGGGAGGGAGGGGAGTAGGCAGCCTCAAACCCTCAAGGGCTGGCCGAAATTGGAGGTGGAGGAGTCCTACTCCAATCCTATTAGTAGTAGGATTCCTCCTCTCCACATGGAAACTCTTTCCACCTTTCCCCCTTTGGGTTTTTCCCACCCCTAGCCGCATGGGTCTTAGTGGGGGGCTCGGCCAGCCCACTAAGGGCTGTCTTGACTCCTCCCACAGCCCATGAGGACCTTTGGGTCGAGACACCCCTCCCGGCACTCCCGGTACACTACCGAAATACCCGAAACTTTTCCGGTGACCAAAACAGGACTTCCTATATATCAATCTTTACCTCCGGACCATTCCGGAGCTCCTCGTGACGTCCAGGATCTCATCCGGGACTCCGAACAACCTTCGGTCACCACCATACATAACTCTACTATACCAAAACGTCACCGAACCTTAAGTGAGCAGACCCTGCGGGTTCGAGAACTATGTAGACATGACCGAGACACCTCTACGGTCAATAACCAATAGCGGGACCTGGATGCCCATATTGGTTCCTACATATTCTACGAAGATCTTTATCGGTTGAACCTCTATGTCAAGGATTCAGTTAATCCCGTATGTTGTTCCCATTGTTCTTCGGTATGTTACTTGCCCGAGATTCGATCGTCGGTATCTCTATACCTAGTTCAATCTCGTTACCGGCAAGTCTCTTTACTCGTCCCGTAATACAAGATCCCGTGGCTAACACTTTGGTCACATTGCTTGCAAGGCTTGTTGTGATGTTGTATTACCGAGTGGGCCGTGAGATACCTCTCCATCACACGGAGTAAAAAATCCCAGTCTCTATCCATGCCAACTCAACAGACACCCTCGGAGATACCTGTAGAGCATCTTTATAGTCACCCAGTTACGTTGCGACATTTGATACACACAAGGCACTCCTCCGGTGTCAGTGAGTTGCATGATCTCATGGTCATAGCAACAAATACTTGACATGCAGAAAACAATAGCAATAAACTGACACGATCATATGCTACGTTCATAGTTTGGGTCTTGTCCATCACACCATTCTCCTAATGATGTGATCCCGTTATCAAATGACATCTCATGTCTATGGCTAGGAAACCTTGACCATCTTTGATCAACGAGCTAGTCTATTAGAGGCATACTAGGGACACAGTGTTGTCTATGTACCCACACATGTATTTGAGTTTCCAATCAATGCAATTATAGCATGGATAATAAACGATTATCATGAAAAAGGAAATATGATAATAACTAAATTATTATTGCGTCTAGGGCATATTTCCAACAGTCTCCCACTTGCACTAGAGTCAATAATCTAGTTCACATCACCATGTGATTTACATTGTTATGAATCTAACACCCAATGAGTTCTGGGGTTCGATCATGCTTTGCATGTGAGAGAGGTCTTTAGTCAACGGTGTGCAACATTCAGATCCGTGTGTTCTTTGCAAATCTATATGTCGTACTGCAGATGCTACCACGCTCCACTTGGAGCTATTCCAAATGGCTGCTCCACTATACGTATCCGGATTGCTACTCAGAGTCATCCAGATTGGTGTTAAAGCTTGCATCGACGTAACCCTTTACGACGAACTCTTTATCACCTCCATAATCGAGAAATATTTCCTTAGTACTCTAGTTACTAAGGATAACTTTGACCGCTGTCCAGTGATCCACTCCTGGATCACTCTTGTACCCCTTGACAGACTCATGGCAAGGCACACACGGGTGCGGTACACAGCATGGCATACTATATAGAGCCTGTGGCTAAGGCATAGGGGACGACCTTTGTTCTTTCTCTTTCTTCTGCCGTGGTCGAGCTTTGAGTCTCACTCAACTCCACACCTTACAAATAAGGCAAGAACTCTAGGGCTCCGGCGGAGCTGTTCTGCCGGGGAAACTTCCCTCCCGGAGGGGGAAATCGAAGCCATCGTCATCACCAACGATCCTCTCATCGAGAGGGGGTCAATCTCCATCAACATCTTCACCAGCACCATCTCCTCTCCAAACCCTAGTTCATCTCTTGTATCCGATCTTTGTCTCAAAACCTCAGATTGGTACCTGTGGGTTGCTAGTAGTGTTGATTACTCCTTGTAGTTGATGCTAGTTGGTTTACTTGGTGGAAGATCATATGTTCAGATCCTTAATGATCATTAATACTCCTCTGATTATGAACATTAATATGCTTTGTGAGTAGTTACGTTTGTTCCTGAGGACATGGGATAAGTCTTGTTATAAGTAATCATGTGAATTTGGTATTCGTTCGGTATTTTGATGAGATGTATGTTGTCTCTCCTCTAGTGGTGTTATGTGAACGTCGACTACATAACAGTTCACCATTATTTGGGCCTAGAGGAAGGCATTGGGAAGTAATAAGTAGATGATGGGTTGCTAGAGTGACAGAAGCTTAAACCCTAGTTTATGCGTTGCTTCGTAAGGGGCTGATTTGGATCCACATGTTTCATGCTATGGTTAGATTTATCTTAATTCTTCTTTCGTAGTTGCGGATGCTTGCGACAGGGGTTAATCATAAGTGGGAGGCTTGTCCAAGTAAGGACAGCACCCAAGCACCGGTCCACCCACATATCAAATTATCAAAGTAACGAACGCGAATCATATGAGCATGATGAAAACTAGCTTGACAGAAATTCCCATGTGTCCTCGGGAGCGCTTTGCTTTATATAAGAGTTTGTCCTGGCTTGTCCTTTGCTACAAAAAGGATTGGGCCACCTTGATGCACCTTTGTTACATTTGTTACTTGCTACCCGTTACGAATTACCTTATCACAAAACTATCTGTTACCGATAATGTCAGTGCTTGCACAGAATACCTTACTGAAAACCGCTTGCCATTTCCTTCTGCTCCTTGTTGGGTTCGACACTCTTACTTATCGAAAGGACTATGATAGATCCCCTATACTGTCGGGGAACGTTGCATGGGAAACAAAATTTTTTCCTACGCACACGCAATATCTATCCATGGTGACGAGCATCTACGAGAGGGAGAGGGGATCTACATACCCTTGTAGATCGCTAAGCGGAAGCGTTAAGAAACGCGGTCGATGTAGTCGAACGTCTTCGCGATCCAAATTGCCGAGCGTCCCGCGATCCCATCACGATCCGTCTGGCGATCCAATCACGATCCATCCCGCGATCCCATCATGATCCGTCCTGCGATCAAATCACGAGCCGTCTCGCGATCCTGATCACGGCCCTTCCGATCTAGCGCCGAACGGACGGCACCTCCGCGTTCAGCACACGTACAGCTCGATGACGATCTCCGCCTTATTGATCCAGCAAGAGGGAGCGGAGAGGTAGATGAGTTCTCCGGCAGTGCGACGGCGCGGTGGCGATGGTGGTGGAACTATTCCAGCAGGGCTTCGCCTAAGCGCTGCTGAAACTAGACTAGAGGAGAAACGATCTAGAGGAAGTAGAGGGAGCACGTGGCAATTAGGGTTAGCTCTCCCCTCTAAATCCTCTAGTATATATAGGAGGGAGGGAGGGGAGTAGGCAGCCTCAAACCCTCAAGGGCTGGCCGAAATTGGAGGTGGAGGAGTCCTACTCCAATCCTATTAGGAGTAGGATTCCTCCTCTCCACTTGGAAACTCTTTCCTCCTTTCCCCCTTTGGGTTTTTCCCACCCCTAGCCGCATGGGCTTTAGTGGGGGGCTCGGCCAGCCCACAAAGGGCTGGCTTGACTCCTCCCACAGCTTATGAGGACCTTTGGGTCGAGACACCCCTCCCGATGGTCCCCGGTACCCCTCCCGGCACTCCCGGTACACTACCGAAATACCCGAAACTTTTCCGGTGACCAAAACAGGACTTCCTATATATCAATCTTTACCTCCGGACCATTCCGGAGCTCCTCGTGACGTCCAGGATCTCATCCGGGACTCCGAACAACCTTCGGTCACCACCATACATAACTCTACTATACCGAAACATCACCGAACCTTAAGTGTGCAGACCCTGCGGGTTCTAGAACTATGTAGACATGACCGAGACACCTCTACGGTCAATAACCAATAGCGGGACCTGGATGCCCATATTGGTTCCTACATATTCCACGAAGATCTTTATCGGTTGAACCTCTATGTCAAGGATTCAGTTAATCCCGTATGCTGTTCCCTTTGTTCTTCGGTATGTTACTTGCCCAAGATTCGATCGTCGGTATCTCTATACCTAGTTCAATCTCGTTACCGGCAAGTCTCTTTACTCGTCCCGTAATACAAGATCCCGTGGCTAACACTTTAGTCACATTGCTTGCAAGGCTTGTTGTGATGTTGTATTACCGAGTGGGCCCTGAGATACCTCTCCGTCACACAGAGTAAGAAATCCCAGTCTCTATCCATGCCAACTCAACAGACACCCTCGGAGATACCTATAGAGCATCTTTATAGTCACCCAGTTACGTTGCGACGTTTGATACACACAAGGCATTCCTCCGGTGTCAGTGAGTTGCATGATCTCATGGTCATAGGAACAAATACTTGACATGCAGAAAACAATAGCAATAAACTGACACGATCATATGCTACGTTCATAGTTTGGGTCTTGTCCATCACACCATTCTCCTAATGATGTGATCCCGTTATCAAATGACATCTCATGTCTATGGCTAGGAAACCTTGACCATCTTTGATCAACGAGCTAGTCTATTAGAGGCATACTAGGGACACAGTGTTGTCTATGTACCCACACATGTATTTGAGTTTCCAATCAATACAATTATAGCATGGATAATAAACGATTATCATGAAAAAGGAAATATGATAATAACTAAATTATTATTGCGTCCAGGGCATATTTCCAACAGTCTCCCACTTGCACTAGAGTCAATAATCTAGTTCACATCACCATGTGATTTACATTGTTATGAATCTAACACCCAATGAGTTCTGGGGTTCGATCATGCTTTGCATGTGAGAGAGGTCTTTAGTCAACGGTCTGCAACATTCAGATCCGTGTGTTCTTTGCAAATCTATATGTCGTACTGCAGATGCTACCACGCTCCACTTGGAGCTATTCCAAATGGCTGCTCCACTATACGTATCCGGATTGCTACTCAGAGTCATCCAGATTGGTGTTAAAGCTTGCATCGACGTAACCCTTTACGATGAACTCTTTATCACCTTCATAATCGAGAAATATTTCCTTAGTACTCTAGTTACTAAGGATAACTTTGACCGCTGTCCAGTGATCCACTCCTGGATCACTCTTGTACCCCTTGACAGACTCATGGCAAGGCACACACGGGTGCGGTACACAGCATGGCATACTATATAGAGCCTGTGGCTAAGGCATAGGGGATGACCTTTGTTCTTTCTCTTTCTTCTGCCGTGGTCGAGCTTTGAGTCTCACTCAACTCAAAACCTTACAAATAAGGCAGGAACTCTAGGGCTCCGGCGGAGCTGTTCTACCGGGGAAACTTCCCTCCCGGAGGGGGAAATCGAAGCCATCGTCATCACCAACGATCCTCTCATCGAGAGGGGGTCAATCTCCATTAACATCTTCACCAGCACCATCTCCTCTCCAAACCCTAGTTCATCTCTTGTATCCGATCTTTGTCTCAAAACCTTAGATTGGTACCTGTGGGTTGCTAGTAGTGTTGATTACTCCTTGTAGTTGATGCTAATTGGTTTACTTGGTGGAAGATCATATGTTCAGATCCTTAATGATCATTAATACTCCTCTGATTATGAACATTAATATGCTTTGTGAGTAGTTACGTTTGTTCCTGAGGACATGGGATAAGTCTTGTTATAAGTAATCATGTGAATTTGGTATTCGTTCGGTATTTTGATGAGATGTATGTTGTCTCTCCTCTAGTGGTGTTATGTGAACGTCGACTACATAACAGTTCACCATTATTTGGGCCTAGAGGAAGGCATTGGGAAGTAATAAGTAGATGATGGGTTGCTAGAGTGACAGAAGCTTAAACCCTAGTTTATGCGTTGCTTCGTAAGGGGCTGATTTGGATCCACATGTTTCATGCTATGGTTAGATTTATCTTAATTCTTCTTTCGTAGTTGCGGATGCTTGCGACAGGGGTTAATCATAAGTGGGAGGCTTGTCCAAGTAAGGACAGCACCCAAGCACCGGTCCACCCACATATCAAATTATCAAAGTAACGAACGCGAATCATATGAGCATGATGAAAACTAGCTTGACAGAAATTCCCATGTGTCCTCGGGAGCGCTTTGCTTTATATAAGAGTTTGTCCTGGCTTGTCCTTTGCTACAAAAAGGATTGGGCCACCTTGATGCACCTTTGTTACATTTGTTACTTGCTACCCGTTACGAATTACCTTATCACAAAACTATCTGTTACCGATAATGTCAGTGCTTGCACAGAATACCTTACTGAAAACCGCTTGCCATTTCCTTCTGCTCCTTGTTGGGTTCGACACTCTTACTTATCGAAAGGACTATGATAGATCCCCTATACTGTCGGGGAACGTTGCATGGGAAACAAAAATTTTTCCTACGCACACGCAATATCTATCCATGGTGACGAGCATCTACGAGAGGGAGAGGGGATCTACATACCCTTGTAGATCGCTAAGCGGAAGCGTTAAGAAACGCGGTCGATGTAGTCGAACGTCTTCGCGATCCAAATTGCCGAGCGTCCCGCGATCCCATCACGATCCGTCTGGCGATCCAATCACGATCCATCCCGCGATCCCATCATGATCCGTCCTGCGATCAAATCACGAGCCGTCTCGCGATCCTGATCACGGCCCTTCCGATCTAGCGCCGAACGGACGGCACCTCCGCGTTCAGCACACGTACAGCTCGATGACGATCTCCGCCTTATTGATCCAGCAAGAGGGAGCGGAGAGGTAGATGAGTTCTCCGGCAGTGCGACGGCGCGGTGGCGATGGTGGTGGAACTATTCCAGCAGGGCTTCGCCTAAGCGCTGCTGAAACTAGACTAGAGGAGAAACGATCTAGAGGAAGTAGAGGGAGCACGTGGCAATTAGGGTTAGCTCTCCCCTCTAAATCCTCTAGTATATATAGGAGGGAGGGAGGGGAGTAGGCAGCCTCAAACCCTCAAGGGCTGGCCGAAATTGGAGGTGGAGGAGTCCTACTCCAATCCTATTAGGAGTAGGATTCCTCCTCTCCACTTGGAAACTCTTTCCTCCTTTCCCCCTTTGGGTTTTTCCCACCCCTAGCCGCATGGGCTTTAGTGGGGGGCTCGGCCAGCCCACAAAGGGCTGGCTTGACTCCTCCCACAGCTTATGAGGACCTTTGGGTCGAGACACCCCTCCCGATGGTCCCCGGTACCCCTCCCGGCACTCCCGGTACACTACCGAAATACCCGAAACTTTTCCGGTGACCAAAACAGGACTTCCTATATATCAATCTTTACCTCCGGACCATTCCGGAGCTCCTCGTGACGTCCAGGATCTCATCCGGGACTCCGAACAACCTTCGGTCACCACCATACATAACTCTACTATACCGAAACATCACCGAACCTTAAGTGTGCAGACCCTGCGGGTTCTAGAACTATGTAGACATGACCGAGACACCTCTACGGTCAATAACCAATAGCGGGACCTGGATGCCCATATTGGTTCCTACATATTCCACGAAGATCTTTATCGGTTGAACCTCTATGTCAAGGATTCAGTTAATCCCGTATGCTGTTCCCTTTGTTCTTCGGTATGTTACTTGCCCAAGATTCGATCGTCGGTATCTCTATACCTAGTTCAATCTCGTTACCGGCAAGTCTCTTTACTCGTCCCGTAATACAAGATCCCGTGGCTAACACTTTAGTCACATTGCTTGCAAGGCTTGTTGTGATGTTGTATTACCGAGTGGGCCCTGAGATACCTCTCCGTCACACAGAGTAAGAAATCCCAGTCTCTATCCATGCCAACTCAACAGACACCCTCGGAGATACCTATAGAGCATCTTTATAGTCACCCAGTTACGTTGCGACGTTTGATACACACAAGGCATTCCTCCGGTGTCAGTGAGTTGCATGATCTCATGGTCATAGGAACAAATACTTGACATGCAGAAAACAATAGCAATAAACTGACACGATCATATGCTACGTTCATAGTTTGGGTCTTGTCCATCACACCATTCTCCTAATGATGTGATCCCGTTATCAAATGACATCTCATGTCTATGGCTAGGAAACCTTGACCATCTTTGATCAACGAGCTAGTCTATTAGAGGCATACTAGGGACACAGTGTTGTCTATGTACCCACACATGTATTTGAGTTTCCAATCAATACAATTATAGCATGGATAATAAACGATTATCATGAAAAAGGAAATATGATAATAACTAAATTATTATTGCGTCCAGGGCATATTTCCAACAGTCTCCCACTTGCACTAGAGTCAATAATCTAGTTCACATCACCATGTGATTTACATTGTTATGAATCTAACACCCAATGAGTTCTGGGGTTCGATCATGCTTTGCATGTGAGAGAGGTCTTTAGTCAACGGTCTGCAACATTCAGATCCGTGTGTTCTTTGCAAATCTATATGTCGTACTGCAGATGCTACCACGCTCCACTTGGAGCTATTCCAAATGGCTGCTCCACTATACGTATCCGGATTGCTACTCAGAGTCATCCAGATTGGTGTTAAAGCTTGCATCGACGTAACCCTTTACGATGAACTCTTTATCACCTTCATAATCGAGAAATATTTCCTTAGTACTCTAGTTACTAAGGATAACTTTGACCGCTGTCCAGTGATCCACTCCTGGATCACTCTTGTACCCCTTGACAGACTCATGGCAAGGCACACACGGGTGCGGTACACAGCATGGCATACTATATAGAGCCTGTGGCTAAGGCATAGGGGATGACCTTTGTTCTTTCTCTTTCTTCTGCCGTGGTCGAGCTTTGAGTCTCACTCAACTCAAAACCTTACAAATAAGGCAGGAACTCTAGGGCTCCGGCGGAGCTGTTCTACCGGGGAAACTTCCCTCCCGGAGGGGGAAATCGAAGCCATCGTCATCACCAACGATCCTCTCATCGAGAGGGGGTCAATCTCCATTAACATCTTCACCAGCACCATCTCCTCTCCAAACCCTAGTTCATCTCTTGTATCCGATCTTTGTCTCAAAACCTTAGATTGGTACCTGTGGGTTGCTAGTAGTGTTGATTACTCCTTGTAGTTGATGCTAATTGGTTTACTTGGTGGAAGATCATATGTTCAGATCCTTAATGATCATTAATACTCCTCTGATTATGAACATTAATATGCTTTGTGAGTAGTTACGTTTGTTCCTGAGGACATGGGATAAGTCTTGTTATAAGTAATCATGTGAATTTGGTATTCGTTCGGTATTTTGATGAGATGTATGTTGTCTCTCCTCTAGTGGTGTTATGTGAACGTCGACTACATAACAGTTCACCATTATTTGGGCCTAGAGGAAGGCATTGGGAAGTAATAAGTAGATGATGGGTTGCTAGAGTGACAGAAGCTTAAACCCTAGTTTATGCGTTGCTTCGTAAGGGGCTGATTTGGATCCACATGTTTCATGCTATGGTTAGATTTATCTTAATTCTTCTTTCGTAGTTGCGGATGCTTGCGACAGGGGTTAATCATAAGTGGGAGGCTTGTCCAAGTAAGGACAGCACCCAAGCACCGGTCCACCCACATATCAAATTATCAAAGTAACGAACGCGAATCATATGAGCATGATGAAAACTAGCTTGACAGAAATTCCCATGTGTCCTCGGGAGCGCTTTGCTTTATATAAGAGTTTGTCCTGGCTTGTCCTTTGCTACAAAAAGGATTGGGCCACCTTGATGCACCTTTGTTACATTTGTTACTTGCTACCCGTTACGAATTACCTTATCACAAAACTATCTGTTACCGATAATGTCAGTGCTTGCACAGAATACCTTACTGAAAACCGCTTGCCATTTCCTTCTGCTCCTTGTTGGGTTCGACACTCTTACTTATCGAAAGGACTATGATAGATCCCCTATACTGTCGGGGAACGTTGCATGGGAAACAAAATTTTTTCCTACGCACACGCAATATCTATCCATGGTGACGAGCATCTACGAGAGGGAGAGGGGATCTACATACCCTTGTAGATCGCTAAGCGGAAGCGTTAAGAAACGCGGTCGATGTAGTCGAACGTCTTCGCGATCCAAATTGCCGAGCGTCCCGCGATCCCATCACGATCCGTCTGGCGATCCAATCACGATCCATCCCGCGATCCCATCATGATCCGTCCTGCGATCAAATCACGAGCCGTCTCGCGATCCTGATCACGGCCCTTCCGATCTAGCGCCGAACGGACGGCACCTCCGCGTTCAGCACACGTACAGCTCGATGACGATCTCCGCCTTATTGATCCAGCAAGAGGGAGCGGAGAGGTAGATGAGTTCTCCGGCAGTGCGACGGCGCGGTGGCGATGGTGGTGGAACTATTCCAGCAGGGCTTCGCCTAAGCGCTGCTGAAACTAGACTAGAGGAGAAACGATCTAGAGGAAGTAGAGGGAGCACGTGGCAATTAGGGTTAGCTCTCCCCTCTAAATCCTCTAGTATATATAGGAGGGAGGGAGGGGAGTAGGCAGCCTCAAACCCTCAAGGGCTGGCCGAAATTGGAGGTGGAGGAGTCCTACTCCAATCCTATTAGGAGTAGGATTCCTCCTCTCCACTTGGAAACTCTTTCCTCCTTTCCCCCTTTGGGTTTTTCCCACCCCTAGCCGCATGGGCTTTAGTGGGGGGCTCGGCCAGCCCACAAAGGGCTGGCTTGACTCCTCCCACAGCCCATGAGGACCTTTGGGTCGAGACACCCCTCCCGATGGTCCCCGGTACCCCTCCCGGCACTCCCGGTACACTACCGAAATACCCGAAACTTTTCCGGTGACCAAAACAGGACTTCCTATATATCAATCTTTACCTCCGGACCATTCCGGAGCTCCTCGTGACGTCTAGGATCTCATCCGGGACTCCGAACAACCTTCGGTCACCACCATACATAACTCTACTATACCGAAACATCACCGAACCTTAAGTGTGCAGACCCTGCGGGTTCTAGAACTATGTAGACATGACCGAGACACCTCTACGGTCAACAACCAATAGCGGGACCTGGATGCCCATATTGGTTCCTACATATTCCACGAAGATCTTTATCGGTTGAACCTCTATGTCAAGGATTCAGTTAATCCCGTATGCTGTTCCCTTTGTTCTTCGGTATGTTACTTGCCCGAGATTCGATCGTCGGTATCTCTATACCTAGTTCAATCTCGTTACCGGCAAGTCTCTTTACTCGTCCCGTAATACAAGATCCCGTGGCTAACACTTTAGTCACATTGCTTGCAAGGCTTGTTGTGATGTTGTATTACCGAGTGGGCCCTGAGATACCTCTCCGTCACACAGAGTAAGAAATCCCAGTCTCTATCCATGCCAACTCAACAGACACCCTCGGAGATACCTATAGAGCATCTTTATAGTCACCCAGTTATGTTGCGACGTTTGATACACACAAGGCATTCCTCCGGTGTCAGTGAGTTGCATGATCTCATGGTCATAGGAACAAATACTTGACATGCAGAAAACAATAGCAATAAACTGACACGATCATATGCTACGTTCATAGTTTGGGTCTTGTCCATCACACCATTCTCCTAATGATGTGATCCCGTTATCAAATGACATCTCATGTCTATGGCTAGGAAACCTTGACCATCTTTGATCAACGAGCTAGTCTATTAGAGGCATACTAGGGACACAGTGTTGTCTATGTACCCACACATGTATTTGAGTTTCCAATCAATACAATTATAGCATGGATAATAAACGATTATCATGAAAAAGGAAATATGATAATAACTAAATTATTATTGCGTCCAGGGCATATTTCCAACAGTCTCCCACTTGCACTAGAGTCAATAATCTAGTTCACATCACCATGTGATTTACATTGTTATGAATCTAACACCCAATGAGTTCTGGGGTTCGATCATGCTTTGCATGTGAGAGAGGTCTTTAGTCAACGGTCTGCAACATTCAGATCCGTGTGTTCTTTGCAAATCTATATGTCGTACTGCAGATGCTACCACGCTCCACTTGGAGCTATTCCAAATGGCTGCTCCACTATACGTATCCGGATTGCTACTCAGAGTCATCCAGATTGGTGTTAAAGCTTGCATCGACGTAACCCTTTACGATGAACTCTTTATTACCTCCATAATCGAGAAATATTTCCTTAGTACTCTAGTTACTAAGGATAACTTTGACCGCTGTCCAGTGATCCACTCCTGGATCACTCTTGTACCCCTTGACAGACTCATGGCAAGGCACACACGGGTGCGGTACACAGCATGGCATACTATATAGAGCCTGTGGCTAAGGCATAGGGGATGACCTTTGTTCATTCTCTTTCTTCTGCCGTGGTCGAGCTTTGAGTCTCACTCAACTCAAAACCTTACAAATAAGGCAAGAACTCTAGGGCTCCGGCGGAGCTGTTCTGCCGGGGAAACTTCCCTCCCGGAGGGGGAAATCGAAGCCATCGTCATCACCAACGATCCTCTCATCGAGAGGGGGTCAATCTCCATCAACATCTTCACCAGCACCATCTCCTCTCCAAACCCTAGTTCATCTCTTGTATCCGATCTTTGTCTCAAAACCTTAGATTGGTACCTGTGGGTTGCTAGTAGTGTTGATTACTCCTTGTAGTTGATGCTAGTTGGTTTACTTGGTGGAAGATCATATGTTCAGATCCTTAATGATCATTAATACTCCTCTGATTATGAACATTAATATGCTTTGTGAGTAGTTACGTTTGTTCCTGAGGACATGGGATAAGTCTTGTTATAAGTAATCATGTGAATTTGGTATTCGTTCGGTATTTTGATGAGATGTATGTTGTCTCTCCTCTAGTGGTGTTATGTGAACGTCGACTACATAACAGTTCACCATTATTTGGGCCTAGAGGAATGCATTGGGAAGTAATAAGTAGATGATGGGTTGCTAGAGTGACAGAAGCTTAAACCCTAGTTTATGCGTTGCTTCGTAAGGGGCTGATTTGGATCCACATGTTTCATGCTATGGTTAGATTTATCTTAATTCTTCTTTCGTAGTTGCGGATGCTTGCGACAGGGGTTAATCATAAGTGGGAGGCTTGTCCAAGTAAGGACAGCACCCAAGCACCGGTCCACCCACATATCAAATTATCAAAGTAACGAACGCGAATCATATGAGCATGATGAAAACTAGCTTGACAGAAATTCCCATGTGTCGTCGGGAGCGCTTTGCTTTATATAAGAGCTTGTCCTGGCTTGTCCTTTGCTACAAAAAGGATTGGGCCACCTTGATGCACCTTTGTTACATTTGTTACTTGCTACCCGTTACGAATTACCTTATCACAAAACTATCTGTTACCGATAATGTCAGTGCTTGCACAGAATACCTTACTGAAAACCGCTTGTCATTTCCTTCTGCTCCTCGTTGGGTTTGACACTCTTACTTATCGAAAGGACTATGATAGATCCCCTATACTGTTGGGGAACGTTGCATGGGAAACAAATTTTTTTCCTATGCACACGCAAGATCTATCCATGGTGATGAGCATCTACGAGAGGGAGAGTGGATCTACATACCCTTGTAGATCACTAAGCGGAAGCGTTAAGAAACGCGGTTGATGTAGTCGAACGTCTTTGCGATCCAAATTGCCGAGCGTCCCGCGATCCCATCACAATCCGTCTCACGATCCAATCACGATCCATCCCGCGATCCCATCATGATCCGTCCTGCGATCAAATCACGAGCCGTCTCGCGATCCTGATCACGGCCCTTCCGATCTAGCGCCGAACGGACGACACCTCCGCGTTCAGCACACGTACAGCTCGATGAAGATCTCCACCTTATTGATCCAGCAAGAGGGAGCGGAGAGGTAGATGAGTTCTCCGGCAGCGCGACGGCGCGGTGGCGATGGTGGTGGAACTATTCCAGCAGGGCTTCGCCTAAGCGCCGCTGAAACTAGACTAGAGGAGAAACGATCTAGAGGAAGTAGAGGGAGCACGTGGCAATTAGGGTTAGCTCTCCCCTCTAAATCCTCTAGTATATATAGGAGGGAGGGAGGGGAGTAGGCAGCCTCAAACCCTCAAGGGCTGGCCGAAATTGGAGGTGGAGGAGTCCTACTCCAATCCTATTAGGAGTAGGATTCCTCCTCTCCACTTGGAAACTCTTTCCACCTTTCCCCCTTTGAGTTTTTCCCACCCCTAGCCGCATGGGCCTTAGTGGGGGGCTCGGCCAGCCCACTAAGGGCTGGCTTGACTCCTCCCACAGCCCATGAGGACCTTTGGGTCGAGACACCCCTCCCGATGGTCCCCGGTACCCCTCCCGGCACTCCCGGTACACTACCGAAATACCCGAAACTTTTCCGGTGACCAAAACAGGACTTCCTATATATCAATCTTTACCTCCGGACCATTCCGGAGCTCCTCGTGACGTCCAGGATCTCATCCGGGACTCCGAACAACCTTCAGTCACCACCATACATAACTCTACTATACCGAAACATCACCGAACCTTAAGTGTGCAGACCCTGCGGGTTCTAGAACTATGTAGACATGACCGAGACACCTCTACGGTCAATAACCAATAGCAGGACCTGGATGCCCATATTGGTTCCTACATATTCTACGAAGATCTTTATCGGTTGAACCTCTATGTCAAGGATTCAGTTAATCCCGTATGCTGTTCCCTTTGTTCTTCGGTATGTTACTTGCCCGAGATTCGATCGTCGGTATCTCTATACCTAGTTCAATCTCGTTACCGGCAAGTCTCTTTACTCGTCCCGTAATACAAGATCCCGTGGCTAACACTTTAGTCACATTGCTTGCAAGGCTTGTTGTGATGTTGTATTACCGAGTGGGCCCTGAGATACCTCTCCGTCACACAGAGTAACAAATCCCAGTCTCTATCCATGCCAACTCAACAGACACCCTCGGAGATACCTGTAGAGCATATTTATAGTCACCCAGTTACGTTGCGACGTTTGATACACACAAGGCATTCCTCCGGTGTCAGTGAGTTGCATGATCTCATGGTCATAGGAACAAATACTTGACATGCAGAAAACAATAGCAATAAACTGACACGATCATGTGCTACGTTCATAGTTTGGGTCTTGTCCATCACACCATTCTCCTAATGATGTGATCCCGTTATCAAATGACATCTCATGTCTATGGCTAGGAAACCTTGACCATCTTTGATCAACGAGCTAGTCTATTAGAGGCATACTAGGGACACAGTGTTGTCTATGTACCCACACATGTATTTGAGTTTCCAATCAGTACAATTATAGCATGGATAATAAACGATTATCATGAAAAAGGAAATATGATAATAACTAAATTATTATTGCGTCTAGGGCATATTTCCAACAGTCTCCCACTTGCACTAGAGTCAATAATCTAGTTCACATCACCATGTGATTTACATTGTTATGAATCTAACACCCAATGAGTTCTGGGGTTCGATCATGCTTTGCATGTGAGAGAGGTCTTTAGTCAACGGTCTGCAACATTCAGATCCGTGTGTTCTTTGCAAATCTATATGTCGTACTGCAGATGCTACCACGCTCCACTTGGAGCTATTCCAAATGGCTGCTCCACTATATGTATCCGGATTGCTACTCAGAGTCATCCAGATTGGTGTTAAAGCTTGCATTGACGTAACCCTTTACGACGAACTCTTTATCACCTCCATAATCGAGAAATATTTCCTTAGTACTCTAGTTACTAAGGATAACTTTGACCGCTGTCCAGTGATCCACTCCTGGATCACTCTTGTACCCCTTGACAGACTCATGGCAAGGCACACACGGGTGCGGTACACAGCATGGCATACTATATAGAGCCTGTGGCTAAGGCATAGGGGACGACCTTTGTTCTTTCTCTTTCTTCTGCCATGGTCGAGCTCTGAGTCTCACTCAACTCCACACCTTACAAATAAGGCAAGAACTCTAGGGCTCCGGCGGAGCTGTTCTGCCGGGGAAACTTCCCTCCCGGAGGGGGAAATCGAAGCCATCGTCATCACCAACGATCCTCTCATCGAGAGGGGGTCAATCTCCATCAACATCTTCACCAGCACCATCTCCTCTCCAAACCCTAGTTCATCTCTTGTATCCGATCTTTGTCTCAAAACCTCAGATTGGTACCTGTGGGTTGCTAGTAGTGTTGATTACTCCTTGTAGTTGATGCTAGTTGGTTTACTTGGTGGAAGATCATATGTTCAGATCCTTAATGATCATTAATACTCCTCTGATTAGGAACATTAATATGCTTTGTGAGTAGTTACGTTTGTTCCTGAGGACATGGGATAAGTCTTGTTATAAGTAATCATGTGAATTTGGTATTCGTTCGGTATTTTGATGAGATGTATGTTGTCTCTCCTCTAGTGGTGTTATGTGAACGTCGACTACATAACAGTTCACCATTATTTGGGCCTAGAGGAAGGCATTGGGAAGTAATAAGTAGATGATGGGTTTCTAGAGTGACAGAAGCTTAAACCCTAGTTTATGCGTTGCTTCGTAAGGGGCTGATTTGGATCCACATGTTTCATGCTATGGTTAGATTTATCTTAATTCTTCTTTCGTAGTTGCGGATTCTTGCAACAGGGGTTAATCATAAGTGGGAGGCTTGTCCAAGTAAGGACAGCACCCAAGCACCGGTCCACCCACATATCAAATTATAAAAGTAACGAACGCGAATCATATGAGCATGATGAAAACTAGCTTGACAGAAATTCCCATGTGTCCTCGGGAGCGCTTTGCTTTATATAAGAGTTTGTCCTGGCTTGTTCTTTGCTACAAAAAGGATTGGGCCACCTTGATGCACCTTTGTTACATTTGTTACTTGCTACCCGTTATGAATTACCTTATCACAAAACTATCTGTTACCGATAATTTCAGTGCTTGCACAGAATACCTTACTGAAAACCGCTTGTCATTTCCTTCCGCTCCTCGTTGGGTTCGACACTCTTACTTATCGAAAGGACTATGATAGATCCCCTATACTTGTGGGTCATCAAGACTCTTTTCTGGCACCGTTGCCGGGGAGTGAAGCGCCTTTGGTGAGTGGAACTTGGTAAGGAAAAATTTATATAGTGTGCTGAAATTTACTGTCACTTGTTACTATGGAAAATAATCCTTTGAGGGGCTTGTTCGGGGTATCTTCACCTCGACCGGAAACACAAAGAGATGCTCCTCAACCTACTGCACCTACTGCAAATATTTATTATGAAATTCCTTCGGGTATGATAGAGAAACTGCTAGCTAATCCTGATGCAGGAGATGGAACACTACATCCTGATTTGCATCTAATCTTTGTGGATGAAGTTTGTGGATTATTTAAGCTTGCATGTTTGCCCGAGGATGATGTCAAGAAGAAGGTCTTTCCTTTATCTTTGAAGGAGAAGGCATTGACATGGTATAGGCTATGTGATGATATTGGATCATGGAACTACAACCGATTGAAATTGGAATTTCATCAGAAGTTTTATCCTATGCATCTGGTTCATCGTGATCGGAATTATATTTATAATTTTTGGCCTCGTGAAGGAGAAAATATCGCTCAAGCTTGGGGGAGGCTTAAGTCAATGTTATATTCATGCCCCAATCATGAGCTCCCGAGAGAAATTATTATTCAGAATTTTTATGCTCGGCTTTCTAATAATGAACGGTCCATGCTCGATACTTCTTGTGCTGATTCCTTTATGAAGAAAGATATTGAATTCAAATGGGACTTATTGGAAAGAATTAAACGCAACTCTGAAGATTGGGAACTCAACGAAGGTAAGGAGTCAGGTATAAACCTTAAGTTCGATTGTGTTAAATCCTTTATAGACACCGATGCTTTTCGTGATTTTAGCACTAAATATGGACTTGACTCTGAGATAGTAGCTTCTTTCTGTGAATCTTTTGCTACTCATGTTGATCTCCCTAAGGAGAAGTGGTTTAAATATCATCCTCCCATCGAAGTGAAAGTAGTTGAACCTATTAAAGTTGAATAAGAAACCATTACTTATAATGTTGATCCTGTTGTTCCTACCGCTTATATTGAGAAACCACCTTTCCCTATTAGAATAAAGGAACATGCTAAAGCTTTAACTGTGGTTCGTAAGAGTTGTACTAGAACACCTACGCCCCCTGAACAAATTAAAGTTGAACCTAGTATTGCTATGGTTAAAGATCTCTTGGTTGATAATATTGATGGGCATGTTATTCATTTTTGTGATGAAGCTGCTAGAATTGCTAGACCTGATACTAAAGGTAAACATAGACCTATTGTTGGCATGCCTGTTGTTTCTGTTAAAATAGGAGATCATTGTTATCATGGCTTATGTGATGCGGGTGCTAGTGTGAGTGCAATTCCCTTTACCTTATACCAAGAAATTATGAATGATATTGCACCAGCTGAATTAGAGGGAATTGATGTTACCATTGCGCTTCCTAATAGAGATACTATAGCACCTATTGGGATTTTTAGAGATGTTGAAGTCTTGTGTGGGAAAATAAAGTATCCTACTGATTTTCTTGTTCTTGGTTCCCCACAAGATGACTTTTGTACCATTATATTTGGTAGACCTTTCTTGAATACTGTTAATACTAAGATAGATTGTGAGAAAGAAACTGTTACTGTAAGTTTTGGGGATGTGTCTCATGAGTTCAATTTCTCTAAATTTTGTAGACAACCCCATGACAAGGAATTGCCTAGTAAAGATGAAATTATTGGTCTTGCTTCTATTGTTGTGCCTCCTACTGATCCCTTAGAACAATATTTACTAGACCATGAAAACGATATGCATATGAATGAAAGGAATGAAATAGATAAGATTTTCTTTGATCAACAGCCTATTTTGAAACACAACCTGCCTGCTGAAATACTTGGGGATCCTCCTCCACCCAAGGGTGATCCCGTGTTTGAGCTTAAACAATTACCTGATACTCTGAAATATGCTTATCTTGATGAAAAGGAGATATATCCTATTATTATTAGTGCTAACCTTTCAGAGCATGAAGAAAAGAGATTATTGAAAACTCTAAGGAAGCACCGTGCTGCTATTGGATATAGTCTTGATGATCTTAAGGGCATTAGTCCCACTCTATGTCAGCATAAAATTAATATGGAGCCTGATGCTAAACCAGTTGTTGATCACCAACGACGGTTAAATCCTAAAATGAAAGAAGTGGTAAGAAATGAAATACTAAAGCTTCTGGAAGCAGGTATAATTTATCCTATTACTGATAGTAGATGGGTTAGTCCCGTTCATTGTGTCCCTAAGAAGGGAGGTATTACCGTTGTTCCTAATGATAAAAATGAATTGATCCCGCAAAGAATTGTTACAGGATATAGAATGGTAATTGATTTTAGGAAATTAAATAAAGCTACTAGGAAAGATCATTACCCTCTACCTTTTATTGATCAAATGCTAGAAAGACTATCCAAACATACACATTTTTGCTTTCTAGATGGTTATTCTGGTTTCTCTCAAATACCTGTGTCAAAAGAGGATCAAGAAAAGACCACTTTTACTTGTCCTTTCGGTACCTTTTCTTATAGACGTATGCCTTTTGGTTTATGCAATGCACCTGGCACCTTTCAAAGATGTATGATGGCTATATTCTCTGACTTTTGTGAAAAGATTGTTGAGGTTTTCATGGATGATTTTTCCGTTTACGGAACTTCTTTTGATGATTGCTTGAGCAACCTTGATCGAGTTTTGCAGAGATGCGAAGAAACTAATCTTGTCTTGAATTGGGAAAAGTGCCACTTTATGGTTAATGAAGGTATTGTCTTGGGGCACAAAATCTCCGAAAGAGGTATTGAGGTGGATAAAGCTAAAGTTGATGCTATTGAAAAGATGCCGTGTCCTACGGATATCAGAGGTATAAGAAGTTTCCTTGGTCATGCTGGTTTCTATAGGAGGTTTATTAAAGACTTCTCTAAGATTTCTAGGCCTCTCACTAATCTTTTGCAAAAAGATGTTCCGTTCGTTTTTGATGATGATTGTGTAGAAGCATTCGAAATTCTTAAGAATGCCTTGATCTTCGCACCTATTGTTCAACCACCTGATTGGAACCTACCCTTTGAAATTATGTGTGATGCTAGTGATTATGCTGTTGGTGCTGTTCTAGGACAAAGAGTTGATAAGAAATTAAATGTTATCCATTATGCTAGTAAAACACTAGACAGTGCTCAAAGAAACTATGCTACCACTGAAAAGGAATTTTTAGCACTTGTGTTTGCTTGTGATAAGTTCAGACCTTATATTGTTGATTCCAAAGTAACTGTTCACACTGATCATGCTGCTATTAAATATCTTATGGAAAAGAAAGATGCTAAACCTAGACTTATTAGATGGGTTCTTCTGCTACAAGAATTTGATTTGCATATTATTGATAGAAAGGGTGCTGAGAACCCCATAGCAGACAACTTGTCTAGGTTAGAAAATGTTCTTGATGACCCACTACCCATTGATGATAGCTTTCTTGATGAACAATTAGCTGTTATAAATGCTTCGCGTAACGCTCCATGGTATGCTGATTATGCTAATTACAATGTTGCTAAATTTATACCGCCTAGTTTCACATACCAACAAAAGAAAAAGTTCTTCTATGATTTAAGACATTACTTTTGGGATGATCCACACCTTTATAAAGAAGGACTAGATGGTGTTATTAGACATTGTGTACCTGAGCATGAACAGGAACATATCCTACGCAAGTGTCATTCCGAGGCCTACGGAGGACACCACACTGGAGATAGAACTGCACATAACGTACTACAATCTGGTTTTTATTGGCCTACTCTCTTCAAGGATGCTCGTAAGTTTGTCTTGTCTTGTGATGAATGTCAAAGAATTGGAAATATTAGTAGACGTCCGGAAATGCCTATGAATTACTCTCTTGTTATTGAACCATTTGATGTTTTGGGTTTTGATTATATGGGACCTTTTCCACAATCTAACGGGTATACTCATATTCTAGTTGCTGTTGATTATGTTACTAAGTGGGTAGAAGCTATTCCAACTAGTAGCGCTGATCATAACACTTCTATTAAAATGCTTAAAGAAGTTATTTTCCCTAGATTTGGAGTCCCTAGGTATTTGATGACTGATGGTGGTTCACACTTTATTCACGGTGCTTTCCGTAAATTGCTTGCTAAGTATGATGTTAATCATAGAATTGCATCTCCTTATCATCCTCAGTCTAGTGGTCAAGTAGAATTGAGCAATAGAGAGATTAAATTGATCTTGTAGAAGACTGTTAATAGATCCAGAAAGAATTGGTCTAAGAAACTTGATGATGCATTATGGGCTTATAGAACTGCTTATAAAAACCCTATGGGTATGTCTCCGTATAAGATGGTTTATGGTAAAGCATGTCACTTACCTCTAGAGCTAGAACATAAAGCTTTTTGGGCAATTAAAGAGCTCAACTATGATTTCAAACTTGCTGGTGAGAAGAGGTTATTTGACATTAGCTCACTTGATGAATGGAGAACCCAAGCCTATGAGAATGCTAAGTTGTTTAAAGAAAATGTTAAGAGATGGCATGATAGACGGATACAAAAGTGTGAATTCAATGTAGGTGACCATGTCTTGCTATACAATTCTCGTTTAAGATTTTTTGCTGGAAAACTTCTCTCTAAATGGGAAGGGCCTTACATTATCGAGGAAGTATATCGATCTGGTGCCATCAATATCAACAACGCCGAAGGCACAAATCCGAAGGTGGTAAACGAGCAAAGAATCAAACATTATATCTCAGGTACTCCCATAAATGTTGAAACAAATATTATTAATACCATAACTCCGGAGGAGTACATTAGGGAGACCTACAAGAACGTTTTAGACTCCGAAAAGGAATAGGTATGTGGTACGGTAAGTAAACCGACTCCAAAACTTTTCCAATGGCAATTTTTATCCGTTTTGGAATATTTAATAAATTAGGAAAATTTAAAGTAGTCCGAAGAGTGCACGAGGAGGCGACAAGCCAGGGGGGCGCGCCCTACCCCCCTGGGCGCGCCCCTGTGGCTTGTGGCCACCTCGTGTACCCTCCGGACTCCGTTTTCTTGTGGTATACTCCTTCGGGTCAGTAAAATTTCATTATATAATCTCCCGAAGGTTTTGACCTTCGAATCACGACAATACCTCCTGTTTTCGGTTTGAGTTGTTTCTGCAGCAGATTTAGAGCAAGATGTCTTCGCAAGAGTCGGTCGGGGAGAGCCGTGCCTCTCACCTGACACCGGAGTCCAGAGCATTTAGCGACGCCAACCACTTCGGGCAGGCCACGGAGGAAGAGATGGAGGCTGACTTGAAAAGGATAGATGCCATGGAGGAAGACCAAGAAGTTACCTCTCGTCTACAACCTGGAGCCATGTTGGAAGAACTTCAGAGCTCGGCAATTCCGAATTCGGTTATCCCTCCCAATGCTAAATTTCTTACTTATGAAAATATGAAAAAGAGTGTTGCTTCTTCCCCCGCAGCAACGAAACATCCATGGGTTATGGGAGCTCTAACCGTCACTGGAAAACTTCGCAAGGAAATAATGGATCTAAGACAGCAAAATAATAAGCTTGAGGAGGAGAATCGCATTCTGAGGGGCATCATCGCAAAGCATATAACATCACCACCTCCGAAGAAGGACAACTAAACACATGGGTATGGGCAGTCCCCTTGGCTTGTGCCAATCTTGGGGGAGGTGCCCCGGTATCGTATCACCATCACATCTTTTACTTTTATCGTTTTTCTTAAGTTTGACCCTTTTGCTTATATCTTGATCTAGTACAATAAAGTCTTTAGTGTGATCTAAGTTTTGAGTTTTGCTTTATGTTCCCCCTATGTAAGCAAGTCCGAGAGTTATATAATAAAGAGTAGTTTTGAGTTGAGGGCTTTGCTTGCTTGCTATGATCTTGAGAAAAAGAAATAGAAAGAAGTATAGAATAAAAGCAAAGAGTATATATGATGATCTTATGGGGGGTGATGACTTCACATATAAGAGGTATGTCGATTGAAATTTGTTGTGAGTTGATAAACAAAGCTATTGGTCATTGTTGCAATTAAAAGGAAGTAATAAAGAAAGAGAGGCTCACATATAAATATATTATCTTGGACATCTTTTATGATTGTGAGCACTCATTAAAATATTATATGCTAAGAAGTTGATGATTGGACAAGGAAGACAACGTAATAGGTTATGTTTGCTTATTTCCGAATAGAAGTTATATGGTTATAGATCCTTTAACATGTGACGCTTGCTTCCACCCCATATTAGCCAAAACTTCCGCACCAAGTAGAGATACTACTTGTGCATCCAAACACCTTAAACCCAGTTTTGCCATGAGAGCCCACCATACCTACCTATGGATTGAGTAAGATCCTTCAAGTAAGTTCTCATCGGTGCAAGCAATGAAAATTGCTCTCTAAATATGTGTGATCTATTAGTGTGAGGAAAATAAACTTTATACGAACTTGTGATATGGAACAAATAAAAGCGACATACTGCATAATAAAGTTCTTTATCACAAGGGGCAATATAAAGTGACGTTCTTTTGCATTAAGGGATTGCGCATCCAACTATAAAAGCGCATGACAACCTCTGCTTCCCTCTGCGAAGGGCCTATCTGTTACCTTTACTTTCTAGTATTTACCTTTATGCAAGAGTCGTGGTGATCTTCGCCACTTCCTTTATTTCGCCTTTATCTCTTGGCAAGCGTCATGTGTTGGGGAATGATCTAGACTGATACCCCACAAGTATAGGGGATCGCAACAGTTTTCGAGGGTAGAGTATTCAACCCAAATTTATTGATTCGACACAAGGGGAGCCAAAGAATATTCTCGAGTATTAGCAGCTGAGTTGTCAATTCAACCACACCTGAAAGACTTAATATCTGCAGCAAAGTATTTAGTAGCGAAGTAGTATGGAAGTAACGGTAACGATGGCAAAGTGACAGTAGCAGTGTTGTAGTGATTGTAACAGTAGCAACGGAAAAGTAACTTAGCAAAGATCAATATGCGGAAAGCTCGTAGGCAATGGATCCGCGATGGATAATTATGTCAGATGGCATTCGTCATGCAACAGTTATAACATAGGGTGATACAGAACTAGCTCCAATTCATCAATGTAATGTAGGCATGTATTCCATATATAGTCATACGTGCTTATGGAAAAGAACTTGCATGACATCTTTTGTCCTACCCTCCCGTGGCAGCGGGGTCCTAATGGAAACTAAGGGATATTAAGGCCTCCTTTTAATAGAGAACCGGACCAAAGCATTAGCACTTAGTGAATACATGAACTCCTCAAACTACGGTAATCACCGGAAAGAATCCCAGTTATTGTCACCCTGGGGGATGCGGATCATAACTCGTAATAGGTGTCTACAACTTGCAAGATAGGATCAAGAACACACATATATTCATGAAAACATAATAGGTTCAGATCTGAAATCATGGCACTCGGGCCCTAGTGACAAGCATTAAGCATAGCAAAGTCATAGCAACATCAATCTCAGAACATAGTGGATACTAGGGATCAAACCCTAACCAAACTAACTCGATTACATGGTAAATCTCATCCAACCCATCACCGTCCAGCAAGCCTACGATGGAATTACTCATGAACGGTGGAGAGCATCATGAAATTGGTGATGAAGGATGGTTGGTGATGACGACGGCATCGATTTCCCCTCTCCGGAGCCCAAATCAGGCTCCAGATCTGCCCTCCCGAGGAAGAACAGGAGGTGGCGGCGGCTCCGTATCGTAAAACGCGATGAACTCTTCTCTCTGATTTTTTTCTCCGTAAATAGGAATATATAGGAGTGGAAACGAGGTCGGAGGAGCCACAGGGGGCCCACAAGCCACAGGGGCGCCCTAGGGGGGTGGGCGCGCCCCCTGGCTTGTGGCCAGGTGGTGGGCCCCCTGCAGTTGATTCTTTCGCCAGTATTTTCTATTAATTCCAAAAATATTCTCCGTAAATTTTCAGGTCAATCCGAGAACTTTTATTTCTGCACAAAAATAACACCAAGGCAATTCTGCTGAAAACAGCGTCAGTCCGGGTTAGTTCCATTCAAATCATGCAAATTAGAGTCCAAAACAAGGGCAAAAGAGTTTGGAAAAGTAGATACGTTGGAGACGTATCAACTCCCCCAAGCTTAAACCTTTGCTTGTCCTCAAGCAATTCAGTTGATAAACTGAAAGTGATAAAGAAAAACTTTTACAAACTCTGTTTGATCTTGCTGTTGTAAATATGTCTAACTGATGTGCAGATTTTCAGCAAAGATTATGAACTAACCACATTCACAATAACATTTAGGTCTCACATTTACTCATATCAATGGCATAATCAACTAGCGAGAAATAATAATAAGTCTCGGATGACAACAATTTTATCAAAACAATCATGATACAATATGACATAATGGTATCTCGCTAGCCCTTTCTGAGACCGCAAAACATAAATGCAGAGCACCTCTGGAGAACAAGGACTGACTAGACATTGTAATTCATGGTAAAAGAGATCCAGTCATACTCATACTCAAAATCTATTAATAGAAAAGCATACAAATGATGGGAGTGCTCTCTAACTGGTGCCTTTTATGAGAGGGTGATGACTCAACAGTAAAATAAAATAGATAGGCCCTTCACAGAGGGAAGCATTGATTTGCAGAGGTGCCAGAGCTCAAATTTTTAAAACAGGGATGAATAATAATTTTGAGCGGTATGCTTTCATTGCCAACATAACAACTAAGAGATCTCGATATCTTCCATGCTAGATACATTATAGGCGGTTCCCAAACAGAATAGTAAAGTTCTTACTCCCCCTCCACCAAATCAGTCACACTCCACGGCGTGCCGAATCCACGGGTACCGTCCATACAAACACAATCTTGGGGGAGTTTTGTTTATTATATATTGATTTGAATTTTGAGCGTGGGACTGGGCATCCCGAATACCAGCCACTTTCTCGTGAATGATAGTGAATAAACACATCTCGTGAGAATAACCCCCCTAGCATGGAAGATACTGACAGCCCCCAGTCACTACATGAGCGATATGGGCATACAAAACGGAATATTTATTTGAAGGTTTGGAGAGTGGCACATGCAAATTTACTTGGAACGGCAGGTAAATACCGCATATAGGTATGTATGGTGGACTCATATGGAAAAACTTTGGGTTTATGGAGATGGATGCACAAGCAGTATTCCCGCTTAGTACAAGTGAAGGCTAGCAGAAGACTGGGAAGCGACCAACTAGAGAGCGACAACAGTCATAAACATGCTTTGAGATTAACCAACATTGAATGCAAGCATGAGTAGGATATAAATCACCATGAACATAAACATCGTGGAGGCTATGTTGGTTTTGTTCTGAGGCCTGATTTAGCTTGGGTACCCCTTTAAATTGAATTTCTATTTTTAAAAATAGGGTTTACCAAATTTTTAATGACTCTGAGGTTCAACCCAATCCATCTTTTCTTTCTTTTTCCTTCCGATACTAAAAAAAGATTGAAAAGGATAAGACTACATGCGTGAACATGTGCCAAGTCAAGCCACTCGAATCATTCAGAGGAGGATACCATTCTATCATACTACATCACAACCATTTTAATATGCATGTTGGCACTCAAAACAAACCATTATTAACTCTCAGCTAATTAAGCATGGCATGAGTAACTATAATCTCTAATTGTCATTGCAAACATGTTCAACCCATAATGAGCTGAATCCCGGACGATGAGCTAATCATATTTACAAAAACAAAATAGGTCGAGTTCATACCAGCTTTTCTCCATCTCAATCATTTCATCATATATCGTCATTATTGCCTTTCACTTGCACGACCGAACGGTGTGAATAATAATAAGAGTGCACGTGCATTGGACTAAGCTGGAATCTGCAAGCAATAACTCAAAGGAGAAGGCAAGGTAATATGGGCTCTCTGATAGATAAACAATAATGCATATGAGAGCCACTCAATATGTCATCGTGGTCTTCTCCTTACGACCCAAAGAAGAAAGGAAAACTATTTACACGGGAAAAGCTCCCAACAAGCAAAAGAAGAACGAGAAATCTTTTTGGGTTTTCTTTTAATACTACAACTAAACAAACTAGAAGGTAAAGCTAGAACTAATTTTTTTGGATTTTCTCAAGGTAAAGAAGAAAGCAAAAAGAAGAAAAAGAACTACCATGGATGGTACAATGAAAAAGTATGAACACCGACAACTGGAATGAGTGTGTGAACATGAATGTAATGTCGGTGAGAAATACATACTCCCCCAAGCTTAGGCTTTTGGCCTAAGTTGGTCTAGGGCCACGGCTGGCCCGGATAATATCCGAAGTCATAATTGGGGTGGTACTGGACTGCGGCGGTTACTGGCTGAACAGCTGCAGCGTGGAGGCGAGCGGCTTCCGCCTCTCTATCATACTCATTTGCCTCCTCTGTGGTTATAAAGCGTCTTCGTTTTTCCTGAAAGTTAAAGAAGGCAGGAGCAGGAAGAGTAATATGGATAGCACGCTGTCTGTCAAAAATTAGTCGGTACAGGATGAACTGTTCGTCCCTCTCAAGGAACTGGTAGCGCACCAAAGCTTCATAATCAAGAAAAGCAGGGGGTAACTCAATATCATTCTCTCTTATGGGTACCCCAAGATACTTAGCTACACGAGTGGCATAAATTCCACCAAAGAAATCTCCATCCTTAGCATTAAGATGTAACCTCCTAGCAATAATAGCCCCCAAGTTATATCGTCTATCTCCCATGACCGCACTTTTAAGAATACTGAGATCAGGTACGCAAAGGTGGCTATGGTCATGTTTACCGTTAATGCATCTACCTATGAAGAGAGCAAAATAATGTATGGCAGGAAAGTGAATGCTCCCCAAAGTAGCTTGTGTAATGGTTCTAGTTTCTCCCACCGTGATGCTAGCAAGGAAATCATTATATTCATTTCTATGAGGATCGCTATGGCTACCCACTGTGGAATTTTGCATGCATCATTAAAATCCTCTAGGTCCATGGTATAGGACTTATCATAAAGATCGAATAGAACAGAATGAGAATTACGCCTGGATGAAAATTCAAACCTCCGCACAAAAGAATCGGTGAGTTGATAATATTGCTTGCATCGGTCTGAAATAAAATCCTCAAGGCCAGCATTCCTTATGTACGCATAAAACTCTTCCTTGAACCCGGCATTGTCCATGAATTGATCCGACGGCCATTCACAAGGCCGCACTTGAGCTTCCCTCGGTGGTTCAAAGTCGGGCTTGCGTAACGCGAGCCTCGGGGTCTTCTTGCTCGAGGAACCACCTTGGTATATTCTCCTTAACATATCTTTTGCTGAAAATTAATTCTGAAATTTTTAGTGACTCTAATTAAAAGTAAACAAAAATCAACAAAACTCATAGCAACTACTCCCACAAGTGCCTAGAAGCTATATCATGCATCAAAACTACTTGGGACCATAAAAATTTGACATGCAAGCTCAAGAACAAGGTCACCATAGCAGCAAAAATTTGCAATATATAAAGCACTAGAACAAAAACTAATTGGACCATTGGAGGAGTCACATACCGATGAGCAATCCCGAAAAACAGTTTTGCAAATGGAGCTTTGAGCAAGGAGATCGAAAATGGCAGCAAAATGAGCTAGAACATGGGTTTGAGCAATGGTGGGATTTTTTCTGGGCGAAGACGAAGTGGATGGTGGCTGGAATAAGTGAGGGGGCCCCACGTGGGACCCACAAGCCAGGGGGGCGCGCCCAGGGGGGGTGGGCGCGCCCTGCAGGCTTGTGGTCCACTGGTGCAGCCCCCTGATGCATACTTAGTGTCAAAAATTCTTAAATATTCCAGAAAAATTCATACTAAATTTTCAGGGCATTCTGAGGACTTTTATTGTCAGGTCATTTTTCTATTGCACGGATAAAACGGAAAACGGGAAAATAATAGCATTTTTACTAAATTGAAACTAAGTAACAGGGAATAAAAGTTGGGTACAGAAGGTTGTGCCTTCTAAATTCATCCATCTCATGCTCCTCAAAAAGAATCCATCAATAAGGTTGATCAAGTCTTATTGACAAACCCTTTTCGAATGACATGAAACCGGAGAATTTTCGAATAACACTAGGTTACCTCAATGGGGATATGCATGTCCCCAACAATAAGTATATCATATTTCTTTTTGGCAGTAGGAAGAGGGAATTCAAAGCCTCCAATAATAATCGTTGAAACCTTTTCAATTGAGTTGATACTATGAGCTTGAGGTTGTTTCTTCGGAAAGTGTACCGTATGCTCATTACCATTAACATGAAAAGTGACATTGCCCTTGTTGCAATCAATAAAAGCCCCTGCAGTATTCAAAAAGGGTCTATCAAGGATAATCGACATACTGTCGTCCTCGGGAATATCAAGAATAACAAAGTCCGTTAAGATAGTAACATTCGCAACCACAACAGGCACATCCTCGCAAATACCGATGGGTAAAGCAATTGATTTATCAGCCATTTGCAAAGAGATTTCAGTAGGTGTCAACTTATTCAAATCAAGTCTACGATATAAAGAGAAAGCCATAACACTAACACCAGCTCCAAGATCACATAAAGCAGTTTTAACATAATTTCCTTTAATAGAGCATGGTATAGTAGGTACCCCGGGATCTCCTAGTTTCTTTGGCGTTCCACCCTTAAAAGTATAATTAGCAAGCATGGTGTAAATATCAGCTTCCGGTATCTTTCTTTTATTTGTCACAATATCTTTCATATACTTAGCATAAGGAGACATTTTCAGAATATCAGTCAAACGCATACGCAAAAAGACAGGTCTAAGCATTTCAACAAAGCGCTCAAAATCTTCATCATCCTTTTTCTTGGATGGCTTAGGAGGAAAGGGCATGGGTTTTTGAACCCATGGTTCTCTTTCTCTACCATGCTTCCTAGCAATAAAGTCTCTTTTATCATATCTCTTATTCTTAGGTTGTGGGTTATCCAGATCAATAGCAGGTTCAATCTCCACATCATTATCATTACTAGGTTGAGCATCAACATGAACATCATCATTAATATTATCACTAGGCTCATGTTCATCACCAGATTGTGTCTCAGCATCAGAAATAGAAATATCATTTGGATTCTCAGGTGTATCTATAACAGGTTCACTAGCAGCATGCAAAGTCCTATCGTCATTCTTTTTCCTACTCTTACTGGGACGACTAGGTGCATCAGTATTAACTCTCTGAGAATCTTGCTCAATTCTCTTAGGATGGCCCTCAGGATACAAAGGTTCCTGAGTCATTCTACCACCTCTAGTCACAACTTTAATAGCATGATCATTGTTCTTATTATTCATTTCATTAAGCAAATCATTTTGAGCCTTAAGTACTTGTTCTACTTGGGTAGTTACCATGGAAGCATGTTTACTAATAAGCTTAAGATCATTGACAGTTCTACTCAAATAATCACCCAAGCGATCAAGCATGTAAGCATTATGTTTCAATTGTCTACTAACATAAGCATTGAAATTTTCTTGCTTCACAACAAAATTATCAAATTCATCCAAGCATTGGCTAGCAGACTTATTATAAGGAATATCTCCTTGATCAAATCTACGGAGAGAATTTACCTCTACTACCTGTGTCGGGTTATCAAGACCATATATTTCTTCAATAGGTGGTAGATTCTTAACATCTTCAGCTTTAATACCTTTTTCTTTCATAGATTTCTTTGCCTCTTGCATATCTTCAGGACTGAGAAATAGAATACCTCTTTTCTTCGGAGTTGGCTTTGGAGGTGGTTCGGGAATAGTCCAATCATTATCATTGCTCAATATATTATTTAGTAGTAGTTCAGCTTGTTCCACAGTTCGTCCCCTGAAAACACAGCCAACACAACTATCTAGGTGGTCCCTAGAAGCATCAGTTAGTCCATTATAAAAGATATCAAGTATTTCGTTTTTCTTGAGAGGATGATCGGGCAAAGCATTAAGTAATTGGAGAAGCCTCCCCCAAGCTTGTGGGAGACTCTCTTCTTCAATTTGCACAAAGTTAAATATTTCCTGCAAGGCAGCTTGTTTCTTATGGGCAGGAAAATATTTTTCAGAGAAGTAATATATCATATCCTGGGGACTACGCACACAACCAGGAGCAAGAGAATTAAACCATATCTTAGCATCACCCTTTAATGAGAAAGGAAACAACTTAAGAATATAGTAATAGCGAATTTTTTCCTCATGAGTAAATAAGGTGGCTATATCATTCAATTTAGTAAGATGTGCCACAACAGTTTCAGATTCATAACCATGGAAAGGATCAGATTCAACCAAAGTAATTAACTCAGGATCGAAAGAGAATTCATAATCTTTATCAGTAACAAAGATAGGTGAAGTAGCAAACTTAGGATCATATTGCATTCTAGCATTCAAAGATTTTTCTTTCCACTTGCATAGCAATTTCTTAAGATCATCTCTATCCTTACAAGCAAGAAAGTCCCTAGCTACCTCTCCTTCCATAACATAACCTTCAGGGATATCAGGCAATTCATATCTAGGGGCGCTAGGTCTAGCAGGTGTATCATAGTGTTCAGTTTCAATAATTTCATCAGATTCAGAGATATCATCAGGTTCAGCATTCACTCTAGCAATTTGTTCATCAAGAAATTCACCCAGTGGCACAGTATTATCAAGCAAAGTTTCATCATAAGCATCATGCATAGCAGAAGTAGCATCATCAATTATTTGCAACATATCAGAATTACTAGCTGGTGGTGGTGTCACAAGCTTACTCATAACAAAAGGTGAATCAAGTGCAGAGCTAGATGGCAGTTCCTTACCTGTCCTCGTAGTTGAGGGGTAGATCTTAGTTTTAGCATCTTTCAGATTCTTCATAGTGATCAATAGATATATTTCCCAAGTGACTCAGAGAATAGAGCTATGCTCCCCGGCAACGGCGCCAGAAAAACGTCTTGATAACCCACAAGTATAGGGGATCGCAACAGTTTTCGAGGGTAGAGTATTCAACCCAAATTTATTGATTCGACACAAGGGGAGCCAAAGAATATTCTCGAGTATTAGCAGCTGAGTTGTCAATTCAACCACACCTGAAAGAGTTAATATCTGCAGCAAAGTATTTAGTAGCGAAGTAATATGGAAGTAACGGTAACGATGGCAAAGTGACAGTAGCAGTGTTGTAGTGATTGTAACAGTAGCAACGGAAAAGTAACTTAGCAAAGATCAATATGCGGAAAGCTCGTAGGCAATGGATCAGCGATGGATAATTATGTCAGATGGCATTCATCATGCAACAGTTATAACATAGGGTGATACAGAACTAGCTCCAATTCATCAATGTAATGTAGGCATGTATTCCATATATAGTCATACGTGCTTATGGAAAAGAACTTGCATGACATCTTTTGTCCTACCCTCCCATGGCAGCGGGGTCCTAATGGAAACTAAGGGATATTAAGGCCTCCTTTTAATAGAGAACTGGACCAAAGCATTAGCACTTAGTGAATACATGAACTCCTCAAACTACGGTAATCACCGGAAAGAATCCCAGTTATTGTCACCCTGGGGGATGCGGATCATAACTCGTAATAGGTGTCTACAACTTGCAAGATAGGATCAAGAACACACATATATTCATGAAAACATAATAGGTTCAGATCTGAAATCATGGCACTCGGGCCCTAGTGACAAGCATTAAGCATAGCAAAGTCATAGCAACATCAATCTCAGAACATAGTGGATACTAGGGATCAAACCCTAACCAAACTAACTCGATTACATGGTAAATCTCATCCAACCCATCACCATCCAGCAAGCCTATGATGGAATTACTCACGAACGGCGGAGAGCATCATGAAATTGGTGATGACGACGGCGTCGATTTCCCCTCTCCGGAGCCCAAATCAGGCTCCAGATCTGCCCTCCCGAGGAAGAACAGGAGGTGGCGGCGGCTCCGTATCGTAAAACGCGATGAACTCTTCTCTCTGATTTTTTTTCTCCGTAAATAGGAATATATAGGAGTGGAAATGAGGTCGGAGGAGCCACAGGGGGCCCACAAGCCACAGGGGCGCACCCTAGGGGGGTGGGCGCGCCCCCCTGGCTTGTGGCCAGGTGGTGGCCCCCCTGCAGTTGATTCTTTCGCCAGTATTTTTTATTAATTCCAAAAATATTCTCCGTAAATTTTCAGGTCAATCCGAGAACTTTTATTTCTGCACAAAAATAACACCAAGGCAATTCTGCTGAAAACAGCGTCAGTCCGGGTTAGTTCCATTCAAATCATGCAAATTAGAGTCCAAAACAAGGGCAAAAGAGTTTGGAAAAGTAGATACGTTGGAGACGTATCATAGACACATATATCCACTCGGATGTGGGTGAGCATGAGTTATTTCTGTTGACATTACCCTTGAGGTAAATAGTTGGGAGGCAATACTATAAGCCCCTATCTTTCTCTGTGTTCGATTGAAGCTTTGACCGCATAGGTACCACGTGAGTGTTAGCAATTATGAAAGACTAAAAGATGATTGAGTATGTGGATTTGCATTACAAGCTCTTATTGACTCTTTCCTACGTTATGATAAATTGGAATTGCTTCAATGACTGAGATCATAGTTTGTTGGTTCCCAATAGAGTTCTTGGTTCATACTTTACCTTGTGAATGAATTGTTACTCTATCATAAGAAATTATATGTCAATATATGTTGTTGTTCTAAAGATAACCATGATGCCTTCATGTCCGTATTTTATTTTATCGACACCTCTATCTCTAAACATGTGGGCATATTTATCGATTTCGGCTTTCGCTTGAGGACAAGCGAGGTCTAAGCTTGGGGGAGTTGATACGTCCATTTTGCATCATGCTTTTATATCGATATTTATTGCATTATGGGCTGTTAATACACATTATGGTACAATACTTATGCCTTTTCTCTCTTATTTTACGAGGTTTACATGAAGAGGGAGAATGCCGGCAGCTGGAATTCTGGACTGGAAAAGGAGCAAATCTGAGATACCTATTCTGCACAACTCCAAAAGTCCTGAAAATCTACGGAGAATTATTTTGGAATATATAAAAAATATTGGTCAGAAGAAATACCAGAGGGGACCCACCAGGGAGTCACAAGCCAGGGGGGCGCGCCCTACCCCCCTGGGCGCGCCCCTGTGGCTTGTGGCCCCCCTGGCAGGCCTCCGGTGCCCATCTTCTGCTATATGGAGGGTTTTGACCTGGAAAAAATCATAAGGAGCTTTCGGGACGAAGCGCTGCCATCTCGAGGCGGAACTTGGACAGAACCAATCTAGGGCTCCGGCGGAGCTGTTCTGCCGGGGAAACTTCCCTCCCGGAGGGGGAAATCGAAGCCATCGTCATCACCAACGATCCTCTCATCGAGAGGGGGTCAATCTCCATCAACATCTTCACCAGCACCATCTCCTCTCCAAACCCTAGTTCATCTCTTGTATCCGATCTTTGTCTCAAAACCTCAGATTGGTACCTGTGGGTTGCTAGTAGTGTTGATTACTCCTTGTAGTTGATGCTAGTTGGTTTACTTGGTGGAAGATCATATGTTCAGATCCTTAATGATCATTCATACTCCTCTGATTATGAACATTAATATGTTTTGTGAGTAGTTACGTTTGTTCCTGAGGACATGGGATAAGTCTTGTTATAAGTAATCATGTGAATTTGGTATTCGCTCGGTATTTTGATGAGATGTATGTTGTCTCTCCTCTAGTGGTGTTACGTGAACGTCGACTACATAATACTTCACCATTATTTGGGCCTAGAGGAAGGCATTGGGAAGTAATAAGTAGATGATGGGTTGCTAGAGTGACAGAAGCTTAAACCCTAGTTTATGCGTTGCTTCGTAAGGGGCTGATTTGGATCCACATGCTTCATGCTATGGTTAGATTTATCTTAATTCTTCTTTCATAGTTGCGGATGCTTGCGAGAGGGGTTAATCATAAGTGGGAGGCTTGTCCAAGTAAGGACAGCACCCAAGCACCGGTCCACCCACATATCAAATAATCAAAGTAACGAACGCGAATCATATGAGCATGATGAAAACTAGCTTGACAGAAATTCCCGTGTGTCCTCGGGAGCGCTTTGCTTTATATAAGAGTTTGTCCTGGCTTGTCCTTTGCTACAAAAAGATTGGGCCACCTTGCTGTACCTTTGTTACATTTGTTACTTGCTACCCGTTATGAATTACCTTATCACAAAACTATCTGTTACCGATAATTTCAGTGCTTGCAGAGAATACCTTACTGAAAACCGCTTGTCCTTTCCTTCTGCTCCTCGTTGGGTTCGACAATCTTACTTATCGAAAGGACTATGATAGATCCCCTATACTTGTGGGTCATCACTGTGCTACTTCATCCCTTCCTCTTTGGGGAAATACCGACGCAGTCTCAAGCCACGTCACATACCAAGTAGCAATTCCTCCAAACAGTTTCGGAAACGGAGCTTTGAGCAAAGAGATCGAAATCCATGGGTTTGAGGGCAAGAACACGGGAATGGGAGCTATGGTGATTTTTTTCTGGAGGTAGGGGATGACAAGGGCTAAAGGGATAAGTGAGGGGGCCCACGTGGGGGCCACAACCCACCAGGGCGCGCCTGGGGTTGCTGGCGCGCCCTGGTGTCTTGTGGGCACAAGGTGCACCCCCCTCTGATGTTATTTGCACCAGAAATTCAGAAATATTCAGAAAAAAATCGTATCAAATTTTCAGGATATTCTGAGAACTTTTATTTTTGGGTCATTTTTTATTGCACGAAGAAAACAGAAAACTGGATAAACATGGCATTTTCTTTTATTTGACTAAGTTAAACAGAAAATAAAAGGTGGGAGCAGAAGATTGTGCTTACTAGATTAATCAACTTCATACCTCTCAAAAATGATCCATTAATAAGGTTGATCAAGTCTTATTAACAACCACTTCCGATTAGCATGAAACCGAAGAACTTTCGTAGAACACTACGTTACCTCAATGGGGATATGCATATCCCCAACAATAAGTATATCATATTTCTTTTTGGCAGTAGGTAGAGGTATTTGAAAACTTCCAATAGTGATTGTCGGAGATTCTTCAATAACATTTATACCATTCACTTGGAATTGTTTCTTCGGAAAGTGCACCGTATGCTCATTACCATTGATATGAAATGTGACTTTGCTTTTAATGCAATCAATAACAGCCCCTCAGTATTCAAAAAGGGTCTACGAAGGATAATCGACATGTTGACGTCCTCGGGCATCTCAAGAATAACAAAGTCCGTTAAGATAGTTAAATTTGCAACAAAACCGGGCACATCCTCCCAAATACCGATAGGTATGGCAGTTGATTTGTCAGCCATTTGCAATGATATTTCACTAGGTGTGAGTTTATTCAAATCAAGTCTTTTATATAAGGATAAAGGCATAACACCAACACCAGCTCCCAAATCACACAAAGCAGTTTTGACATAACTTCTTTTAATGGAGAAAGGTATAGTTGGTATTCCAGGGTCTCCAAGTTTTTTGGGTACTCCATCCTTAAAAGAATAATTAGCAAGCATGGTGGAGATTCCAGCTTCAGGTATCTTTCTATTATTAGTGATGATGTCTTTCATGTATTTTGTATAAGGGGCCATGACGTGGCTTGAGACTGCGTCGGTATTTCCCCAAAGAGGAAGGGATGATGCAGCACAGCGACGGTAAGTATTTCCCTTAGTTATGAAACCAAGGTTATCGAACTAGTAGGAGGATCACCACCACCCAATATGTAGCACCTGCACACAAACAACAAATACTTGCAACCCGACGCGAAAGAGAGGTTGTCAATCTCTCTACGGTAATAAGATAGATTTGGTAGTGGTAGATAGGAGAGATAGATCTCTCAAGAACACAAATAAAAAGAGTAAATATGCAGCAATATGATGGAAAAGTAAACCCGGGGGGCGTAGGGTTCACTAGTGGCTTCTCTCATGAGTATAGCGCACGGTGGGTGAACAAATTACTGTTGGGCAATTGATAGAAAATTGAATAGTCATGACGATATCCAAGGCGATAATTATTATATAGGCATCACGTCCAAGATAGATAGACCAACTACTGCCTGCATCTACCTCTATTACTCCACACATCGACCGCTATCCAGCATGCATCTAGTGTATTAAGTTCATGGGAAAACAGAGTAATGCAATAAGAACGGTGACATGATGTAGACAAGATCTATTCATGTAGGAATAGACCCCATCTTGTTATCCTTAATAGCAACGATACATGCATGTCTTGCTGCCCCTTCTGTCACTGGGAAAGAACACGGCAAGATCGAACCCATCACAAAGCACCTCTTCCCATGGCAAGAAAAATCGATCCAGTCGGCCTAACTAAACCAAAGATTCGGAGAAAAAATACGAGGCTATAAATAATCATGCATATAAGAGATCAAAGAAGACTCAAATAATATTCATGGATAGAAACTGATCATGAACTCAAAATTCATCGGATCCCAACAAACACACCGCAAAAGTTTACATCAAATAGATCTCCAAGAGACCATTGTATTGAGAATCATAAGAGAGAGAGAATAAGCCATCTAGCTACTACCTACGGACCCGTAGGTCTATGGTGGACTACTCACGCATCATCGGAGAGGCACCTATGAGGAGTATGAACCCCTCCATGATGGTGTTTAGATTGAATCTCGCGGTTCTGGAACTTGCAGCAGGTGGAATTGTGTTTCGTCGACTCCCCTAGGGTTTTTGGAATATTTGGGAATTTATAGGCATCAGAGGCGGTGCGGAAGGGGGCCGAGGAGGGCACAACCCATCAGGGCGCGCCGGGCCCCCCCTGGCGTGCCCTGGTGGGTTGTGCTCTCCACAATCCACCTCTCCGGCAGTTGTTTGGCCCACTGGGTGTCTTCTGGTCCAGAAAAAATCTCCAAAAAAGTTTCGTCGCGATTGGACTCCGTTTGGTATTGATTTTCTGCGAAGTAAAAAACAAGCAAAAATAGCAACTGGCACTTTGGCACTATGTCAATAGGTTAGTCCCAAAAAATGATATAAAGTTGGTATAAAATGATTGTAAAACATCCAAGAATGATAATATAACAGCATGGAACAAGCAAAAATTATAGATACGTTAGAGACGTATCAGCATCCCCAAGCTTAATTCCTACTCGTCCTCGAGTAGGTAAATGATAAAAACAGAATTTTTGATGTGGAATGCTGCCTAACATGTTCATCACATTCTTTTCTTTTGTGTAGCATGGACATTTGGACTTATGATGATTCAAAGCAATAGTCTAGTTTTAACATAATGACTTCAATACTCAAGCATGTCAACAAGCAACCATGTCTTTCAAAATATCAACACTAAAGAAAGTTATCCCTAGCCCATCATGCTCAATCATTGATCCATTCATGAAACACACTCAAATATTAGCTATGCCCAATGCTCAAGTACTATCATAGTGCCCCCTAGTTGGTGCTTATAAGAGAAGATGGAGACTCAAAGCAAAAATAAAAATTTCATAAAGTAAAAGATAGGCCCTTTGCAGAGGGAAGTAGGGATTTGTAGAGGTGCCAGAGCTCAAGGTTTAAATTGAGAGAGAAAAAATATTTTGGGTGGCATGCTTTTCCTGTCAACGAAAACGACAAAGTAGCTCACAATACTTTCCATGCTAGATATATCATAGGCGGTTCCCAAACAGAAAATAAAGTTTATTCCTTTTTCCACCAAACTTTCACTTTCCATGGCGGGCCGTATCCATGGTTGCCTTCCATACCAACACTTTCCAAGGAATTTATTATTTGACAACATAAAGTAAATATTTTTTCTTTTTCATTTCGGGAATGGGCATCCCTATTACCGCCGCACTCTCGTGCAATGACAAGTGAATAAACACTCATCTTGAGAATAACACATCTAGCATGGAAAAATATTGGACACTCCCCACCGTTTCATGAGCGGTACGAGCACACAAAAGAGAAAATTTATTTTGAAAATTTAAAGATGGCACATACAAATTTGCTTGGAACGGCATGGAAATACCACATATAGGTAGGTATGGTGGACTCATAAGGCAAAACTTGGTTTAAGGATTTTGGATGCACAAGTAGTATTTCTACTTAGTACAAATGGAGGCTAGCAAATAGATTGGGAAGCAACCAAACCAAGAAACGAAAATTCACATAAGTGAGCATTGAACATAACTAACACCGAATAATGCACCACAAGTAGGATGTAACTTCATTGCATAACTATTGACTTTCGTGCATGCATAGGGAATCAAAAACCTTAACACCAATATTCCTACTAAGCATAATTACTCACTAACATGACTCACATATTTCTATCATCATGTTTCAAAACTATTACAAGGAATCAAGTTTAATTTGTCCAATGATCTTCATGAAAGTTTTTATTATATCCTCCTTGGATATCTATCACTTTGGGACTAGTTTCATATATTGCCATTGCTTTTTGGCAAGCTCAAACAAATTTAAGTGAAGCACATGAGCATAAAGATTTCATCTCTCAAAAAGGTATAAGTGAAGCATGAGAGGATTTCTTCAAAATTTACTAACTCTCAAATTAATCTAAGTGAAGCATGAGAGTATTTCTACAAAAAAATTCCAAGCATACCATGCTCAAAAAGATATAAGTGAAGCACTAGAGCAATTCTATAGCTCAAAAAGTTTAAGTGAAGCACATAGAGCAATTCAAACAAATCATAGCATGGTTTTGGCTTTCTCAAATAGGTGTGTCCAGCAAGGATACAAAGGAAAAACTAACAAACAAAGCAAGCAAAGATACAAGACTCTCCAAGCAAAACTCATGATATGTGACGAATAAAAATATAGCTCCAAGTAAAATACCGATGGTCGTTAGAAGAAAGAGGGGATGCCACTCGGGGGCATCCCCAAGCTTAGTTGCTTGTTTCTCTTTGGATATATCTTGGGGGTGCGGTAGCATCTCCAAGCTTAGGCTTTTATCACTCCTTATTCCTTCATACATCGTGATCTCACCCAAAACTTGAAAACTTCAATCACACAAAACTCAACAAAATCTTCGTGAGATCCGTTAGTATAAGAAAGCAAATCACTACTTTAGGTACTGTTGCAAACCCATTCATATTTTATTATTGCATTATACCTACTTTATTTTAACTTTACAATGGTTCATACTGATACGTCTCCAACGTATCTATAATTTTTGATTGTTCCATGCTATTATATTATCTGTTTTGGATGTTTTATATGCATTAATATGCTATTTTATATTATTTTTGGGACTAACCTATTAATCTAGAGCCTAGTGCCAGTTTCTATTTTTTCCTTGTTTTTGAGTATTGCAGATAAGGAATATTAAACGGAGTCCAAACGGAATAAAATCTTCGGAATGATTTTTCTTGGACGAGAAGAAACCCAGCAAACTTGGAGATGAAGGCAGGAGACCTGCCGTGGCGTCACAAGCCACCAGGGCGCGCCCAAGGGGGGGGGGCGCCCCCTGGCTTGTGGCCCCACGGCAGCCCTCCTCACCCTATTCTTCGGCCTATAAATTCCCAAATATTCCCTGGATACCAAAAAGGGCCACAAAAATACTTTTCCGCCGCCGGAACCCTCTGTTCCCGTGAAATCCCATCTTGGAGCCTTTTCCGGTAATCTGCCAGAGGGGGAATCGATCACGGAGGGCATCTACATCAACTCCATTGCCCCTCCGATGATGCGTGAGTAGTTCACCACAGACCTTCGGGTCCATAGCTAGTATCTAGATGGCTTCTTCTCTCTCTTTGTTCTTTAATACCATGTTCTTCATGATCTTCATGGAGATCTATCCGATGTAATACTCTTTTGCGGTGTGTTTGTCGAGATCCGATGAATTGTGGGTTTATGATCATATTATCTATGGATATTATTTGAATCTTCTCTGAATTCTTATATGCATGATTTCATATCTTTGCAAGTCTCTTCGAGTTATTGGTTTGGTTTGGCCAACTAGATTGGTAATTCTTGCAATGGGAGAAGTGCTTAGTTTTGGGTTCAATCTTGCGACGAATAAAAATATAGCTCCAAGTAAAATACCGATGGTCGTTAGAAGAAAGAGGGGATGCCACTCGGGGGCATCCCCAAGCTTAGTTGCTTGTTTCTCTTTGGATATATCTTGGGGGTGCGGTAGCATCTCCAAGCTTAGGCTTTTATCACTCCTTATTCCTTCATCCATCGTGATCTCACCCAAAACTTGAAAACTTCAATCACACAAAACTCAACAAAATCTTCGTGAGATCCGTTAGTATAAGAAAGCAAATCACTACTTTAGGTACTGTTGCAAACCCATTCATATTTTATTATTGCAATATACCTACTGTATTTTAACTTTACAATGGTTCATACCCTTCAATATAACCCATAGATTCATCAAAAAAAGCACACAATGCAACGAAAACAGAATCTGTCTTAAACAGAACAGTCTGTATTAATCTGTACTCTACCGATACTTATGTAACTCTAAAAATTCTGAAAATCCTTGCATGTAACTCTAAAAATCCTTGCATGTAACCGTGAAGGGATTGACAACCCCTTTATAGCGTTGGGTACAAGTGTTTGATTATTTGTGTAGGTACATCTATTGGGGACTTGCTTGTATCTCCTACTAGATTGATACCTTGGTTCTCAACAACTGAGGGAAATACTTATCTACTTTGCTTCATCACCCTTTCCTCTTCAAGGGAAAACCAACGCATGCTCAAGAAGTAGCACATACCCTTCAATATAACCCATAGATTCATCAAAAAAAGCACACAATGCAACAAAAACAGATTCTGTCTTAAACAGAACAGTCTGTATTAATCTGTACTCTACCCATACTTCTGTAACTCTAAAAAATCTGAAAAATAGCAAAACGTAAGGAATTTGTATGTAAACACTGTGTTAAAATTTCAGCTCAAGATCATGTTCCAGTAAAAAAATGTAAATTCATATACTGGACGCAAAGTTTCTGTTTCGGATTCAGCATCGCTTCTACTCATCCTATGAATCATCCTAAAGGCTTTACTTGGCACAAACACTAAATAAACCATAAAAACACAATCATAACAGAGGAATAATTGTGTCAACACACAAAAACAGAAAGGAAAAAGAAAAAAATTATTTATTCATTGGGTTGCCTCCCAACAAGCGTTATCGTTTTACGCCCCTAGCTAGGCATAATGGATAGATTCAAGTATTGTCATCCTTGGTTTTGGATCCATAGGATGCCCTCATGATTGATTCATATGGTGGCTTAATTATTGTTCTAGGGAAGTGTTCCATACCCTTTCTCAAGGAAAATTGAAAACGAATATTGCCTTCTTTCATATCAATCACGGCACCTATAGTGCGTAAAAACGGGACAAGACAGATTGCAATCAATATCAAGCACAATAAAATCAATAGGCACATAGTTCCTATTTGCAAGAATAAGAACATCATTAATTCTTCCCAAAGGCTTTTTAATAGTAGAATCCACCAAGTGCAAATTAAGAGAACATTCTTCAATATTGGTAAGACCAAGCACATCACATAGAGATTTCGGAATCGTGGAAACACTAGCACCCAAATCACACAAAGCAAAGCATTCATAATTTTTAATCTTGACCTTAATGGTAGGTTCCACTCATCATGTAATTTTCTAGGAATAGAATTCTCCAATTCCAACTTTTCTTCAAAAGATTTCATCATGGCATCAACGATATGTTTAGTAAAAGCTTTATTTTTCTCATAAGCATGGGGTGAATTCAACATGGATTGCAACAAATAAATACATTCAATCAAAGAGTAACTATCATAATTAAGGTCTTTGCAATCCAAGATAGTGGGCACATCAGTAGTTAAAGTTTTGACCTCTTCAAACCCACTTTTATCAAAATTTTCATCAAGATTTTCACCCTCCAAATTATTGGGACGCCTTCTAGCTAAAGTTGACTCTACTTCAGTCCCTTCATTATCAATTTTAATATTACTAAACAAGGAATTAATAGAAGAAACACCAATCACTTTAAGATCTTCATCTTTCTTATGAAGGCAATCACTAGAAAACGATTTTTCTAAGATTTTTCTTTTAGCTCTAAGCATAGCGGTTCTTTTCTTACTTTCATCCATAGAGACATATAAAGCTTTAATAGATTCATCAATCTTAGGCACAAAAGCTTTCAACTTGAGATTTTCAACATCATGAGAAATTCTATCAATGTTTCTAGACATATCATCAATCTTATTCAACTTTTCCTCTATCGTAGTATTGAAAGCCTTTTGCGCATTGATAAATTTTTAATATTACTCTCAAGATCAGAGGTGTTCCTATTATTATTGTAGGAAGAATTGCCATAGGAATTACCATAATTATTAGATGAATTTCCAGGAAAAGGCCTATCCCTTTAAGTGTCACGAACAGCCCTAGAGTTCGTACTAAAATAACACCTTAAGATACACATCAACCAAAACCCTAATGTCACCTAGATACTCCAATGTCACCACGAGTACCCATGGGCTTGATTAAACGATATGCATCACACAATTTCAGATTCATCATGTTCAATCCAACACAAAGAACTTCAAAGAGTGCCCCAAAGTTTCTACCGGAGAGTCAAGACGAAAACGTGTGCCAACCCCTATGCATAGATTCCCAAGGTCACGGAACCCGCAAGTTGATCACCAAAACATACATCAAGTGGATCAATAGAACATCCCATTGTCACCACGGATATCCCATCGCAAGACATACATGAAGTGTTCTCAAATCCTTAAAGACTCAATCCGATAAGAAAACATCAAAGGGAAAACTCAATTCATCACAAGAAGATAGAGAGGGGAAAACTCCATATGATTCATCTATATCAATAAAGATCGCGATACATCAAGATCGTGCCATCTCAAAAACACAAGAGAGAGAGATCAAATACATAGCTACTGGTACATACCCTCAGCCCCGACGGTGAACTACTCCCTCCTCATCATGGAGACCGCCGGGATGATGAAGATGGCCTCCGGTGATGGTTTCCCCCTCCGGTAGGGTGCCGAAACGGGCTCCCGATCTAGGTTTCTTTCTGGGTGTTTTGGTTTTATAGGAATTTTTGGCGTCGGTCTCACGTCAAGGGGACTCCCGAGGGACCCACAAGCCAGGGGGGCGCGCCCTAGGGGGGGCGCCCCCTAGGCTTGTGGCCGCCTCGGGACTCCTCTCTGGTATCTTTTTGCTCCAGTATTTTTTATATTTTCCAAAACTATTCTCCGTACATTTTCAGCCCATTCCGAGAACTTTTATTTCTGCACAAAAACAACACCACGGTAGTTCTGCTGAAAACATCGTCAGTCCGGGTTAGTTCTAATAAAATCATACCAAAATCATATAAAATTATTGTAAACATGGCATGAATACTTCATAAATTATAGATACATTGGAGACGTATCACTAACCATGCCAACAATAACTCTTAGAAATTATATTAACCCATATCAATGACATAAGCAAATAGCGAGCAATAATAAAATATCTCAAGCGCCAACACTTTGTCAAAACAATCATGATATAATATGACAACAGTGGTATCTCGCTAGCCCTTTCTGAGACCGCAAAACATAAATGCATAGCACCTCCAAAGTTCAAGCAGCGACTAAACATTATAATTCATGGTAGAAAAGATCCAGTCATGCTGCACCCAACATTAACTATACACAATGCATGAGGATGACAATAATGCTCTCAGGTGTGGCGCTTATTTGAGAAGGTGATGACTCAACATAAAAGTAAATAGATAGTCCCTTCGCAGAGGGAAGCATGGATTTGCAGAGGTGCCAGAGCTCAAAGCTTAAAACAGAGATAGATATAATTTTGGGAGGTACACCCTTCCTATCAACGTTACGACCAAGAGTTATCAATATTTTCCATGCTAAACACGTTAGCGGTGGTTCCCAAGCGATAAAAGTAAAGGTTTACTCCCCCTCCACCAACAATCACACTCCACGGCTAGCCGAATCCGCGGGTACCATCCATACCAACAACATTCCTGGGGGAGTTTTGTTTAATTATTTGTAATTTTTTATTTCGGGACTGGGAATCCCTATTACCGCCCCTCTCGTGTAAGGACGAGTGAATAAACACTCATCATGAGAATACCGCTTAACATGGAAGATACTGACCGCCCCCTGTCGCTCCATGAGCGGTCCAGGCACACAAAACAGATGTTCATTTGAATTTTTAGAGGTGGCACATGCAAATTTACTTGGAACGGTAGGGTAATACCGCATATAGGTAGATATAGTGGACTCATCTGGAATAACTTTGGTTTAAGGATTTTGACGCACAAGCAGTATTCCTGCTTAGTACAGGCGAAGGCTAGCAAATAGATTGAGAAGCGGCCAGCTAGAGAGCGAAAACGGTCATGAACATGCATTACGCATAATAGACATTGACTACTAGCATGAGTAGGATATGGACACCATGAACATAAATATCATGAAGGCTATGTTGGTTTTGACAACTACATGCATGAACATGTGCCAAGTCAAGCCACTTGAAACACTCAGAGGAGGATACCATATCATCATACCACATCACAATCATTTTAATGCATGTTGACATCCAAGATAAATCATTATCCACTCCTAACTACTTAAGCATGGAATGAACAACTATAATCTCTAATTGTCATTGCAGACATGTTTGATCATAATATGCTGAATCAATGATACTAGGCTAAACATATTTACAAAAACAAAAAAAAGTTGAGTTCATACCCGCTCTTCTCTGCCACAGTCACTTCATCAAATATCGTCATTATTGCCTTTCACTTGCATGACCGAATGATATGAAAATAATAATAGTGCAAGAGTGTCGTGGACTAAGCTGGAATCTGCAAACATTTTATTCAGGAGGAGAAGACAAAGTAACATGGTCTCTCTGTTAGATTAACAATAGTGCATATGAGAGCCACTCAACATTTTCATCGTGGTCTTCTCCTTGGTACGACTCAAATAAAAGGAAAAGAATTTCAGAGAAACACACTGAAATATTTTTGGAGTTTTTGTTTTTTCCTGAAGAAAGCAAATTAAAGAGGGAAAAACAAAAACGAGAAAAACTATTTACACGGGAAAGCTCCCAACAAGTAAAAGAAGAAATGAGAAATATTTTTGGGTTTTGTTTTGATACTACAACTAAATTATGCTAGAAAGAAAAGCTGAAAAGAAGTAGGAAATATTTTTGGATTTTCTCAATTTTTTTCAAACATGCAAGAAGAAAGCGAGAAAATAAATCTAGCATGGATAGTACAATGAAAAAGTATGAACACCGACAACTGGAATGAAATGTGTGAACATGAATGTAATGTGGGTGGAAATACGTACTCCCCCAAGCTTAGGCTTTTAGCCTAGCTTGGAAATCACCATCCGTAGCGTGAATAATAGTCAGAGTGATAGCCTACCGAGGCCCTTGGTGCAGACTCCTCGGCCCTCCTGGCAGCTTCAACCTCCGCATTGTGCGCATGGGCCTCGCTCTCAAGAACATAATATCTTCCCCTACTGTGAAAATCAAAGAGAGCAGGAGCAGGCAAAGTAACCGGCACAACGTTTTTTTAATTAAATCTCAAGTTATAGGTATAATTAGTGGTCGTGCCCTTAAGGAACTTATGATGCTTCATGGCCTCAAAGTCTAAGTACTGAATAGGTAAAATGGGGTCATTAGGCCAAGGTGATACGTTTAGCTTCTCTGCTACATGGGAGGCATAAATTCCTCCATAAAAATTATCACTAGTAGCATTGTGCTGCAGCCTCCGTGTAACAATTGCTCCAAGATTATAGCATTTATTTCCATTTATGGCAGTGTGTATGAGACTCAAATCAGGGGCACACAGTGTGCTACAATCTTGTTTGCCTACAATACATTTGCCATTAAAGAGTGCAAAATAGTGTATTGATGGGAAATGGATGCTTTTAATTCTTCCTTATGTCACTCCCCTATCTTCACCATAGCAAAGGTTAATAAAAAATGACTCATACTCAGATTTTGGTGGTTCATCAAGGGAACCCCAATATGGAATTTTGCATGCTTCACTGAACATTTCTAAAGGCATGGTGAAGGGACGGTCATAAAGGTTGAATGAAAATCTAGACTCACGAGGGAAAAATTTAAATTTCTTTGTGAATGTTTTCGTGAGTTTGATAGGTTGAGGGCACTTATCTGCGATGAAGGGAGCAAGTTCTGCATTGTGGATAAATTGTTTGAATTCCCCCTTGATACGTGCACCTTCCATGAACTCGTCACACGGCCACCAGCATGATTTGGTAGCGGCATCTCGCATCGAGCTTTCGCTTGGCTCAACATAAGATTGTTGGACTGAGCTTCCACTTGATGAGGCCTCCGAGGATCTCCTCCTCGAAGAACTCCTAAAGAATTGCATTTTTATTTGCGAACAAATTTCTGAAATATTTTTGAGACACAAAATTTTGTTAACAAAACTTCGTAAGATTGAAAGCAACTACTCCTAAGGGTGCATAGAGGCCATATTAAGCATTCTAAGAATTCAACATGAAAGCTCATCTACAGCAGCACCAAGAGTAGCTAATTACATTAAAAATAACACACTAAATCAAAAATTAATTGGAGCAATGGAGGAGTCACAAACTGATACGTCTCCAACGTATCTATAATTTTTGCTTGTTCCATGCTGTTATATTATCATTTTTGGATGTTTTACAATCATTTTATAACAACTTTATATCATTTTTTGGGACTAACCTATTGACATAGTGCCAAAGTGCGAGTTGCTGTTTTTGCTTGTTTTTTACTTCACAAAAAATCAATAACAAACGGAGTCCAATCGCGACGAAACTTTTTGGAGATTTTTTCTGGACCAGAAGACGCCCAGTGGGCCAAAGAAGTGCCAGAGAGGTGGGCTGTGAAGGCCACAACCCACATGGGCGCGCCAGGGGCCCCCGGCGCGCCCTGGTGGGTTGTGCCCTCCACGGGCCCCCCCTCCACCACCTTTGACGCCTATAAATTCCCAAATATTCAGAAAACCCTAAGGGAGTTGACGAAACACAATTCCAGCCGCCGCAAGTTCCAGAACCTCGAGATCCAATCTAAACACCATCACGGAGGGGTTCATCTTCTTCATAGGTGCCTCTCCGATGATGCGTGAGTAGTCCACCATAGACCTACGGGTCCGTAGGCAGTAGCTAGATGGCTTCCTCTCTCTCTTTTGATTCTCAATACAATGGTCTCTTGGAGATCTATTTGATGTAAACTTTTGCGGTGTGTTTGTTGGGATCCGATGAATTTTGAGTTCATGATAAGTTTCTATCCATGAATATTATTCGACTCTTCTTTGATCTCTTATATGCATGATTACTTATATCCTCGTATTTGTTCTTCGAATCTTTGGTTTTGTTAGGCCAACTAGATCGATTTTTCTTGCCATGGGAAGAGGTGCTTTGTGTTGGGTTCGATCTTGCGGTGTCCTTTCCCAGTGACAGAAAGGGCAGCAAGGCACGCATGTATCGTTGCCATTAAGGATAACAAGATGGGGTCTATTCCTACATGAATAGATCTTGTCTAGATCATGTCATCGTTCTTATTGCATTACTCCATTTTTCCATGAACTTAATACACTAGATGCATGCTGGATAGCAGTCGATGTGTGGAGTAATAGTCGTAGATGCAGGCAGGAGTCGGTCTACTTATCTTGGACGTGATGCCTACATAATGATCATCGCCTTGGATATCATCATGATTATTTGATCTTCTATCAATTGCCCAACAGTAATTTGTTCACCCACCGTGTGCTATACTCATGAGAGAAGCCACTAGTGAAACCTACGGCCCCCGGGTCTACTTTTCCAACATATTGCTTTCCGATCTATCTTTTTGCCTCTTTGAATTCAGATATACTAAACCAAAAACCCAAAAATATATTGCTGCACTTTTTATTTGCCCTTTTTATTTTGTGTTCTTGAGAGATCTATCTCTCCTATCTATCACTACCTAATCTATCTTTTTACCGTAGAGATATTGACAACCTCTCTTTCGCGTCGGGTTGCAAATATTTCTTATTTGTGTGCAGGTGCTGCTTATTGGGTGGTGGTGATCCTCCTACTGGTTCGATAACCTTGGTTTCATAACTGAGGAAAATACTTACTGTCGCTGTGCTGCATCATCCCTTCCTCTTGGGGGAAATACCGACGCAGTCTCAAGCCACGTCACATACCAAGTAGCAATTCCTTCAAACAGTTTCGAAAATAGAGCTTCAAGCAAAGAGATCGAAATCCGCGGGTTTGAGGGCAAGAACACGGGAATGGGAGGTATGGTGATTTTTTTCTGGAGGTAGGGGAAGACAAGGGCTAAAGGGATAAGTGAGGGGGCCCACGTGGGGGCCACAACCCACCAGGGTGCGCCTGGGGTTGCTGGCGCACCCTGGTGTCTTGTGGGCACCAGGTGCACCCCCCCTCTGATGTTATTTGCACCAGAAATTCAGAATTATTCAGAAAAAAATCGCATCAAATTTTCAGGATATTCTGAGAACTTTTATTTTTGGGTCATTTTTTATTGCACGGAGAAAACAGAAAACAGGATAAACATGGCATTTTATTTTATTTGACTAAGTTAAACAGAAAATAAAAGGTGGGAGCAGAAGATTGTGCTTACTAGATTCATCAACTTCATACCTCTCAAAAATGATCCATTAATAAGGTTGATCAAGTCTTATTAACAACCACTTCCGATTAGCATGAAACCGAAGAACTTTCGTAGAACACTACGTTACCTCAATGGGGATATGCATATCCCCAACAATAAGTATATCATATTTCTTTTTGGCAGTAGGTAGAGGTATTTGAAAACTTCCAATAGTGATTGTCGGAGATTCTTCAATAACATTTATACCATTCACTTGGAATTGTTTCTTCGGAAAGTGCACCGTATGCTCATTACCATTGATATGAAAAGTGACTTTGCTTTTAATGCAATCAATAATAGCCCCTGCAGTATTCAAAAAGGGTCTACCAAGGATAATCGACATGTTGACGTCCTCGGGCATCTCAAGAATAACAAAGTCCGTTAAGATAGTTAAATTTGCAACAACAACGGGCACATCCTCCCAAATACCGATAGGTATGGCAGTTGATTTGTCAGCCATTTGCAATGATATTTCAGTAGGTGTGAGTTTATTCAAATCAAGTCTTTTATATAAGGATAAAGGCATAACACCAACACCAGCTCCCAAATCACACAAAGCAGTTTTGACATAACTTCTTTTAATGGAGCAAGGTATAGTTGGTATTCCAGGGTCTCCAAGATTTTTGGGTACTCCATCCTTAAAAGAATAATTAGCAAGCATGGTGGAGATTTCAGCTTAAGGTATCTTTCTTTTATTAGTGATGATGTCTTTCATGTATTTTGTATAAGGGGCCATGACGTGGCTTGAGACTGCGTCGGTATTTCCCCAAAGAGGAAGGGATGATGCAGCACAGCGACGGAAAGTATTTCCCTCAGTTATGAAACCAAGGTTATCGAACCAGTAGGAGGATCACCACCACCCAATATGCAGCACCTGCACACAAACAACAAATACTTGCAACCCAACGTGAGAGAGAGGTTGTCAATCTCTCTATGGTAATAAGATAGATTCGGTAGTGGTAGATAGGAGAGATAGATCTCTCAAGAACACAAATAAAAAGAGTAAATATGCAGCAACATATTTTTGGGTTTTTGGTTTTATAGATCTGAAACCAAAGATTGCAAAAACGTAGATCGGAAAGCAATATGATGGAAAAGTAGACCCGGGGGCCGTAGGGTTCACTAGTGGCTTCTCTCATGAGTATAGCGCATGGTGGGTGAACAAATTACTGTTGGGCAATTGATAGAAAATCGAATAGTCATGACGATATCCAAGCGATAATCATTATATAGGCATCACATCCTAGATAGATAGACCGACTCCTGCCTGCATCTACCTCTATTGCTCCACACATCGACCGCTATCCAGCATGCATCTAGTGTATTAAGTTCATGGGAAAACAAAGTAATGCAATAAGAACGGTGACATGATGTAGACAAGATCTATTCATGTAGGAATAGACCCCATCTTGTTATCCTTAATAGCAACGATACATGCATGTCTTGCTGCCCCTTCTGTCACTGGGAAAGAACACCGCAAGATCGAACCCATCACAAAGCACCTCTTCCCATGGCAAGAAAAATCGATCTAGTCGGCCTAACTAAACCAAAGATTCGGAGAAGAAATACGAGGCTATAAGTAATCATGCATATAAGAGATCAAAGAAGACTCAAATAATATTCATGGATGGAAACTGATCATGGACTCAAAATTCATCGGATCCCAACAAACACACCGCAAAAGTTTACATCAAATAGATCTCCAAGAGACCATTGTATTGAGAATCATAAGAGGGAGAGAGAAGAAGCCATCTAGCTACTGCCTACGGACCCGTAGGTCTATGGTGGACTACTCACGCATCATCGGAGAGGCACCTATGAGGAGGATGAACCCCTCCGTGATGGTGTTTAGATTGAATCTCATGGTTCTGGAACTTGCAGCGGCTGGAAATGTGTTTCGTCAACTCCCCTAGGGTTTTTGGAACATTTGGGAATTTATAGGCATCAGAGGCGGTGCGGAAGGGGCCCGAGGAGGGCACAACCCATCAGGGCGCGACGGGGCCCCCCTGGCGCGCCCTGGTGGGTTGTGCTCTCCACAACCCACCTCTCCGACAGTTGTTTGGCCCACTGGGTGTCTTCTGGTCCAGAAAAAATCTCCAAAAAAGTTTCGTCCCGATTGGACTCCGTGTGGTATTGATTTTCTGCGAAGTAAAAAACAAGCAAAAATAGCAACTGGCACTTTGGCACTATGTCAATAGGTTAGTCCCAAAAAATGATATAAAGTTGTTATAAAATGATTGTAAAACATCCAAGAATGATAATATAACAGCATGGAACAAGCAAAAATTATAGATACGTTAGAGACGTATCAGCATCCCCAAGCTTAATTCCTACTCGTCCTCGAGTAGGTAAATGATAAAAACAGAATTTTTGATGTGGAATGCTGCCTAACATGTTCATTACATTCTTTTCTTTTGTGTAGCATGGACATTTGGACTTATGATGATTCAAAGCAATAGTCTAGTTTTAACATAATGACTTCAATACTCAAGCATGTCAACAAGCAACCATGTCTTTCAAAATATCAACACTAAAGAAAGTTATCCCTAGCCCATCATGCTCAATCATTGATCCATTCATGAAACACACTCAAATATTAGCTATGCCCAATGCTCAAGTACTATCATAGTGCCCCCTAGTTGGTGCTTATAAGAGAAGATGGAGACTCAAAGCAAAAATAAAAATTGCATAAAGTAAAAGATAGGCCCTTCGCAGAGGGAAGTAGGGATTTGTAGAGGTGCCAGAGCTCAAGGTTTAAATTGAGAGAGAAAAAATATTTTGGGTGGCATGCTTTTCCTGTCAACGAAAACGACAAAGTAGCTCACAATACTTTCCATGCTAGATATATCATAGGCGGTTCCCAAACAGAAAATAAAGTTTATTCCTTTTTCCACCAAACTTTCACCTTCCATGGCGGGCCGTATCCACGGTTGCCTTCCATACCAACACTTTCCAAGGAATTTATTATTTGACAACATAAAGTAAATATTTTTTCTTTTTCATTTCGGGAATGGGCATCCCTATTACCGCTGCACTCTCATGCAATGACAAGTGAATAAACACTCATCTTGAGAATAACACATCTAGCATGGAAAAATATTGGACACTCCCCACCGTTTCATGAGCGGTACGACCACACAAAAGAGAAAATTTATTTTGAAAATTTAAAGATGGCACATACAAATTTGCTTGGAACGGCGTGGAAATACCACATATAGGTAGGTATGGTGCACTCATAAGGCAAAACTTGGTTTAAGGATTTTGGATGCACAAGTAGTATTTCTACTTATTACAAATGGAGGCTAGCAAATAGATTGGGAAGCAACCAAACCAAGAAACGAAAATTCATATAAGTGAGCATTGAACATAACTAACACCGAATAATGCACCACAAGTAGGATGTAACTTCATTGCATAACTATTGACTTTCGTGCATGCATAGGGAATCAAAAACCTTAACACCAATATTCCTACTAAGCATAATTACTCACTAACATGACTCACATATTACTATCATCATGTTTCAAAACTATTACAAGGAATCAAGTTTAATTTGTCCAATGATCTTCATGAAAGTTTTTATTATATCCTCCTTGGATATCTATCACTTTGGGACTAGTTTCATATATTGCCATTGCTTTTTGGCAAGCTCAAACAAATTTAAGTGAAGCACATGAGCATAAAGATTTCATCTCTCAAAAAGGTATAAGTGAAGCATGAGAGGATTTCTTCAAAATTTACTAACTCTCAAATTAATCTAAGTGAAGCATGAGAGTATTTCTACAAAAAAATTCCAAGCATACCGTGCTCAAAAAGATATAAGTGAAGCACTAGAGCAACTCTATAGCTCAAAAAGTTTAAGTGAAGCACATAGAGCAATTCAAACAAATCATAGCATGGTTTTGGCTTTCTCAAATAGGTGTGTCCAGCAAGGATACAAAGGAAAAACTAACAAACAAAGCAAGCAAAGATACAAGACTCTCCAAGCAAAACTCATGATATGTGACGAATAAAAATATAGCTCCAAGTAAAATACCGATGGTCGTTAGAAGAAAGAGGGGATGCCACTCGGGGGCATCCCCAAGCTTAGTTGCTTGTTTCTCTTTGGATATATCTTGGGGGTGTGGTAGCATCTCCAAGCTTAGGCTTTTATCACTCCTTATTCCTTCATACATCGTGATCTCACCCAAAACTTGAAAACTTCAATCACACAAAACTCAACAAAATCTTCGTGAGATCCGTTAGTATAAGAAAGCAAATCACTACTTTAGGTACTGTTGCAAACCCATTCATATTTTATTATTGCATTATACCTACTTTATTTTAACTTTACAATGGTTCATACTGATACGTCTCCAACGTATCTATAATTTTTGATTGTTCCATGCTATTATATTATCTGTTTTGGATGTTTTATATGCATTAATATGCTATTTTATATTATTTTTGGGACTAACCTATTAATCTAGAGCCTAGTGCCAGTTTCTGTTTTTTCCTTGTTTTTGAGTATTGCAGATAAGGAATATTAAACGGAGTCCAAACGGAATAAAATCTTCGGAATGATTTTTCTTGGACGAGAAGAAACCCAGCAAACTTGGAGATGAAGGCAGGAGACCTGCCGTGGCGTCACAAGCCACCAGGGTGCGCCCTAGGGGGGGCGCCCCTGGCTTGTGGCCCCACGGCAGCCCTCCTAACCCTATTCTTCGGCCTATAAATTCCCAAATATTCCCTGGATACCAAAAAGGGCCACAAAAATACTTTTCCGCCGCCGGAACCCTCTGTTCCTGTGAGATCCCATCTTGGAGCCTTTTCCGGTAATCAACCGGAGGGGGAATCGATCACGGAGGGCATCTACATGAACTCCATTGCCCCTTCGATGATGCGTGAGTAGTTCACCACAGACCTTCGGGTCCATAGCTAGTATCTAGATGGCTTCTTCTATCTCTTTGTTCTTCAATACCATGTTCTTCATGATCTTCATGGAGATCTATCCGATGTAATACTCTTTTGCGGTGTGTTTGTCGAGATCCGATGAATTGTGGGTTTATGATCATATTATCTATGGATATTATTTGAATCTTCTCTGAATTCTTATATGCATGATTTCATATCTTTGCAAGTCTCTTCAAGTTATTGGTTTGGTTTGGCCAACTAGATTGGTAATTCTTGCAATGGGAGAAGTGCTTAGTTTTGGGTTCAATCTTGCGGTGTCCTCACCCAGTGACAAAGTAGGGGTAGCGAGGCACGTATTTGTATTGTTGCGATCGAGGATAAAAAGATGGGGTTTTCATCATATTGCTTGAGTTTATCCCTCTACATCATGTCATCTTACCTAATGCGTTACTCTGTTCTTCATGAACTTAATACTCTAGATGCAGGCATGAGTCGGTCGATGTGTGGAGTAATAGTAGTAGATGCAGAATCGTTTCGGTCTACTTGACACGGACGTGATGCCTATATGCATAATCATTGCCTTGGATATCTTCATAATTATTCGCTTTTCTATCATTTGCTCGACAGTAATTTGTTCACCCACCATATTATTTTCCTTCATGAAAGAAGCCTCTAGTGAAACCTATGCCCCCCGGGTCTATTTTCCATATTATATTTTCAGATCTATAAACCAAAAATACCAAAAATACTTAGCTGCAATCTTTTTACCTTTGTTTTACCTTTTCGTTTTAGCAATCCTATCTATCTATCTCTATCAGATCTCATCTTTGCAAGTAACCGTGAAGGGATTGACAACCCCTTTATAGTGTTGGGTGCAAGTGTTTGATTATTTGTGTAGGTACATCTATTGGGGACTTGCTTGTATCTCCTACTGGATTGATACCTTGGTTCTCAACAACTGAGGGAAATACTTATCTACTTTGCTGCATCACCCTTTCCTCTTCAAGGGAAAACCAACGCATGCTCAAGAAGTAGCAAGAAGGATTTCTGGCGCCGTTGCCGGGGAGATCTACATCAAGCCTACCAAGTACCCATCACAAACTCATCTCTTGCATTTACATTATTTTCCATTTGCCTCTCGTTTTCCTCTCCCCCACTTCTAAAACGATTTTCAGAAAAACCAAATAGATTTTCCTTTTTATTCGCCCTTCTTCCATTCGTCTTTCCGTTTGCTTTTTGTTTGCTTGTGTGTTAGATCGCTTAAACTCATGGCTAGCCTTGCTACTATCGCTAGTACTCCCAAGAATGAAGTTCTTAATTTTAAGCAAAGTGAGGGAGAAAACTTAAAAAATGCTTGCTATAGAATTTGCAATGCTCAAAATAGATCTACTCGTAAGCAATCTACTACCATTCTCCTTCGCAATTTTTATGTGGGTGCCTCTCCTTGGAATAGATATGTTTTGGATACCATTACGGGAGGAAACTTCTTGGGTAGCCATACCTTTGATTCTTATAATGCTATGACAAATTTGGTAGGTTCACCCCCACTCATGGTTAATGAAACAATCTTGACTTTGGAACATGTGATGCGATGGCTTGATATTATTGAAAATAAGTTACTACTATAGGGCTCATTGAAAATTTTGATAAAAAGATTCATAATCATATCACTCAATATGGATCTAAGGTAGGAGTTACTCTAAAAAACCTAAGGGAAAAAGAACCCATAGTTAATGAAAAATTGGATCAAGATTCCTCTAGAATTGGAAAGCTAGAGGACATTATTACCAACTTGGGTTCCGCTTTTGCCTCTGTTCAAAGCACTCCAAAATTTCCTCTTTCTAAGACTGCCAAGTTTGTTTATGTTCCTAAGAATAAGGGTGAACCATCTAGTAGAGGGGATGAAGATTTTAAGATGATAAGTGTTCACCCTAACTTTATTAATATTTTCCGGGAACCAATTGCTACAAGTGAATTTCTTGACTTCTTGCCTGGGAGTATGATTATTGATAAAACCAAAGAATCTCCTAGGGTTTATAAGTGCGCAATCAAGGAATTGCATACGTAAAGATGACAATACCTAGATCTATTGTGTTATGCCTAGCTAGGGGCGTTAAACAATAGCGCTTGTTGGGAGGCAACCCAATTTTATTTTTATGCTTTTGTTTTTTGCTTCTGTTTTTGAGTGTTTTACACATTATTACCTCTGTAGTAATTGTGTTTTCTTTTTTAAATTAGTGTTTGAGCCAAGTAAGACCTTTGGGATGGTCTACGGTGTTTGTGATTTGATTTTGCTGAAAAACAGAAACTTTTGCTCTCAGTCCAGGAATTTTGTAAATTCACTGGAACGTGGTTTTGATCTGAAATTTTTACACAAGATTTATATACAAATTTCCCTGATTTTCCTAATTTTTCAGAATTTTTGGAGTTACATAAGTATTCGAAGTCTATAGATTGCTACAGACTATTCTGTTTTAGGCAGATTCTGTTTTCTTTGTGTTGTTTGCTTATTTTGATGTATCTATGGGTTGTATCGGGGGGTATGAACCATGGAGAAGTTGGAATACAGTAGATATTACACAAATATAAATAAATAATGAGTTCACAACAGTACCTAAAGTGGTGATTTATTTTTCTTATACTAACGGATCTCATGAGTTTTCTGTTGAGTTTTGTGTTGTGAAGTTTTCAAGTTTTGGGTAAAGATTTGATGGACTATGGAATAAGGAGTGGCAAGAGCCTAAGCTTGGGGATGCCCAAGGCACCCCAAGCCATATTCAAGGATACCAAAAAGCCTAAGCTTGGGGATGCCCCGGAAGGCATCCCCTCTTTCGTCTTCAATCCATCGGTAAATTTACTTGAGGCTATATTTTTATTCACCACATGATATGTGTTTTGCTTGGAGCGTCTTGTATGATATGAGTCTTTGCTTTTTAGTTTGCCACAATCATCCTTGCTGCACACATCTTTTGAGGGGGACACGCATTTAATCGTGAATTTATTAGAATACTCTATGTGCTTCACTTATATCTTTTGAGCTAGGCAATGTTGCTCTAGTACTTCACTTATATCTTTTTAGAGCACGGTGGTGGTTTATTTTATAGAAATTATTGAACTCTCGTACCTCACTTATATTATTTTGAGAGTCTTTAAACAGCATGGTAATTGGTTTAGGTTATGAATTTAGTCCTAATATAATGGGCATCCAAGAGGGATATAATAAAAACTTTCATATTAAGTGCATTGAGTACTATGAGAAGTTTGATTCCTTGCATATAGTTTTGAGATATGAATATGGTAATATGAGAGTCATGCTAGTGAGTAGTTGTGAATTGGAAGAAATACTTGTGTTAAAGTTTGTGATTCCCGTAGCATGCACGTATGGTGAACCGTTATGTAACGAAGTCGGAGCATGATTTGTTTAATGATTGTCAACCTTTGTGTGAGGGTCGGGAGCGCGCGATGGTTAACTCCTACCAACCTCTCCCCTAGGAGCATGCGTCTAATGCTTTGCTTCGATAACTAATAGACTTTTGCAATAAGTATGTGAGTTCTTTATGACTAATGATGAGTCCATGGATTATACGCACTCTCACCCTTCCACCTTTGCTAGCCTCTCTAGTGCCGCGCAACTTTCGCCGGTGCATTAAACCCACCTTCCTCAAAATAGCCACCATATACTTTCCTCAAACCAGCCACCATACCTACCTATTATGGCATTTACATAGCCATTCCGAGATATATTGCCATGCAACTTCGACCGTTCCGTTTTTCATGACATGCACCATCACTTTCATATTGCATATAGAGTCATATTGTGTTCTAGGTATCGAGTTGTAATTTTTGAGTTGTAAGTAAATAAAAGTGTGATGATTTTCATTATTAGAGCATTTGTCCCGTGAGAGAAAAGGATGATGGATCCTATGAATCCCTCACAAGTTGGGATGAGTCTCCGGACTTTACAAATAATAAAAGAGGCCAGCGAAGCCCAAATAAAAAAAAAGCCAAAGATGCCCACCAAAAAAAAAGAAAAAAAATGAGAGAAAGAGAGAAGGGACAATGCTACTATCTTTTTCCACACTTGTGCTTCAAAGTAGCACCATGATCTTCATGATAGAGAGTCTCCTATTTTGTCACTTTCATATAGCTAGTGGAATTTTCCATCTTATGCACAACCACTTAGTTTTCTTTTTGAGCTTTCATACACTTATAGCTCTAGTGCATCCGTTGCATGGCAATCCCTACTCACTCACATTGATATCTATTGATGGGCATCTTCATAGCCCGTTGATACGCCTAGTTGATGTGAGACTATCATCTCCTTTTTCCTTGCAACCTCCACCATATTCTATTCCACCTATAGTGCTATATCCATGGCTCACGCTCATGTATTGCGTGAGAGTTGAAAAGGTTTGAGAACATAAAAGTTGTGAAACAATTGCTTGGCTTTTCATCGGGGTTGTGCATGATTTAGATACTTTGTGTGGGGAAGATGGAGCATAGCCAGGACATATGATTTTGTAGGGATAACTTTCTAAGGCCATGTTATTTCGAAAGGACACAATTGCCTTGTTGGTATGCTCGAAGTATTACTGTTTTTATGTCAATATTAGACTTTTGTTTTGAATCTTATGGATCTGAATATTCATGCCACAATAAAGAATATTACATGGATAAATATGTTAGGTAGCATTCCACATCAAAAATTCTGTTTTTATCATTTACCTACTCGAGGACGAGCATGAATTAAGCTTGGGGATGCTTGATACGTCTCCAACGTATCTATAATTTTTGATTATTCCATGCTATTATATTATCTGTTTTGGATGTTTTATATGCATTAATATGCTATTTTATATTATTTTTGGGACTAACCTATTAATCTAGAGCCTAGTGCCAGTTTCTATTTTTTCCTTGTTTTTGAGTATTGCAGATAAGGAATATTAAATGGAGTCCAAACGGAATAAAATCTTCGGAATGATTTTTCTTGGACCAGAAGAAACCCAGCAAACTTGGAGATGAAGGCAGGAGACCTGCCGTGGCGTCACAAGCCACCAGGGCGCTCCCTAGGGGGGCGCCCCCCTGGCTTGTGGCCCCACGGTAGCCCTCCTAACCCTATTCTTCGGCCTATAAATTCCCAAATATTCCCTGGATACCAAAAAGGGCCACAAAAATACTTTTCCACCGCCGGAAGCCTCTGTTCCCGTGAGATCCCATCTTGGAGCCTTTTCCGGTAATCTGCCGGAGGGGGAATCGATCACGGAGGGCATCTACATCAACTCCATTGCCCCTCCGACGATGCGTGAGTAGTTCACCACAGACCTTCGGGTCCATAGCTAGTAGCTAGATGGCTTCTTCTCTCTCTTTGTTCTTAAATACCATGTTCTTCATGATCTTCATGGAGATCTATCCGATGTAATACTCTTTTGCGGTGTGTTTGTCGAGATCCGATGAATTGTGGGTTTATGATCATATTATCTATGGATATTATTTGAATCTTCTCTGAATTCTTATATGCATGATTTCATATCTTTGCAAGTCTCTTCGAGTTATTGGTTTGGTTTGGCCAACTAGATTGGTAATTCTTGCAATGGGAGAAGTGCTTAGTTTTGGGTTCAATCTTGCGACGAATAAAAATATAGCTCCAAGTAAAATACCGATGGTCGTTAGAAGAAAGAGGGGATGCCACTCGGGGGCATCCCCAAGCTTAGTTGTTTGTTTCTCTTTGGATATATATTGGGGGTGCGGTAGCATCTCCAAGCTTAGGCTTTTATCACTCCTTATTCCTTCATCCATCGTGATCTCACCCAAAACTTGAAAACTTCAATCACACAAAACTCAACAAAAGCTTCGTGAGATCCGTTAGTATAAGAAAGCAAATCACTACTTTAGGTACTGTTGCGAACCCATTCATATTTTATTATTGCAATATACCTACTGTATTTTAACTTTACAATGGTTCATACCCTTCAATATAACCCATAGATTCATCCAAAGAAGCACACAATGCAACGAAAACAGAATCTGTCTTAAACAGAACAGTCTGTAATAATCTGTACTCTACCCATACTTATGTAACTCTAAAAATTCTGAAAATCCTTGCATGTAACTCTAAAAATCCTTGCATGTAACCGTGAAGGGATTGACAACCCCTTTATAGCGTTGGGTACAAGTGTTTGATTATTTGTGTAGGTACATCTATTGGGGACTTGCTTGTATCTCCTACTAGATTGATACCTTGGTTCTCAACAACTGAGGGAAATACTTATCTACTTTGCTTCATCACCCTTTCCTCTTCAAGGGAAAACCAACGCATGCTCAAGAAGTAGCACATACCCTTCAATATAACCCATAGATTCATCAAAAAAAGCACACAATGCAACAAAAATAGATTCTGTCTTAAACAGAACAGTCTGTATTAATCTGTACTCTACCCATACTTCTGTAACTCTAAAAATTCTGAAAAATAGCAAAATGTAAGCAATTTGTATATAAACACTGTGTTAAAATTTCAGCTCAAGATCATGTTCCAGTAAAAAAATGAAAATTCATATACTGGAGGCAAAGTTTCTGTTTCAGATTCAGCATCGCTTCTACTCATCCTATGAATCATCCTAAAGGCTTTACTTGGCACAAACACTAAATAAACCATAAAAACACAATCATAACAGAGGAATAATTGTGTCAACACACAAAAACAGAAAGGAAAAAGAAAAAAATTATTTATTCATTGGGTTGCCTCCCAACAAGCGCTATCGTTTTACGCCACTCGCTAGGCATAATGGATAGATTCAAGTATTGTCATCCTTGGTTTTGGATCCATAGGATGCCCTCATGATTGATTCATATGGTGGCTTAATTATTGTTCTAGGGAAGTGTTCCATACCCTTTCTCAAGGAAAATTGAAAATGAATATTGCCTTCTTTCATATCAATCACGGCACCTATAGTGCGTAAAAACGGTCTACCAAGTATATTGGGACAAGACAGATTGCAATCAATATCAAGCACAATAAAATCAATAGGCACATAGTTCCTATTTGCAAGAATAAGAACATCATTAATTCTTCCCAAAGGCTTTTTAATAGTAGAATCCGCCAAGTGCAAATTAAGAGAACATTCTTCAATATTGGTAAGACCAAGCACATCACATAGAGATTTCGGAATCGTGGAAACACTAGCACCCAAATCACACAAAGCAAAGCATTCATAATTTTTAATCTTGACCTTAATGGTAGGTTCCCACTCATCATGTAATTTTCTAGGAATAGAAATCTCCAATTCCAACTTTTCTTCAAAAGATTTCATCATGGCATCAACGATATATTTAGTAAAAGCTTTATTTTGCTCATAAGCATGGGGTGAATTCAACATGGATTGCAACAAAGAAATACATTCAATCAAAGGGCAACTATCATAATTAAAGTCTTTGCAATCCAAGATAGTGGGCACATCACTAGTTAAAGTTTTGACCTCTTCAAACCCACTTTTATAAAAAAATTCATCAAGATTTTCACCCTCCAAATTATTGGGACGCCTTCTAGCTAAAGTTGAATCTACTTCAGTCCCTTCATTATCAATTTTAATATTACTAAACAAGGAATTAATAGAAGAAACACCAATCACTTTAAGATCTTCATCTTTCTTATGAAGGCAATCACAAGAAAACAATTTTTCTAAGATTTATCTTTTAGCTCTAAGCATAGCGGTTCTTTTCTTACTAGCATCCATAGAGACATATAAAGCTTTAATAGATTCATCAATCTTAGGCACAAAACCTTTCAACTTGAGATTTTCAACATCATGAGAAATTCTATCAATGCTTCTAGACATATCATCAATCTTATTCAACTTTTCCTCTATCGTAGTATTGAAAGCCTTTTGTGCATTGATAAATTTTTAATATTACTCTCAAGATCAGAGGTGTTCCTATTATTATTATAGGAAGAATTGCCATAGGAATTACCATAATTATTAGAGGAATTTCTAGGAAAAGGCCTAGGATTAAAATTACCTCTATAAGCATTGTTATTGAAATTGTTTCGAGAGACAAAATTCACATCTACGGAATCACTATTTTGCTCAATCAAAGTAGACAAAGGCACATCATTAAGATCAATAGGAGCATTTTTACTAGCAACCAATTTCATCAAAGCATCAACTTTATCACTCAAAGTGCTAATTTCCTCTACCAAATTAACTTTTGACTAGTAGGTGCTCTTTCGGTATGCCATTGAGAATAACTAGCCATGATATTATATAGCAATTTAGTAGCTTCACCCAAAGTAATGTCCATAAAAGTACCACCCACGGTGGAATCTAAAAGATTTCTAGAGACAAAATTCAATCCCGCATAAATTTTTTGTATGATCATCCAAAGACTTAAACCATGAGTAGGACAATTTCTTAGCATCAACTTCATTCTTTCCAAAGATTGTGCAGCATGTTCATGCTCAAGTTGCTTAAAATTCATGATTTACGTCCTAAGGGAAATAATTTTCGCGGGCGGAAAATAATTAGTGATAAAAGCATCCTTGCACTTATTCCAAGAATCGATACTATTGCGAGGCAAAGAGGAAAACCAAATTTTAGCACGATCTCGCAAGGCAAAAGGAAATAGTTTCAACTTAACAATATCATTGTCCACATCTTTTTTCTTTTGCATATCACACAATTCTACGAACACGTTTAGATGGGACGTGGCATCCTCATTAGGATTACCGGCAAATTGATCTTTCATGACAAGATTCAACAAAGCGGCATTAATATCACAAGACTCCGCACTAGTGGCGGGAGGAGCAATAGGCGTACTAATAAAATCATTGTTATTAGTATTGAAAAAATCACACAACTTAGTGTTCTCTTGAGTCATCGTGACTACGCAAGCAAGATTGCAAGCAAGGGAGAGATCCGGCAAGAAAAAGGGCAAACGAAAAAGAGGGCGAATAAAACGGCAAATTGGTGAAGTGGGGGAGAGGAAAACGAGAGGCAAATGGCAAATAATGTAATTGCAAGGAGATGAGATTTGTGATTAGGAACCTGGTAGATGATAGTGGAGTCCCATCGGCGCCTACGATAGGCACGTAGAAGAGACCGCTTCCTCCCCGGCAACGGCGCCAGAAATTCCTTTGACGTGGCTTGAGACTGCGTCGGTATTTCCCCAAAGAGGAAGGGATGATGTAGCACAGCGACAGTAAGTATTTCCCTTGGTTATGAAACCAAGGTTATCGAACCAGTAGGAGGATGACCACCACCCAATAAGCAGCACTTGCACACAAACAACAAATACTTGCAACCCGACGCGAAAGAGAGGTTGTCAATCTCTCTACGATAATAAGATAGATTAGGTAGTGGTAGATAGGAGAGATAGATCTCTCAAGAACACAAATAAAAAGAGTAAATATGCAGCAATATATTTTTGAGTTTTTGGTTTTATAGATCTGAAAACAAAGATTGCAAAAACATAGATCGGAAAGCAATATGATGGAAAAGTAGACCCGGGGGCCGTAGGTTTCACTAGTGGCTTCTCTCATGAGTATAGCGCACGGTGGGTGAACAAATTACTGTTGGGCAATTGATAGAAAATCGAATAGTCATGACGATATCCAAGGCGATGATCATTATATAGGCATCATGTCCAAGATAGATAGACCGACTCCTGCCTGCATCTACCTCTATTACTCCACACATCGACCGCTATGCAGCATGCATCTAGTGTATTAAGTTCATGGAAAAACGGAGTAATGCAATAAGAACGGTGACATGATGTAGACAAGATCTATTCATGTAGGAATAGACCCCATCTTGTTATCCTTAATAGCAACGATACATGCGTGTCTTGCTGCCCCTTCTGTCACTGGGAAAGAACACCGCAAGATCGAACCCATCACAAAGCACCTCTTCCCATGGCAAGAAAAATCGATCTAGTCGGCCTAACTAAACCAAAGATTCGGAGAAGAAATACGAGGCTATAAGTAATCATGCATATAAGAGATCAAAGAAGACTCAAATAATATTCATGGATAGAAACTGATCATGAACTCAAAATTCATCGGATCCCAACAAACACACCGCAAAAGTTTACATCAAATAGATCTCTAAGAGACCATTGTATTGAGAATCATAAGAGAGAGAAGAAGCTATCTAGCTACTGCCTACGGACCCGTAGGTCTATGGTGGACTACTCACGCATCATCGGAGAGGCACCTATGAGGAAGATGAACCCCTCCGTGATGGTGTTTAGATTGGATCTAGAGGTTCTGGAACTTGCGGCGGCTGGAATTGTGTTTCGTCGACTCCCCTATGGTTTTTGGAATATTTGGGAATTTATAGGCATCAGAGGTGGTGCGGAAGGGGGCCGATGAGGGCACAACCCATCAGGGCGCGTCGGGGCCCCCCTGGCGCGCCCTGGTGGGTTGTGCTCTCCACAGCCTACCTCTCCGGCAGTTGTTTGGCCCACTGGGTGTCTTCTGGTCCAGAAAAAATCTCCAAAAAGTTTCGTCGCGATTGGACTCCGTTTGGTATTGATTTTCTGCGAAGTAAAAAACAAGCAAAAAACAGCAACTGGCACTTTGGCACTATGTCAATAGGTTAGTCCCAAAAAATGATATAAACTTGTTATAAAATGATTGTAAAACATCCAAGAATGATAATATAACAGCATGGAACAAGCAAAAATTATAGATATGTTGGAGACGTATCAGGCCATATTTAAGATATCTGTTAAGCGGGTACGCAAAAAGACTGGCCTAATCATTTCAGCAAAGCGTTCAAATTCTTCATCATCCTTTTTCTTAGATGGTTTAGGTGGAAAGGGCATGGGTTTCTGAACCCACATGGCTCTCTTTCTTTACCATGTTTTCTAGCCACAAAGTCTCTTTTATCATATCGTTTATTTTTAGCTTGTGGGTTATCAAAATCAACACCAGGCTCTATTTCAACATCATTATCTGGTTCACTATCATTGTTGGGTTGAGTATCTTCATGAACATCATCATTATTATGTTCATTATCACTAGGTGAATGTTCATTACCAGACTGAGTTTCAGCATCAGAAATATAGACATCATTATTATCAGGAGGTTTTTGTATCTCAGGTTCACTAGAGGTATGCAAAGTCCTATCATTTTTCTTTTTCTTTTTCTTTTTAGAAGGACTAGGTGCATCAGTGTTAATTCTCTGATAGTCTTGTTCAATTCTTTTAGGATGACCTTCAGGATAAAGTGGTTCTTGGGTCATTCTACCTCCTCTAGTTACTACTCTAGCATCAAAATCATTCATATCATTATTCATTTCATCAAGCAATTTTTTTTTGAGATTTAGCAACTTGTTCTAATTGAGTTTAAACCATAGAGGCATGCTTTCCTACACCTCTAACATCATTACTAATTCTAAATAGCAAGTCACTCAAGCGGGCAATCATATCAGAGTTATATTTCAATTATTTCAGAACATGTGCATTGAAGTGATCTTGCTTCATAATGTAGTTATGAAACTCATATAAGCATTGACTAGGATGTCTATTGTAAGGGATATCACCTTCATCAAACTTCAATAAAGAATCTACCTCTACCACCTGTGGAGGTGGTGGTGTGTCAAGGCCATGTATTTCTTCAATAGGTGGTAAATTCGTAACATCCTCACCTTTAATACCTTTTTCCTTCATAGATTTCTTTGCCTCTTGCATATCTTCAGGACTGACAAATAAGATACCCCTCTTCTTCGGAGTGGGTTTAAGTGGTGGTTCAGGGAGAGTCCAATCATCATAATTCTTCAATATAATATTCAATAGTTCTTTAGCTTGTTCAACAGTTCGTTTTCTGAAAACACAACCAGCACAACTATCTAGGAAGTCCCTAGAAGCATCAGTTAGTCCATTATAGAAGATATCAAGTATTTCATTTTTCTTGAGAGGGTGATCAGGCAAAGCATTAAGCAATTGGAGAAGCCTCCCCAAAGCTTGTGGGAGACTCTCTTCTTCAATTTACACAAAGTTAAATATTTCCTGTAAGGCAGCTTGTTTCTTATGAGCAGGAAAATATTTTTCAGAGAAGTAGTAAATCATATCCTGGGGACTACGCACACAACCAGGAGCAAGAGTATTGTACCATGTCTTAGCATCACCCTTTAATGAGAACGGAAATAATTTGAGGATATAGTAATAGCGAATCTTCTCATCATGAGCAAAGAGGGTGGCTATATCATTCAGCTTAGTAAGATGTGCCCCTACAGTTTCAGTTTCATAGCCATGGAAAGGATCAGATTCAACCAAAGTAATTAACTCTGGGTCGACAGAGAATTGATAATCCTTATCGGTAACAAAGATATGTGAAGTAACAAACTTAGGATCACATTTCATTCTAGCATTCAAAGTCTTTTCCTTATACTTGCGTAGCAATTTCTTAAGATCATTTCTATCCTTACAAGAAAGGATTTCCCTAGTTGTCTCCTCATCCATAACATAACCTTCAGGTATCTTAGGCATTTCAAATCTAGGAGAGCCAGGTCTAATAGTTGTTTCATAGTCATCAGTTTCAAAGGGTTCATCAATTTCAATAATTTCATTCTCTTTAGCTCTAGCAATTTGTTCATCAAGAAATTCACCTAGTGGCACATTATCATCAAGCATGGTACCAGCATCATCATCATAAGCATCATTCATAGCACAAGTAGCATCATCAATAACTTGCGACATATCAGGATTACTAGCATGTGGTGGTGTTGCAAACTTACTCATAACTGAAGGTGAATCAAGTGCAGAGCTATATGGCAGTTCCTTACCTCCCCTCGTCTTAGAGGGAAAAATCTTGGTTTTTGGATCCTTCAGATTCTTCATAGTGATCAATTGATATAAATCCCAAGTGACTCAACAAATATAGCTATGCTCCCCAGCAACGGTGCCAGAAAAAGGTCTTGATAACCCACAAGTATAGGGGATTGCAACACTTTTCGAGGGTAGAGTATTCAACCCAAATTTATAGATTCGACACAAGGGGAGCCAAAGAATATTTGAGAATATTAGAAGCTGAGTTGTCAATTCAACCACACCTGGAGATTAAATATCTGCAGCAGAGTGATCAGTCGCATAGTAGTATGATAGTTTTGATAGCAGTAGCAGCAGTAACAGCAACAGTAGCAATAGTTTTGTAGCAATAATAACTTAGCAAGAACAATATGTGGAAAACTCGCAGGCACTGGATCGGTGAACTCGTTGGATGATATTCATCATATAACAGTCATAACCTAGGGCGACACAGAACTAGCTCCAGTTCATAAATGTAATGTAGGCATGTATTCCGTAAATAGTCATACATGCTTATGGAAAAGAACTTACATGACATCTTTTGTCCTACCCTCCCATGGCAGCGGGGTCCATAAGAAAACTAAGGGATATTAAGGCCTCCTTTTAATAGAGAACCAGAACAAAGCATTAACACACGATGAATACATGAACTCCTCAAACTACGGTCATCACCGGAAAGTATCCCGACTATTGTCACTCCGGGGTTTACGGATCATAACACGTAATAGGTGCGTATGACTAGCAAGATCGAATCAAGAACATAGATATAATGGTGATAACATAAACGGTTCAGATCTGAAATCATGGCACTCGGGCCCTAGTGACAAGCATTAAGCATGGCAAAGTCATAGCAACATCAATCTCAGAACATAGTGGATACTAGGGATCAAGCCCTAACAAAACTAACTCGATTACATGATGAATCTCATCCAACTCCTCACCGACCAGCAAGCCTACGAAGGATTACTCACTCCCGGTGGGGACTATCATGGAATTGGCGATGGAGAAGGGTTGATGATGACGAAGAACGAAGATTCCCCTCTTCCGAGCCCCAAACGGGCTCCAGATCTGGCCTCCCAATGAATAACAGGAGGTGGCGGTGGCTCCGTATCGTAAAACGCGATGAAACTTTCTCTTTGATTTTTTTCTCCAAAAATAGGATTTTATAGCGTCGGAATTAGGGTCAGTGGGGCCCCGAGGTGGGCACAACCCACCAGGGCGCGCCTCGGGGGGGGGGGGCTGGCGCGCCCTGGTGTCTTGTGCCCAGCCAGGGCTCCCCCTCCGGTGGTTCTTGGCTCCAGTATTTTTTATTTATTACAAAATAAATCTCCAAAAATTTTCGTCTAGTTCCGAGAACTTTTATTTCTGCACAAAAAAACAACACCATGATAGTTCTGCTGAAAACAGCGTCAGTCAGGGTTAGTTTCATTCAAATCATGCAAATTAGAGTCCAAAACAAGGGCAAAAGTGTGAGGAAAAGTAGATACGACGGAGACCTATCAAATGTACTCTCACGTGACGCGATCAGCTCATGACTGAGCACGTCGACGTCACCTGAAGACTGCACAACGACAGCCGGCGAAGACGGACCTCCTAAGTATGCCTGCCAAGGGTTTCAAATCATGAACAATTAATTAGTGGTTAGATACGTGTGTGTGTGTGTATATATATATATATATATATATATATATAGAAAGTCTATTCGTCATCCAGGGTGAAGAATAAGTAATTCTTCACCCTAGTGTAAACTCGCAAAGACATGATTTCTTTTGGATGTAGTAATTTTACCTCACACTCGCGGTAATCTTACCTAATCGTCATGTTGTAATTTTACCTCACATGTATTGAATTCTCATCCGTCATGTTATAATCTTACCTCACCTCACGCATGCATGTCGTAATTTTACCTGACATGCATGACACATTTGTTTCTCACGGTCGATTTTAAAGAGCACTTAACTACACACCGTAATATTACCTCACATGCATTTGGGTTCTTACGGTGACTATATGATGCGTGAGGAGGTGGGGTGAGGAATAAGAATTCCTCACCCAGGGTGACGAATAGTCGATCCCTATATATAGAAAGTCGAGCCTACCAAAAAGAATAGATGGTATACGAGTCCGTCAGAAATTACTCCCATTTTTAACTTAAGAATAAGAAAGATGAACCAAGTTTGTTAGCAGGGAGGGACCTAGATGCCCAACAAGATATCTATCTTTGATGCATGTGAAATCTAGAGATTCATCCAGTTTACTAAGATTCTAGCATTGTAGCATTCTAGTTTTTTCTTTGCATAAAAAAGCAGAGATATCAAAATACCCGACGGAGACGAGGAGGTACTCGGCGGCGACGGGGGGGGGCGGCGACGGGCGGCGTCGAACGGGGCAGCAACGAGCGGCGTCGGGGGTGGCGGTGGAGATTGTGAGGAGGACGAGGGAGAATTTGGGGCTCGAGAGAGTGGGGAGTAGGGGCGCGATGCGGGGATTAGACAGATTAGTGCTGGCGTGGGCTAATGGGCCTAATGTGCAATGCCAGGGCTAATGTGTAATGTGCAACGATAGCACTAATAGAATGGCCATAGCGTATGAATTTAGCCAACGTCAGCACTATTTGAAAATATTAGTGCTGGCGTTGGTGAGAAATGGCGCTCCACGAACAAGAGTTGTGGCTTGTAACAGCCCGAGACCGACGCTCCAGAAGACGCCCGAGACTGTCGCATTCATCATCGCATCATTCGAATCATCTGCATTGCATCGACACTCCATTGTCGACATTTTTCAAAACTCGCATCCGTTCGTAGTCGCCGGTTCTCTTCGTGCTTGTCGTCGACCGTTTCGAGACCAACCACACACGCACGCGCCCGCAGCATCAATAAAATATTGTTTTCAAAAGTGTGTATAAAACTTTCTCAGATTGGGTCAAAAGTTGGCATGCGGTCTTGTTGTATCGTAGGTAGACCGCCTGCCAAATTTCGTCGCAATCGGAGGTTGTTTGATACCCGAACGGTCAACCGTAGCGACACCGTATCGGTTTAATCGTCGGTCGTTCTCGTGGTTTAAAACTTTGTTGTCGGGCCACATTCCCTCTCATCTCAGCCCATACCTCCCTCTCCACAGCCCAACCAGCCCACCTAACCCTCTACCCCGATCCGGCCGTCCGATGTCAATCGCACGGTCGAAAAACCACCCCTAGACCCAAACCCTAGCCCCATTTGCTATATATAGACACCCCAACTGTCCATTTTTTGCCTTCTCCTAGCTCCTCCTCGAAATCTGCGCCGCCCAACCTTCTCCCACCAGCCTGCCGCCACCGTCTTCCACGTCTCCCCAGCCGCCAGGGCCCGCCCGGGCCCAGATCCGGCCCGCCCCGGGCCCGATCCGGGCCGAGGCGCCCGCAGCCAGCCGCCTGAGCCAGGGGCCCCCGCAGCACCTAGAGCCGCGCCGCCTCCCGCCGGCCGGCCCCTCGCCGGAGCTCGCCGGAGCGCCGGCCGGAGCACCTCCGCTCCGCCCCCTCGCGCCCCGCTCCACCACGCCCGCGCCATGCTCCGCCGCCGGCCACCCCGGACTCTGCCGCCATCGGACCTCCCCCTCGGCGACCGGATCAGGCCGGCCCCCGTCAGATCTGCGCCTCCCGCGCCCGCCGGAGCCCCTCCTGCCCGCCGGCCGCCATTGACCAGCCCGCCACTGGCCTCGCTCGGCTCGGGGCTGGGGAGCACGACGCCCAGTGCCCCGTTGACCGCGCCCTCGTGGGCCCCGCGGGCCAACCCAACGCCAGATACAGCCCAACTGGCCTGCGGTGAGAAACCCTCTAAACCCCGCCCATTCATGAGATAGCTTATCCCGCGCACGTGCGCTTTATATTGCCGTGTGAATCGTTCGCTATTTTAGCAATCTGTCGGATAGTGCTAAAACGGCCAAGTGTGAGAAAACTGTCTGTTTTCACCATATTGCATTTTGCGAGGACTACAACTTTTAAACCGTGCATCCGTTTGAAATGTTTAATATATGTAATAGCATCTAATCTTCGTGCTCTACCTGATAGTATCATTTGCATGCTCATAGGAATGCATTTAGGTGTCGTAATGTGTGTGGCAAAAGTGCATCCCAACGTAGTTGTGAAATCTGTTATTTTATTCAAAGTCTCGTGGATGATTGCATCTAACCCGTAGGCCTTTTGCATATGGTATCTTCATGAGTTTTTCCCTATGTGATGTCTAATTTGATTCCATGTCTCTGGTTGCTAGGTAGAAGATCATTATCATGTTAATTTATTGTTCACAAGTAGCCATCGCGTTAAAAACTGTAATCTGTTAACGTAGAGTTCCGTTTTGTGAGCATCATATTAAGCAATCCATGACCCGTATGAACATGTGCCAATGGTATGTTTTGTAGTGTGACATGTCTAGTTGTCGTTAGTGTCCTTGGCATGCCCATAGATGATTGTAATGCAACTGTTATTGCCATGACAACATGCCTGGTCAAACTGCAGTTTTGGGAGTTAGTTAAATTTTCACCAAGTCTGAAACTGTTATTTTGTTGCCATGTTGCCATGTGATTTGCTAGTGTTCTAGGGGTCTTTTGTGGTTGCTCCCAAGGAGTCTTTTGTTAAGCATGTTGTTGTCTACCAGGTTGTACCATTTATTGCCATGTATATGATTTGCATCATAGTTATTTCTGTTGTCCAATATGCCAATCTGTTAAAAAACTGCTGCTCTTGTCTACTCTAATTTTCACGAAGTCTGAGAATCTGGTTATATCGGAATGCCATGTTGTGTTGATGTTTGCCATGAATCTGAGCATAATTTGATGTTGCCATAATGGAATGAATTGTAGTGCATCATGTCCTCTACCATGCTCTTAAGTTTCATGCTAATATATGACCTGTACCATATAGTTTTACTGCTGCCAATATGCCTTCGTGATAAAACTGCTGTGTTAAAAACTGTTATTTTCACCAAGTCCTAATCTGCTATATTTTATTGCCATGTTGTGAGCTTCCTACCATGTGATCCATGACTCTTTTGAGTATGATATATTAAGATGATATGAGGTGTGTGTTATATGCTACTGCCCCATGCTTAGTTTGTGCATTTTGGATTCTTGTAGCTTGTTGTTTTCATGTGGGCAATATGCTATGTTGCTGTCTTGGGCATATTTTAAATAAAACTTGTGTTGGTTGTTGTGGTTGAACCGTAGCTCCGTTTTGGACATGCCATGTATAAAACTTGCTTAGAATTCCATGTAGTTTCATAATATCTTGTTCCATCCATGATTTAACTTGTTTGTGGTGGTCGTTTGCATGCATTTGCATTCATGACACATGCATCTTGTGTGTGCCATATCTTTTAGGCCGTAGCTCCGTTGCAGACGTTCTATATATGTAAATCGACTAGAATGATGAGTAGAATCACATGGTACAATTTATTTTCCTGTTTAATAAATATAACATATGGTTAGTGCAGATCTGACCAATTTCGAAATTAACATATGGGGACGTTTCGGAAATACTATAAGTTGTTTCCTGCCTCATTTAAGATGCCTAGATAGTGTAGTTTCATTATGCTTCACCTCTTTCCATGCTTAATAACATTTAATATTGTCGTGTACCTAACGAGAGTGAACTAAATAATTCGAATGTGGAGTTTCGTCAATAGGCAACTCGTTGCATATTGAGCTTCACTTAATGTGTAGTGTTTGATTGTTGCATCTTGCCATGCCATGCCTTGCATATTTAAACTTGACATGCATCATCATTGCTTGCGCATCATGTCATGCATATCTTGTGGTGTTTATCATGTGTTGATTGTTGTTTCCAGTTTGCTTCTTCTCGATAGAGTTCCGAAAGCGTTCGGAGTATGAGGATTCGTTTGACTACGTTGGTTCGTCTTCTTCATGGACTCGATCTTCTTTCGAGCGGATCTCAGGCAAGATGACCATTTCCCTGGATACCATTACTATCATTGCCATGCTAGATGTCTCGTTTCTATCGCTTGTCTCGCTACCTACCACTTGTTGTCAAGCCTCCCAAAATGCTATGAGAAGCCTCTAACCCCCTCCACATCCCAGCAAACCATTGTTTGGCTATGTTACCTTTTGCTCGGCCCCTCTTATAGCGTTGCTAGTTGCAGGTGCAAATTGTTTTCCAGGTGCAACATGGATATCCTTTTTGATATATCACAATATTATTGCTATTTAATTTAATGCACATATATACTTGGTAAAAGGTGGAAGGCTTGGCCTTTTGCTCAGTGTTTTGTTCCATTTTTGCCGCCCTAGTTACTTGTGTACCGGTGTTGTGTTCCATATTGAGCGCTCCTAACATGCTCGAGGTTGTTATGGGGACCCCCTTGATTTTCGTTTTGGGATAAAACTCTTCTGGCAAGTCCCAACATTGGTACTACATTTGCCTAATAACTAATAAAATTGCATAGGGACCCGCCGGCACCCGCGGATAATTAATTAACAACCCGGGCCAGTGCTCCTCATGAGTGTTGGTCCAAAATAGAGCACTGTGTGGGGCCACCCCGGGGCAACTCGGGTGATGTCTATCAGGCCACTGTACACTAGCTCATCTGGTCGTGTCCTCAGAACGAGATACGCGGCTCCTATCGGGTTCGTCGACACGCCGGGCTGCCTTGCTGAATTTGTTTTACCTTTCTCGAATGTCTTGTGCACGGGATTCCGAGGATACTTTGGGCTATCTCGAGGTTGAGGTTTTCCAACGGAATCTCCAAGGAGATCATGGGTTTCGTGGTCGAGGTTATTCCCGCGGCGTGTGGTTAGTTTGTGATGGATGAGTTGGAGCACCCCTGCAGGGTTAAATCTTTCATGAGAGCCGTGCCCGCGGTTATTTGGTAACTTGGAAACTTTGTTTAACACCCGGTCATAGTAAACTTGAAGTAAACTCAAATAAAATACAACAACCGTGTGCATAACCGTGACTGTCTCTTCTCGTGATTTCTGTACCGAGACAGAATACGGTGGGGTTATGTTTGACTCGTAAGTAGGTGTTCAGGATCACTTAGTGATCATTACTAGTTCATGTCCATTTATGTGACGATCAACCCCCCCTTATTCTTGTACTCGTAAGTTAGCCACTCAAATAAATGCTTAGTGCTTGCTGCAGCCTCACCACTTAACCATACCTCACCTGTTGGGGATATAACCCCGTGATATAACCCGCCCAGGAGGGGCCGGGTTAGGAAGTTGGTGGCTTAGCAGTGAGGCCTTAAGTAGGCCAGAAGACTAAGACAAAGCCTGGAAGTAACATACCAGACGGGCCGGGCGGAGGCCCAGAGCCGGAAGGCAGTGTGTGACCCGGAGGTGTAAGCCGCCGGGAGACAACTTGCCAGAGAAGGCAAGGTGATTTCGAGATAAGGTCGGTTACTAGATATAATCCGGCCCGGACTCTTGTAAGCCCAGGGCCTCGACCTGTGTATATAAAGGCGGGTTCCCTGGGCGGCTTAGGGTACAAAAACCTTTGATTGAGAGCTAGGTCAAGCGAATCCGCTCCCTTGTAATCGATACTCAATCAATACAACTCAAAGCAGGACGTAGGCTTTTACCTCCTTTGAGAGGGGCCGAACCTGGGTAAACCCGTGTCTTTCGTCCCGATCAACCCCTTTGAGTTAACCGCCATAGCGATGGTTTCACCCCTAAGTCTTTTCACTAGGACATCTGCCATGATAAAACCACGACAGTTGGCGCCGACCGTGGGGCCGATGCGCTGTGGTTTGGAGTATTCGAAGGGCTCTCTCCCAGGGATCGAGGGATACGCTGTTGGCAGGATGATATGCATAAGTTAAAACCCGGACGTTGTCACCCCCCTGGGAGGTTACTTAGTGCTCCGTTTGATTCAAGATCAGACAGATATGCATAAGTTGTCAGCCCCCTGGGAGGGACCTTTTGTGGTCAGCAAGAATCTCAACAATGGGTCATATTACCTCATTGATATACGGGAGAGCGATAAGTCATGCACTTCCAGAGAAGAGACCAGCAGGCCGTGGAATATTGCTCATCTTCGGCCTTACTATACTTGAGTCATTGACTCTCATCAATGTACATATCTCTGTCATTGTATATACCTTTTTCAATATAATAAAGCCGGCATCCCCATAATTCTGGGCCTCTGCCGTTTTCGTGCAATAAGATTTGTGCAAAGAATTGATTGTTCATAAGGTCACTTGGGGGCTTCCAACCCACTGGGTTTAGCTTTCATACCCTCTTGACCGGCTTAAAAGCCATATTTGAGTTAAACCTGCCTATTTGCAACTTGCTACTCCGCCAGGTGACCCGCCGAACGTTTGACAGTCAATCTTTTTTAAAGACCCTGAACTAGTCAAAGTTAAAACGGCGGCTTATGTCATGTGAGAGCCGGCTTACAGAGAGCTAGGATAAACTCACCTGTTCGCTGTAGTATCTCTGCTATGTGGCCCGTTCATACTCTTAATAGTCAATCTTTTTTAAGACCCTGAACTCGTTAAGGTTAAAATGACGGATTTATGTCACGTGAGAGCCGGCCTACGGGATTATAGGCATTTATGCCTAGCTTCTTTGAAGCAAAAATCTTGAGTTTTCTCCAAAATATATATACAAGAATTGATCTTTTTTGGGCTGTGCCTTTAAAGCCGCCTTATAGCAACTGAAAGTATACACGTCTATATTTTCTGTTTGTTGTTTTTGCAAGACTTTTTTCATGAGGAGATTATTCATCTTTGGATGACTACTCATTAGTCAAGGCCTATTGCTGTCATGACCTGCCAGCGGGTATTGTTTCCATATTTTCAAGATTACGGAGTACTGAGTTGTTAACTCGCCAAGGAGTGTGGTCATAAATCGTCAGCACAGGAGTTGTTTGCAGTAGCAAAGCAGCCAAGGTATAAGTTGATAAAAGTTCAAAACGTGCACGAAGGGACGGCACAGGCAAGCAGTTTTTAGCTAAGTCTATTACAAGGCTGCGTGGAGCTCAAAATTTTGGACCAAAGTTTTTCATACGATCACAATCCAGCCGTTAGTTCATCCGGGTTAAACTTCATCCTGGTTCAACTCCTCGCCTAAGTTGCTGACGGGTCATCCTGCGCCGGGTCTTCTGTCTCCTGGATCTGAAGGTTGTCCATATCCCAGTTGCAGTTGATTAAGGCCTGGAATTCAGCTTCATCATGCAAGATGGGAGACTAGGGATGGCACCCGCCGGGTTTGGGTACGGGTGGAGCAACCCCATACCCTTACCCGTCGCTCAAAAATTTACCCATCACCCATACCCATACCCGTCGACGGGTACAATTTTTTCCCATACCCGTGACCCATCAGGGTAAATGGGTACCCACGGGTAAGATTACCCATATTTGCGACACATAAATTTGAGCATTACAGAGTCATAAAAAACAACTTATAATAATAGCTAATAAACTACAACACTCCATGACAGCAACACGTATTCATAAAAAGCGGCACGTTGATGAACGACAACGCTTATTTGTTATCAGCAACACTTATTTGTAACCACAACACATTAAGGCAGCAACACATAGTCATAAATAGCAGCACATGGTTATACAGTTTAAGTTCACAAACTCCTGAGCCACGACTAAATATAGAGGTAACTTGGTCATACATAAGACCACAAAACAAGCATTTCAATAAAGTTTTAGTACCATAAGAAGTTCAACCGAAATAAACTCGAACAATCTAACAAGAGCAAAACTAAGATCGTGGTGCGGCAATTTATTCTTCTTGACGACGAACCGATGAGTCCATGCCTCCACATCTCAATTCTCAAAGGGCCAAGTCCTAGTTGGAAACGTGAACACATTAAATACTCAATTGGAAAATACTCAAATACTCAATTGGAAAATGAAATGCGTTGGTAAGTACTAACATGCATGCCCTCTTGGATGTCTTGAAGGCAAGTCCAAAAGCTAGCATCTCCTTTATGAGCATCTACAACAATCAATTTGTAAACATGAAGAGACAATGATTAGCAATAGTTAAATAAAGAAAAAAACTAACAAAATTTTCTATTTGCTCACCTTTGTATTTGTTTCTAAGCCAGTCCTGGGAACACATCAATACCTCCACCATATGAGGAGTTAGGCGGCTCCTATGATCACTAAGTATTCGGCCACTTGTGCTAAATGCCGACTCTGAAGCAACAGTTGTCACAGGAATAGCAAAAATATCTCTCGCAACCTTTCTTAATGTTGGATATCTTGTTCCAGATACTTTCCACCAATCCAACACACTGAATTTTTCCGTGTAAGTCACTAGGCCATCTTTCAAGTACATCTCTATTTCACCTTGTAGCCTAGCCGTTGCAGGACTTTGCTTGGCGACAATGTCATTGAAGACATTCATGATTGCAGGAGCTTTCATTGAAGAAATCAATTCTTCACATGGTTGATATTCATCTTCTTCCACTTCATACTCCTCTATCAACGCATGTAGTCTAGCAACTAATTCATCAACCAACTCTATGCACTCATAAGAAGATGGCTCAATGCCATGGAGCATGGCAAAGCAAGCTGTCAACATTTGCTTCTTATACCGAGGATCAAGAAGTGTAGCCATCCCCATTAGATCTTGAATGTCCTTCCAATACTTATCAAATTTAGTAGTCATTTCCTTCGACATTTGTTTAATAATTTGGTTGCTAGAAGTGGCCCACTGTCTCATTTTCATTTTAATCTCACATATTTTGGGGAAGTAAACATTAGCTGTAACATAATCAGTGCCTGAGAACAACTCAGTTATCTCATAGAATAATCTAAGTCTCTCCACCACATGTGTAGCAAACTCCCACTCTTCATCACTAGGTAAATACTCATATTGCTTATCAACTTGCTTTGCACGTTCAAAAACAACTCTATATGGTAGAGCTACTTCTAGCATCATGAAAGTGGAGTTCCACCTAGTTTTGCAATCAAGAACCAACTTTCTTGTTATTTTAACTTTCTTAAACTTAGCCATATCCTCAAACTTCTCTATCCTTTTTCCTGTGGCAGTCCAATATGCCACACTTTCTCTGATATTTTCTATGGCCGACTTCATAACATCCAAGCCATCCTTTACTATAAGATTTAAGATGTGTGCACAACAACGCATATGTAGCAAAGTACCTTCCAAAGGTAGTTTCTTCTTCCCTATCTTCCCCACAATCGTCTCAATTGCCTTGTCATTGGTTGTGCAATTGTCCACGGTCACTCTCATGAGTTTGTCATCAATATTCCAATCAAGCAGTGACTCATAGAGCACTTCGCATATTGTTTCAGCATTATGAGGAGCTGGGACATATACAAACCTGCAGTATTCAGCGACATATCATAAATATTAGCACATCATAAACAGCAACATAGAGTAAACGACATCGTGAACACATACTAAACAACAACACATAGTAGTACCTCATGATGATGCTTCGAAGCTTCCAAGAATCATCGATAAAATGAGCTGTAACAGCCATATAGCCCTTCTTTTGGATGTCAGCAGTCCACATATCTGTGGTGATAGCAACCCTTGATTGGTGCACAGTCATGTAATCAATTGCCTTCTTTCTTTCTTCGTTGAAATTTTCCACAATATCATTCCTACAAGACAAAAGAAGAGGATATACAACATATGTTACTTAGTCATTGCATAGAATAAAGTAGATAGTAAATAAATCGAATAAAAACATAGCAAGGTATACCTAATAGTATTTCTTGTATGTAGCCTGAACAGTGGCTGAAGTGCATGAACAAACCTCCTAAAACCAGCATGGTCCACTATAGACAATGGATACTCATGCAACACTGACATGTTACCAAGCTCTCTTCTAGCGACCTCTTGATCAAAAGTATAACTCTCCACAGAAACGTTCCCATCCTCCTTAGCATTCATCATCAATGATGACTGACTCATTGTTTTGCCTCCCTTGGTTTTTAACTTCTTGAGAGTACAAGTCTTTAGATGTGCAGCAAGATGCTTTGTGCCTGCTCTGGATCCTGAAGTAAGTTCCTTGTGACAGTAGTTACACCTTGCCTTCCATTGCCCATTAACCTTCAACTTCTTCATTTCTAACCAAACTTTCGAAGATAGCTTGCGTTTGCCAACTTCATTGACGTCTTCCACCTCGTCCTCTTGGCCATCTTCATCATCTGAAATGGCAACAAGATCTCCATCTTCATCCATTGGGGCAGATGTATCATCGATGGATTCACGAGAAACATCTCTTTGGATGTTGGTGCTTGTATCACTGCATAAATCAGTGTTCATATAAATATATTAATTGCTATTGAAACAAAATATTTCATACTTAATCGGTCGCTTAAAGGTTACCATTACTTTCACTGTCATTCTGGAGAGCCAATAAATAGCAGAACTTTGAAATAGACTGTTTGGCATTTTTACTAGATACTGATTAAATGTTGAACAGTTATAGCATTTGAATTTACACACTAGAATCCCTACCAAAATGTTCTTGTGATAAATTTAGTATTTCTGAAGCTAAACGAACAACTCGTCACACTTGCTGCAGCAAAAGAATTCACGGGTCAGATAATCACTTTACAGAAAGAGGTGGACAATTTTTTTAGAGTTTGAATTTACACACTAGAATCCCTACTCGTCACTCAAAAGCATTTGAATTTAGACACTAGAATCCCTCCCCGCAAAAAAAAAGACACTAGAATCCCTACCAAAACGCTGCTATTTTTCAGTATTTCTGAAGCTAAACGAACATAGTGCTCGTCGCCATAGCTCTGTGTGAAACAAATTTAGTATCAGAAAGAGGTGGACGCCGCGACAACAATCGATTTATACACATAGTGATCGTCGCCATTTTGCTGCAGCAATCACGACATGATCCATCTTTTCGAAACTTCATGGTTCAGTTAAGAAGCTCGCAATGACACACAGAAAATTGTATTCATCACGTCATCCCATCTATATCATGTATACATAGAAATCAATGCTTATATACATGAATGCATCACATCATCTATGTACAACAAAGATATCTAAACTGCAAGATCAGTGCTCGTAATCATAAAATCATAAAGAAAATCGATACTCACCTAGACGACATAGCCTTGCTCTTGTTCTTGCGATTGGCAGCAGCAGATCGGCCATTGCTAAGCAGGCTAGGGCGTCCCTTCTTCATGGACGTCTCCGACATAGTGCGGCGACGGTGCTGCACCTTAGACCCCGGAGCACGAGGTGGAAGACCTTGACGTCGGCCGGGGAGTTGGCTCTTTTCTGGCGCGCGGAGGCGGAAGGCACCATCTGATGATAGGGTTGGGCCTGGGCTTGGGGTAGGCATGTCGTGCTCCTGGCTGTGGTGGTCGCCGAGCTGCAGCTCCTCCTCGTTGTTCCCTTCCACGTGCGAACTATGATCATCGTCCCCTGGCTCCATGGTGTTGGTGCGAGGCAGCAAGCGGCTGGAGGCGCTGGCGGTGGCGGGCGGCAGCGAGCCAAGAAGATGAGATCGACGATCTATTCTGCTGGGCTCTGGCTGCTACAATACTGCTGCCTGCGAGGTAATTCTGGACGTAGACGTCAATCACGCTGATCTATATATCCATATAAGGAACGAGGCAATTCTGGACATCAATCACTTAGATACGTATCACATATTCACGTATGGGATTTTTGACATGGGCTAGCTGCCGGATTATGTACATATAATATATTTAATATATGGAGAAATGATATTTATGCCTTATTTGTCAAATTATACACGGGTACATGGGTACACGGGTACGGGTTATACTAAACCATACCCGTACCCACTATACCCGATGGGTTTCAAATTTTCCTAGTTATGTACTCATGGGTATTTTTTTAACCCATACCCTTGCCCTAATAGGGTTTTTACCCGCCGGGCACGCGGGTAACGGGTACCCATTGCCATCCCTATGGGAGACGGGTCAACATCAGGGGCAAAGATATGCTTACGACGCTGAGGAGTCAGATCCACCGGCTCAAAAGTAGGCGCCCGAACTCGTGCATTGTTCTTGTCATAAGCCGCCTGATAAACCTTCAGATCAGCCTCTGCGGCTAGTTGGCTGGCCAATACTCGAGACGCCTTGAAGCAACGAGCATAGTCCTCTTGCATGAATTCTGACCCGTCATCTTTCAGCTGTGGGAACCCTCCAACCATCTCTGCCGGGTTAAGCTGTGGTGCATAAGCCAAAGCCCGGCTCAAAGCAGCTACCGCGCCCTTACGGGCGGCTGATTTTTTCAATTCTTCAAACTGCTTGGGGATTGTTGAGGGGCATTTCAGCACGTCTTTGACGAGCTTTGGAGTGCCCTTTTCACCCATAACAGCCCTGATGGTGAAAAGACTTCCAGCGTACAGTTGCTCAGTGAATGAATATAAAGCTTTCAGCTTCAGCAAGCTGTCATCTGGAAGATTGCGAGTTCGACGGCCTACAAACAGTTCAATTGTATAAGTCGCCGGGCGAGTCTTTATAAGACTGTTTGAAAAGAATGCTCATAAGATAGTCAACAATACTTACCAAAGACAACTTCAGTCATCCGAGCTACGTGGCGTTTCAGACTGGTCAGTTCTTCAATAACGGGTTTAAGTTGGCCCTCGGCGTCTTCTGCGCGTTTGACCAGGGCGGCTTGTTCAGCTTTAACAGATTGTTTGTAGGCTTCAAAATCCGCCTTGGTATTTTCCAGCTCTGTTGAGGAGAGCCGCCATTTTGCGTCAGCTTCAGCTCAGGCGTCTTGTTGCAAAGCCAGGTTTTTCCTAAGGCCGGTCAAACTTGACTCGGCCACAATTAATGTGTACAATAGCAGTTGTTAAGTGGACGTTTCCCAATCCTAAGCCGGTAGCACGGTACATAATGACGCTTGGTGGCAGTGAAGAACTTTATTACAAGTCTCAAGCACATTGCAAGCTATATTCTTGACACTTGGGGGCTAATGTATATCAGTTCTTTCAAGTATATAATGCAAGCAGACCCGGATCATCTTCAAGAAGATAAACCGGCCCTTGGGGCTTACAGGCTCTACAATTTGCAGAACAAATGACTAGTTTTTTCTTTACAAAAGTAAAAGACCCGGCTATCTCAAGAGATAAGCCGGACCTTGGGGGCTATGGCTGGAATTTTTTCATGTCAGCAAAATAAGTGCCGACTTATTATTTACATAATGACTCGGCCCTTGGGGGCTAAACGCTGATGAAGTAAAGTGCATATATTATTGAAGAACTGACTTATCTTCAAGAAAATAAGCCGGCTCTTGGGGGCTACGTAAGGGTGTATGGAATGAGGATAAGTTGAGTATACCTCATATTTTTTCTTCATCATACCAACTAGGTTGGCTTCCATATCCCGGCTTGCGGAGAGGCGGCTCAGATATCCAGAATGCAGCTCGTCAACAGTAAGCTTCTCAAGATTGGGAAGATCAATTTTAGCCTTCTCCTTCTCAGGTGAAGGCATCTCATCCTTGCTAATATGCTTGGTCAGTACATTGGAAGGAGTCTGAGTTGAATAACTCGTCCCAGTAATGATAACCCCTTCTTCATGGGAAGTCACATATTCAGCTATTGGCAGAGGACTGGGCGGCTTAGGATCAGTCTCCGGATTAACCTAGGTAATCACAATATCAACATCCGCCGGCTCAGTAGGCTGGGGTGTTTCATCATGGTCGCCTTGTTGAGCTTCAGAGGGCTCAACACGGGTGTCAGGAGTGTCAAGCTTCGGATTCTCCAGCTCGAGGGCATCAGGATTGGCGGATGACCCGCTTATTTTCCTTTTCTTGGCTTGGGCCCTGTGAACAAAGATTTCATGATAAGTTGTGTGAAAGGATGAAAAAGTTAGTAAACAACATTAGATGCAAAGAAGAAAATTACCCTGGGTTGATGACAAGAGGTCACATCTTTGAAGCGGTTGAGTCGCCAGAGGAAGGAGGTGTTTCCTGAAAAGTTAAAGTTGGGCAATATGAGCAGTTTCACTGCATAAGGCTAGCATGCAGAAGAAATGAAAACAAAGTTATGAATTACCTCGTTATGGCGTTTCCGAGGAGCCAGAGCGTCGGGTAAGCCGGCCACTAGATCTTCAGAGCCGCCGCTCCGGGTCTGACGCCTGGAGTCATGTTGCTGCTTCTTCAAAAGAAAGTTGGGATCCAAGTGAGCAAGGGGGTGTGAAAACTTTACTTTTCGGATGACCCGCCGTATTTTCTCTCTTGGCAAAGGTTTCGAGTCGGAGGAGATGGTAGTTACCTCTGCTGCGCCGGCTTGACTCGTCTCCGCTTCACCCTGAGAGGAGTCAGCGTCAATAAGTTGCATGAAAAGAAGGCCAAGAGAGTCAAGTTCTACCTCCGAGTCATCCAGTTCGAGCAGCTCTTGAGCTGTCGACTTCTTCTTACGAGCCGGAGCCCGGGTCTTAGTTGCCTTTGTCTTCTTCATTGAAGTGGAGGCTGTGGTTATTCTCCTCTTCCAGAAGGAAGAGTCGGCCTACATATATAAATGCATTTGCAGAAAGATTAAATGAGGTGTGTGAAGTACAAAATCTAAAGGAAAAAGAGTGAAGGTTAAAGAAAAAAGTCTTACTGTGGGAGCCGGGTTAAGAGCATAGAAGGGGCTTAACCCCGTCTTGTTGCAGACCTTCTGAGGTTCTCCCAGCAATGATTTGACAATCAAGTTGTGATCCTTGTCTGTCAGAGGCGTCTGGTTGAAGCGCTGAGGGTCATTCACTTCACCAGTGTATTCACACATTAAGCCGCCGCGCCGGCTCAATGGTAAGATTCTCCAGGAAACCCAGCAGCGGGTTAAATCAACAACAGTCAGCCGTTGGCTAATAAGGCTCTATTCTTTGAAAATGTCTGAGTGTATTGGGCGCGCTCTATGGCGAACAACCGGTCTGGGACCTCGGTGGTGGTGCAGAGCCGGTAGGGACGATAACCTGGGAATGGATTTTCTTCTTTCGGGGAATTATCTCTGCAATAAAACCAGGTGCGGTTCCAGTCGTTGGGATGACTGGGCGGAGTGGCTGAGGGAAAAGACACATCTCTCCGCCTTTGGATTGAAACGCCTCCGAGCTCAAGACTTGGCCCGTCTGCTATCTCGGTCTGGCGGTTGATATAGAAGAAGTCTCTAAAGAGATCAACAGTGGGTTCCTCTTGCAGATACGCCTCGCAGAACACTTGGAATTGGCACAAGTTGGTGACAGAATTGGGGCCAATGTCTTGAGGGTGGAGTTTATAAAAGTGCAAGGCATCCCAGAAAAACTTTGACCCGGGCGGTGAGAAGCCACGGAGAAGATGATCCGTAAAGACAACCACCTCCCCTTTCTTGGGTTCGGGAGTGACCTCGGCACCAGGAACCTGCCAATGAATGACGTCTTGAGCCGGCAAAACCCCCATGACTACGAAATCATTGAGTATATCCTCGGTAACCCCGGAGCCTACCCAATCGCAATAAGCGGGGGCTTTAGCCATGACGGCGGGTTAAACGTTGTGGCAAGGCATGGAGATACGGCGGATTAAGAACGCTACATGACCAAAGCAGTTATGATTCTAAGACGACAACGCTATTTGGTGGGTCATTGTTAAATTATGAGCCGCCGTCAACTACAGGTATGAAGCGAATTATATTTTGCCAGGGAGAGCCGACAGCGTGATGGCGGGTCAAATGGACAGTGAATATTGAAAATGTTGCTAAGTGTGGCCAAACAAGTTCCACCAACTACAGCTGCAATTACAAGATCTACGGACGAAGATAAAAGGGAAACATTTTCTAAACCTAAAAACATCAGTAGAAGAACAGGCAGTTGATACATGGATTCCAGTGAAGGAACGATCTACTCTGAATACGAAATACATATTAAGCAGAGCACCGCGCGATTTAGCTAGCGTTTCGGAGCCTAAAGACATTTTCATTTCCAATCTATGTTAAGCACTCCGACGAACGGTGGCGGACTCGGAAGAGCTCCGATGAACTAATGCAGATCTGAGAGGGAAGAAGAGTGGAACCTGGAAGATGCAGGGAGTGCGAGTGAAAACGCATTTGCTCCCTTGGTGGTTTTGGTAATTAATAACAACATATAAGTCATTGAACTAATGTTTCCACTAAGTATATTTCAGGAAAAGTTCAATGATAGGGATGGCAAATGGATTGTGGAGATTGTGGAATTACCCCAAGATGCAAGGAAATGGATTGGCAAAGCTTCAAGCAAGAGGACTCTACATTTTACTTTGTGAGAAATCACTTTGAGTCCATAGGAAAGCCAATACTATTAAAAGGGGGTAAGGTTCTGTTGGTGAACAAAATGCTCATACGTGCACAAGTGATAGTCACCAAAAACACCCACAAGCTCTTCCACAAAAGTCTGTCCAAAGTCAAATATCCAAAATCGGTGCAACCAACACTTTCCACTCGGTGCCACCGATTCCCAAACTCAGACAGACCTAAGCCAAACCCTAGCCTTTCGGTGCAACCGATTCTGCTTCGGTACCACCGAGTTTAGGTTGCCAACTTTCTGTTACGCAAATTCACAATATCGGTACCACCGAGATTGTTGGATCGGCGTCACCGAGAATGGGCAACCTGACCGTTGGTCACCTTATCGGTGCAACCGAGTTTCCTATATCGGTCTCACCGAGATTCAAAAGTTGCCACCTTTTGGTCACTTCGGTACCATCGAGATTAACACATCGGTGTCACCGAGTTGGTCATTTTGTGTGTAACGGTTGGATTTTTGGGGATGCCTATATATACCCCTTCACCATCACCTACTCGATAGAGAAGCACTCAGAACTATTCCATACTTGCCCCATCCAGTTTTGTGAGAGAGAACCACCTACCCTTGTGTTGAGGTCAAGATCATCCACTCCAACCATATGGATCTTGATTTCTAGCCTCCCCAAGTTACTTTCCACCAATCCCATCTCTTCCACCAAGCCAAATCTATGAGAGAGTGATTGTGTGTTGAGGAGTCTATCATCTTGAAGCACAAGAGCAAGGAGTTCATCATCATTGTCGAGCCTATTACCTTTTGGAGGGTGGTGCCTCCTAGATTGGTTAGGTGTCGCTTGGGAGCCTCCTACTTCGTGTTGTGGAGTTGAACCAAGAAGTTTGTAAGGGCAAGGAGATCGCCTACTTTGTGAAGATCTACCCATAGTGAGGCTAGTCCTTCGTGGACGGAAGCCGTTATGGAATAGTCAAGGTTGCTACTTCGTGGACCCTTATGGGTGGAGCCCTCCGTGGACTCTCGCGACCGTTACCCTCCGTGGGTTGAAGACTCCATAAACGTGGATGTACGATAGCACCACCTATCGGAACCACGGGAAAAATCATCGTGTCTACAATTGTGTTTGATCCTCCTACCCTATCCTTTCTACTCATGCTTGTTGTTACTTTCCGCTGCTATACTCTTAGACTTGCATGTGTAGGGTGTACTTGACTTGCCATGAAATGCTAAAATCTGCCAACTCTAAAATTTGGGAAAAGGTAGAATTTTTATTTGGTCAAGTAGTTTAATCACCCCCCCTCTAGACATACTTTCGGTCCTACAGCGAGCATGCACCGGCGAGCTCTGGATGCAAACAGGGTGATGCAGCGGCCTTTGTTGAGGAGGACGGCGCGGTCCGGACGGCGCGGCGGAGCTTCGGTTGCGCGGGCGTCTGGAGGAAGAAGAAGAAAGAAGCGGCAGCGACGGAAAGTGAAAAGGATGGGACCCCCCGCACCTTTTTATAAGGGGGAGATGGAACAACAACAGTCCAACGCGGGAATCGAGGGGACAAGATGATGATTGACCAAGAAAACGCCTCGATTTTCGGGTTGACCAGTTAATGCAAAGATCCGTTGTGATGTCATTAAGATTTTTTGGATTTACCAGAGATGACGTCCTCAGTTTTACATGGCGGGTCATGAAGATTTATTTCGGGTCAGGTGATTATGAAGAACACAAGACTCGCCAACCAGAAGACTTGAAGATTGACATGAACAAGTTCAAATCAATCTGGGGCCTAATGTTGGGGATATAACCCCGTGATATAACCCGCCCAGGAGGAGCCGGGTTAGGAAGTTGGCGGCTTAGCAGTGAGGCCTTAAGCAAGCCGGAAGACTAAGACAAAGCCTGGAAGTAACATACCAGACGGGCCGGGTGGAGGCCCAGAGCCGGAAGGCAGTGTGTGACCCGGAGGTGTAAGCCGCCGGGAGATAACTTGCCAGAGAAGGCAAGGTGATTTGGAGATAAGGTCGGTTACTAGATATAATCCGGCCCGGACTATTGTAAGCCCAGGGCCTCGGCCTGTGTATATAAAGGCGGGTTCCCTGGGCGGCTTAGGGTACGAAAACCTTTGATTGAGAGCTAGGTCAAGCGAATCTGCTCCCTTGTAATCGATACTCAATCAATACAACTCAAAGCAGGACATAGGCTTTTACCTCCTTCGAGAGGGGCCGAACCTGGGTAAACCCGTGTCTTTCGTCCTGATCAACCCCTTCGAGTTAACCGCAGTAGCGATGGTTTCACCCCTAAGTCCTTTCACTAGGACATCTGCCGTGATAAAACCATGACATCACCCATTAAGCTTTGCTAGTCTTGATACCCTTGGAAATGAGATTGCTGAGTCCTTGTGGCTGACAGATTCCTACAACAACAGTTGCAGGTACAGGTAATGTGATGATTTGACGTGAGCGTGATGCTTGTTTGATTTGGAGTTCTTCTTCTTCTTCATCGATCATCGGATGGGTTCCAGGCCGGCAGCCTGGGATAGCAAGGATGGATGTCATTTTATCGTTTGTTTTCGTCCGTAGTCAGACCGTGCTCTTCTGTATGATGATTGTATATGATGTTGTATTGATGTGATCTTGATTTAGCTTGTGGCGAGTGTAAGCCAATTCCATATACTCGTCTCTTCTTTACATGTACTTGTAATGATATCCATTCTTGCGAAACGATGAGATGCGCTTCTATCCCTGTCGAGCCCCTCGAGCCAAAAATAAGGATAGGATCGCATCTTGGACGTTACAAGTTGGTATCAGAGCCTGTACCGACCTAGGAGCCCCCTTGATTGATCGAACTTTGGCCGAGTCGAGTCTAGTGAAAAACTATTTGAGTCTAGTTATATATCGGAGAGTAGGATTATTTTTACTCCTCTTCTATGCTCTGGTGAGGAATTACGACTTAGGAATTTTAACTCTACCCCTCTTCTCACTCAAATTTTTTTTAGGATCACGTGGGTATTTTGGAACCTCTATGATGTCGATGTGACCGGAACTCTGTTCTTGGTGCCTCCCGTACGTATGGATTGGACCCAAGGAGTTGAGCTCCAAGGGGTTCTTGACACATCATTATTGTTCAGTTTCCTTAGTATCTCAGGACGCGGATGTTCGAAATTGCTTCAATACTATTCGTGTTGCAAAGAGTGTGGCGGCACCCAGTACTGGGGAGCGGGATCACATGTACTGCCATCTTTAGTATCGTTGTGATTACGAGGGTATGAGGTAGATGAGTTTACGAGACCTCTGGTTGTGTGTTGACGGATGAGATACACTGGAGAGTAGTGTTATTGCTAGGAGTTGAGTGATGGATAAAAACTCCGTGTATCCGTGGACCAGATTGCATAACCAAAGATTTCGGAAGTTCTTAGGTGGGAATTCAAGTAGTTACCTAGGATTATCCTTCCAACAAATGCAAATGGGTTATGTATTTGTTTCCGGCTTAATCCTCAAGCCTCATCTTGTGGTTTTGTTGGAGTTTGGTAATTAGAGTTGCTTCGATGTCAAGTGGTGTTCATATCTTATCCCTAACCGGTGTGCTTCTCTTCAAGATAATTCATTCCTCCCCAATATTGCAAGATCAATCCTCATATATCTTTCCGGAGTTCTTTCATCTATCTAGTTTTCTTTGTTTTTTCCCGCCCTCCCACCCTTTTTCTTCAATGATTAAATGATCATCCAAGTGCCTTTCTTTTCATGTGGTGTTTCCGCTATCTTTTCTTCCGTATGGTATCTGGTGATGCAATGTGAAGATGCTCAAGTGCTAAGTTCATCGTTCTTCATTCGTTTTCTTCTCCGGTGGATTCAATTCAACCTCTCAGTGTTGTCATATCCTTCGCCATCCGTCGGAAGCTTCCCATGTTGGAAATTCTTGTCCAAGTTTCCCTTGTTTTCATCTCTCTCTTTTCTATCCGGAGTGCTGAAGATATCTCAGAAGATTGGTGTTTCATTCAATCCTTTCAAATTATTTCGAGGTTCTCACCTCATCGAGTTTTAATTTGTACCGGTGCAATCTCCCATTCTAAAATTGTTTCAACGGTGTTTTCTTTGAATGGGCTCATAACCCATAGGTTTTTCCCAGGATCTTACTTGGCTATTCTAATCTTCCGGAGGTGTCCTCAAGTTCTTTTCAAATGTGATGTAAGAATGAATTCCATCAGTCATATTCCCTCTCCAAGATCATTTCCGAATCATCATAGTTGGCTCAATATTTTTTCTTTCTTTTCCGGAGTGTCTCAACAATTTTGGCGGTGTCCCTCTCACCTTTCTCAATCTGCAAGACCGAAGAAGAGTTTCTCTTAAATCTTTATCCGTTCTTTCGAAGACTCGTAATTTCAACTGCGTGCTATCCTCTCAAATTGTTTCCGATCATGAGAAAATTCCTTCCATATCTATCCGGATTATTTCAGAATTGTTCATTTTTTTCGATCCTCCGAAGGCCATCATTTCAGAAGATTTCTTCGTTCTCAGCTTTCAGCTTTCGTTCCCTAATTCTTCTCAATTGTTGTCTCTTCGTTCGTATCTCAATTATCCCGGTTGCTCATTCTAGTTCTGCTAGTGGATCATGACCTCTTCGTTCTCATGTATCTCCATTCATTCGAAGTATCCTCATCCGTTTCAAATTCTTACCGGTGTTCTCGTTCAAGACTTCCTCAAGTTTATGCTCTTATCTATCCTCAATCTATGCAAGAAGAATAAGTCATATGCCAAATCCATTGCTTGTCATCTATTTAACTTGATGAAGGATAAGCATAACATAATTCTTTTTCTTATTTGATCAAGGTGTTTTCAATCCTTCTTCCGGAGGTTGTTCATGATATCAAATTCTCGATTCTAAGTTGCTATCTTTTCGTTCTGGAGTCTCAAGTGTTCTCAGTATTCTCTTCATCTAAATCTTTGCAAGGCCTCAATCTTTTTCTTCTCAACCTTCATTCCTTTTTATCAGTCTTTTGTATACGGAGGTTCTACATGATGGTTCATCAAAGATTTCTTTCCTTCTCAAAGTGTTCTTCAAGATTCTTGTGGTAGTTCCTCAAGTATTCTTTATCTTGCATTTCAAAGTGCAATTCCTTATCCCTTATCTTTTGAGGTGGTGTTATAACATTCTTGGTTCATGAGGAGTCTCAAAGAGAATTTGTCAAGAATGAGATATGTAAACCCATTTGTATTCCTTGGAGCCCTCTTGGATTAGATTTCACCAAAAGCGTTTCCTAAGGATTTTTGCTATCATGGTGCTCATCAACGATCCATGTTCTCAATGTATCCTCTGGTTGAAAGAAGTTTGCATATCCTGTTATTCCCAAGCAATCCTTGTTTTCGTTAGTGGCGGGTTGTCACCTCATAATTTTGAGATGTTTCCATAATCCCACAACAAGTTTTCTCTTTTCATTGTTTATTTTCAACAACTCCATTCAATCTCTTCTTGTTAGGATGCTTTTCAAATTCAATTGTGGTAGAAATTGTCATTTCTTCGCCATTCTCTTCTCTCCAATGATCTAGCTTCTTTCCTTGTTCCGGAGGCATTGTTATGTTGCTCTATTCATCCCATCATCTCAATTTGTCAAGATCATGTTCCTTCCCTGCTTATCCATTTAACCGGAGTGTTGTGTTCCCTTTTCAAGTTATTTCCATCTCATCAAGTTTTGACTCTCTTTTCTACCGGAGTGCTGCCCAAATTTCTTTTGAATTCTTGCTTGTTCCTCATGTCATTCTTCATCTTTTTGCATCCTTCAAGTTTTGTTGTTTTCCACTCGTTTGTCAAAGAAGCAACTAAGTTTTACCTCTTCCTGTCCTCTTTCTCTTTCTCTTCCCATTCTAAGATCTCGGGTCGAGATCTCTTGTAAGTGGAGGAGAGTTGTAACAGCCCGAGACCGACGGTCCAGAAGATTCCCATTTATTTCCGTTGTCATCGTGTGATTCATTTGTCTGTCGCATTCATCATCGCATCAGTCGCATCATCCGCATTGCATCGGCACTCCGTTGTCGTCATTTTTCAAAACTTGCATCCGTTCGTAGTCGCCGGTTCTCTCCGTGCTTGTCGTCAACCGTTTCAAGACCAACCACACACGCACGCGCCCGCGGCATCAATAAAATATTGTTTTCAAAAGTGTGTATAAAACTTTCTTGGATTGGGTCGAAAGTTGGCATGCGGTCTTGTTGTATTGTAGGTAGACCGCCTCCCAAATTTTGTCGCAATCGGAGGTCGTTTGATACCCGAACGGTCGACCATAGCGGCACCGTATCGGTATAATCGTCGATCGTTTTCGCAGTTTAAAACTTTGTCGTCGGGCCACATTCCCTCTCATCTCAGTCCACACCCCCTCTCCACAGCCCAACCAGCCCACCTAACCCTCCACCCCGATCCGGTCGTCCATTTTTGGCCTTCTCCTAGCTCCTCGAAATCCACGCCACCCAACCTCCTCCCACCAGCCTGCCACCGTGTTCCACCTCTCCCCAGCCGCCAGGGCCCGCCCGGGCCCGATCCGGGCAGAGGCGCCCGCAACCAGCCGCGCGAGCCAGGGGCTCCCGCAGCACCTAGCGCTGCGCCGCCTCCCGCCGGCCGGCCCCTCGCCGGAGCGCCGGCCGGATCACCTCCGCGCCGCCCCCTCACACCCCGCTCCACCGTGCCCGCGCCATGCTTTGCCGCCGCCCGCCCCGGACCCTGCCGCCGCCGGACCTCCTCCCCGGCGACCGGATCAGGCCGGCACCCGTCAGATTTGCACGTCCCGCACCCGCCGGAGCACCTCCTGCCTGCCGGTTGCCCGTTGACCATCCCGCCACTGGCCTCGCTTGGCTCGGGGCTAGGGAGCACGACGCCCAGCGCTCCGTTGACCGCGCCCTCGTGGGCCCCGCCGCCCAACCCAATGCCAGATCCAGCCCAACTGGCCCACGGTGAGAAACCCTCTAAGCCCCGCCTGTTCATCAGATAGCTTATCCCGCGCAGTGCGCTTTAAACCTTTTTGTGAATCATTCGATATTTTAGCAATCTGTCGAACAGTGCTAAAACGGCCAAGTCTGAGAAAACTGCCTGTTTTCACCATATTGCATTTTGCGAGGACTACAACTTTTAAACCGTGCATCCGTTTGAAATGTTTAATATATGTAATTGTATCTACTCTTTGTGCTCTACGTGATAGTGTCATTTGCATGCTCATAGGAATGCATTTAGGTGCTGTAATGTGTGTGGAAAAACTGCATCCAATCGTAGTTGTGAAATCTGTTATTTTATTCAAAGCCCCGTGGATGATTGCATGTAACCCGTAGGCCTTTTGCATATGGTATCTTCATGCGTTTTCCCTATGTGATGTCTACTATGATGCCATGCCTCTGGTTGCTAGGTAGAACATCATTATCATGTTCATTTGTTGCTCACAAGTAGCCATCGCGTTAAAAACTGTAATCTGTTAACGTAGAGTTCCATTTTGTGAGCATCATATTAAGCAATCCATGACCCGTATGAACATGTTCCAATGGTATGTTTTGTACTGTGACATGTCTAATTGCTGTTAGTGTCCTTGCCATGCCCATAGATGATTGTAATGCTACTGTTATTGCCATGACAACATTCCTAGTCAAACTGCAGTTTTGGGAGTGAGTTAAATTTTCACCAAGTCTGAAACTGTTATTTTGTTGCCATGTTGCCATGTGATTTGCTAGTGTTATAGGGGTCTTTTGTGGTTGCTCCCAAGGAGTCTTTTGTTAAGCATGTTGTTTTCTACCAGGTTGTACCATTTGTTGCCATGAATAGGATTTGCATCATAGTTATTTCTGTTGTTCAATATGCCAATCTGTTAAAAACTGTTGCTCTTGTCTACTCTAATTTTCACTAAGTCTGAGAATCTGGTTATATCGGAATGCCATGTTGTGTTGATGTTTGCCATGAATCTGTGCATAATTTGATGTTGCCATAATGGAATGAATTGTAGTGCATCATGTCCTCTACCATACTTTTAAGTTTCATGCCAATATATGACCTGTAGCATATAGTTTTACTGTTGCCAATATGCCTTCGTGATAAAACTGCTCTGTTAAAAACTGTTATTTTCACTAAGTCCTAATCTGCTATATTTTATTGTCATGTTGTGAGCTTCCTACCACGTGATCCATGACTCTTTTGAGTATGATATATTAAGATGATATGAAGTGTGTGTTATATGCTACTGCCCCATGCTTAGTTTGTGAATTTTGGATTCTTGTAGCTTGTTGTTTTCATGTGGGCAATATGCTATGTTGATGTCTTGGGCCTATTTTAAATAAAACTTGTGTTGGTTGTTGTGGTTGAACCGTAGCTCCGTTTTGCACATGCCATGTATGAAACTTGCTTAGAATTCCATGTAGTTTCATAATATCTTGGTGCATCCATGATTTAACTTGTTTGTGGTGGTTGTTTGCATGCATTTGCATTCATGACACATTTATCTTGTGTGTGCCATATCTTTTAGGCCGTAGCTCCGTTGCAGACGTTCTATATATGTAAATCGACTAGAATGACGAGTAGAATCACATGGTACACTTTATTTTCATGTTTAATAAATATAAAATATGGTTAGTTCAGATCAGGACAAATTTCTAAATTAACATATGGGGTCGTTTCGGAAATACTATAAGTTGTTTTCGGCCTCATTTAAGATGCCTAGATAGTGTAGTTTCATTATGCTTCACCTCTTTCCATGCTTAATAACATTTAATATTGTCGTGTACCTAACGAGAGTGAACTAAATAATTCGAATGTGGAGTTTCGTCAATAGGCAACTCGTTGCATATTGAGCTTCACTTAATGTGTAGTGTTCGACTGTTGCATCTTGCCATGCCATGCCTTGCATATTTAAACTTGACATGCATCATCATTGCCTGCGCAATATGTCATGCATATGTTGTGGTGTTTATCATGTGTTGATTGTTGTTTCCGGTTTGCTTCTTCTCGATAGAGTTCCGAAAGCGTTCGGAGTGTGAGGATTCGTTCGACTACGTTGGTTCGTCTTCTTCATGGACTCGATCTTCTTCCGAGCGGGATCTCAGACAAGATGACCATTTCCTTGGATACCATTACTATCATTGCCATGCTAGATGTCTCGTTTCTATCGCTTGTATCGCTACCTACCACTTGTTGTCAATCCTCCCAAAATGCCATGAAAAGCCTCCAACCCCCTCCACATCCCAGCAAACCATTGTTTGGCTATGTTACTGTTTGCTCAGCCCCTCTTATAGCGTTCCTAGTTGTAGGTGCAAATTGTTTTCCATGTGCAACATGGATATCCTTTTTGATATATCACAATATTATTTCTATTTAATTTAATGCACATATATACTTGGTAAAAGGTGGAAGGCTTGGCCTTTTGCTTGGTGTTTTGTGCCACTTTTGTCGCCCTAGTTACTTGTGTATCAGTGTTATTTTCCATATTGAGTGCTCCTAACATGCTCGGGGTTGTTATGGGGACCCCCTTGATTTTCGTTTTGGGATAAAACTCTTCTGGCAAGGCCCAACATTGGTACTACATTTGCCTAATAACTAATAAAATTGCATAGGGACCCGCCGGCACCCGCGGATAATTAATTAACAACCCGGGCCAGTGCTCCTCATGAGTGTTGGTCCAAAATAGAGCACTGTGCGGGGCCATCCCGGGGCAACTCGGGTGATGTCTATCAGGACACTGTACACTAACTCATCTGGTCGTGTCCTGAGAACGAGATACACGGCTCCTATCGGGTTTGTCGACAAGCCGGGCGGCCTTGCTGGATTTGTTTTACCATTCTCGAACGTCTTGTGCGCGGGGTTCCGAGGATGCTTTGGGCTATCTCGAGGTTGAGGTTTTCCAACGGAATCTCCAAGGAGATCACGGGTTTTGTGGTCGAGGTTATTCCCGCGGCGTGTGGTTAGTTTGTGATGGATGAGTTGGAGCACCCCTGCAGGGTTAAATATTTCATGAGAGTCGTGCCCGCGGTTATGTGGCAACTTGAAAACTTTGTTTAACACCTGGTCATAGTAAACTTGAAGTAAACTCAAATAAAATACACCAACCGTGTGCGTAACCGTGACTGTCTCTTCTCGTGATTTCTGAACCGAGAGAGAACAAGGTGGGATTATGTTTGACTCGTAAGTAGGTGTTCAAGATCACTTAGTGATCATTACTAGTTCATGTCCATTTATGCGACGATCACCCCCCCCCCTTATTCTTGTACTCGTAATTTAGCCACTCAAATAAATGCTTAGTGATTGCTGCAGCCTCACCACTTAACGATACCTCACCCATTAAGCTTTGCTAGTCTTGATACCCTTGGAAATGAGATTGTTGAGTCCCTGTGGCTCACAGATTACTACAACAACAGTTGCAGGTACAGGTAATGCGATGATTTGACGTGAGCGCGATGCTTGTTTGATTTGGAGGTCTTCTTCTTCTTCATCGATCATAGGATGGGTTCCAGGCCGGCAGCCTGGGATAGCAAGGATGGATGTCATTTTATCGTTTGTTTTAGTCCGTAGTCGGACCCTGCTCTTCTGTATGATGATTGTATATGATGTTGTATTGATGTGATCTTGATTTAGCTTGTGGCGAGTGTAAGCCAATTCCATATACTCATCTCTTCTTTACATGTACTTGTAATGATATCCATTCTTGCGAAACGACGAGATGTGCTTCTATCCCTGTCGAGGCCCTCGAGCCAAAAATAAGGATAGGATCGCATCTTGGGCATTACATAGCCATTTCTGCATTAGTGATGGTTGGACCACACGTGACAACTAGTTAATCACACATGACAACTATGGTTTGACCACACGTGGCAAGTAGTTAACCACATGTCGTGGGAATGAACCTGACAATACTACTAGGGGTACGAAAGGAGGGGCAAAGTCTAGCTACGGCACAAGTGTGCACTCGGATGTCTACGAGTTCAGGCCTCACTCGGAAGTGATAAAAGCCCTACGTCTCGAGCCCGGAGGCTTTGGTGTTTGCTTATGGGTGGTAGAAGATTACACAGGGTCGGAACCCTTGCACTGGCGCCCGGGGGTGGCTTATATAGAGTGCGCCACCACCAGCCGAGCACCATCATTAGGGTAATAAATGCTAATGGAAGCTGCATTACAGGAACGACTGATTAACTAGGCGTTACTGGTAACGGGGAATTAACTTCACAACGAGTGACTATTCGAGTTCCACGGATGCCATGTCTTCTGGGTCGCTTGAGCTCCTATCTGTCCGAGTGGTGCCGTGGTAGTCCGAGTGGCTTGAATAATCCGAGTGAATAGCCATATGCATCCGAATGCGTCTTTAGTTCAGGGGCTTTAATGACATTGTGGGACCACAGGTGGGCTCTAGATGTCGGGCCTGTGACCCTACCCATAGTAGGCATCCTCATCAGTAGCCCCCGAATCCATGAGCTTTTAGTGGTCGAGTGACCGACACTCGGAAGCGTCAACGGCCTCCCAGAGGTGCCCAAGAAACGGTCTTGCCATTTTTCACTCGGCTTCAAACCATGATGGATTCAGGATTAACATTCCTTGTCCAAACTTGTCTAATTTGGCGGAGCAGTACTGTCATATGAAGTCGAAGTGTTTCTCAGAAGAAACGATCCGAATGTCCGGTCATTTTATCCGAGTGTTTGGTTGGTGTAAATCATCCACTCGGTCCGCAGGAGCGAGTCGCCGGATCCTTTGAAGCACGGAACTTGTCTCATTTATGGCACGGAGAAATTTCCGCGCGTTCGAAATCGCGAAGGTTGCGCGTGGGCTCGCGGCGGAACGGTCATGTCACGGTAATTTGAGGTAGTGGGCACGACGCCTCGATACCTGCGCCGAGATTTTCGCCACGTGTTCCAGAAGCTCTGAACAGTAGATCCGCGGATCTCGCTCCGTTTGAGCATTGACGGCCAGAGATTTCGCCGGATTTTTGGTATAAAAGTGGAAGCACTGTAGGGGGCGAAACAGATCTCACTTCCGCCCTCTCCTTCGTCTCCTCCGACGCATGCCCGCATTCCCTCCACCTTTCTCTTGTCAAAGGTCAGTCCGAGCTCGCCGGAGAGAATGCGCACGGCGGCTGCGACTGCGAAGGCCGATCGGGCGAAGAAGAGCTCGCGCGCCTCCTCCTCAAGCGCTGAAGCGCCGACAGGATGAACTCAAGGCAAGTGGTTGCCGTCGCGGGTCACCAAGGCCCAGATGCTTGAGCTGGAGGGCCAAGGATTCGTGCCCGAGGGGAGCTGGCGGCTGCCGGGGGCGGGCGAGGACGAGCCTTCGCCGAAGGGAGACGAGCGCGTGCTCTTGGTGACCCACCTCGAGCGAGGTTTCTCCCTTCCGCCTCATCCCTTCTTCCGTAGATTTCTGGGTTATTTTGGTGCTCAGCTTCATCATATCCCGCCCAATGCTGTCGTTTACCTAGCCGCATTAATTTCTCTATGCGAAAACTTCCTGGGTTGTCACCCCCATTGGGGTTTGTTCAAGCATCTCTTCACTTGCCGAGTGATGACTGTAAAAAAGCCCACTCGGTCAAAAGATAAGACGAATGTGGCCCAGTTGTGTGGGGGTCTGGGAATCCAGCTGCGGGGAAAAGTTTGTTTCCCGTAGATGACGTTTCCAGATTCGGTGAAGGGGTGGCAGGAAAACTGGTTTTACTGCCAGGACATTCCAGTCAGTGAAGGTCAGTCAGGACTTCCACCGTATACATCCGAGCGCATTTGGCCAGTCCCCAGGCTGACTGTGACCAAGGAGGAGAAGACTGAAGTGGATATCCTGGTGATAGCTCTGGTAGCCTTGGTGCAGAAGGGTGTCAACGGCCTCGACTTGCTGGAGGTTTTTCTCCAGAGGAGGATCCAACCATTGCAAGCCAGGGCTCACCCCATGTGGGAGTATACTGGACCGAGTGACTCCACTCGAACGCACCCGAAGGAGCTGAATGCCGACATGGTGGAAGCCAAGATCAAGGCGATCACCCCAGCGCGTGACAACCCCAGGGGGAGCAGGCTGGTGGCTCCACTCTCATTAGAGAATCCGCCGAATGAGGTAAACTTCGAAAGTCCATCATCCGAGTGATATTTGTGTATTTATTGTAGTTGATCCGACTGATCTTGCTCTTCATTCGGCAGGCCTTCACGCAGATGAGCAGCCAGGTGCCAATCATGGACAGGGACCCGGTTGATGTTGCAAGTGATACCGATCATCCAGAAGATTCGGCAGAAGCAGGGGAATACGAAGAGGCCGAAGACGATGAAGACGATGAAGAAGAGGAAGAGGAAGGCTCGGAGGGCAGCGACGAGGTGGAGTCGTCGCGCTCGGATGACCGAGTGCCTGAAGTTCGTTCCAAGGCGCGCCAGGACCCGGGAGTCCGCGGTGGCGGTCCCAAGGGACCAGAAGCTGTCAAGCCAACTGGGTCTGCCCTTCCGACTCGCAGCTCGAAGCGTGGTCATGGAGAACTTGTATCATCACCCGAGAAGGTGGCGAAACAAGACAAAGTCACCACGGCCAAACCTCGGAAGGCAGTCCCCATCCCAAAGATCAAGATGACCATTCCCGTGGCGTCGGCATAAGTATCTCCGCTTCAACAATTGTTGTTTAAATTTGTCCGAGTGATGTAATAATCCGAGTGTTTACCTTTGTAGTGCTGACACTTCAACTGCTTCACCTGATCCCCACACTCTGGAGAAAGAGCGGGCTGACGCCGATGTTGCATCTTCAAAAGGTAATCTTTGAATTCACTCAGTTCCTTAGAACATCAACCGAGTGTTTACCTTTTACTCATCTCCGAGTGCCTTTGAACACTTGCAGCTCCGAGTGAAGTGATCGACATTGACGCGGATGACAAGATTGACCTGCCAAACCCTACTGCCGACGCGGACGTCGTGATGCAGGAGTCATCGCCTGCCGATGCATTGGAGCCAGCACGAGGGGCCAGCTCGGGAGCTGGAGCTGCACTCGGAACTGGTACCTCATCGTCCCTGTTGACTCCCTCCGCAACCAACATCTTTGCGCTACACTATGTCCCGGAGGATCAAGTAGGAGCGAGCAAAGAGGCGTTAATCCAGCTAGAGGTGATGAGTGAATGACTGAAGACGGCGTATGATGCGAGTGAGGCGTTGAAGAAGAATGTCCGAGTAAGTACTCTCGTAAGTACCTTCCTCAGTCGGGATTTTTTATTTTTGTCTCGTGTGGATATGCATCCGAGCACACCTGCTGGGTGTCTTTGGGTTCCAGTGGGGGCGTGCTGAGCGCACCCACTGGGTGTAGTCCCCGAGGCTGCCGTCGACTGAAGTAGTCGGCGGGAGTCTTAGAGTCCGAATGAATTTGATGTTCGATCCGTTTGTATTTTATTTTCCAGTGGGGGCGCGCTGAGCGCACCCACTGGGTGTAGTCCCCGAGACTGCCGTCGACTGAAGCAGTCGGCGGGAGTCTTAGAGTCCGAGTCAAAATTTGACTGACATTTTTCCTTTAATTCCTGTTTGTAGGTTGTTTGTGAGCTCGGAAGCCACTACAAAGCTTTGGAGGAGGAGGTGCAGGACCTGCGCATCAACCTTGAAGCCGAAAAAACCAAGAACGCCCGACTGGAGCAGGAGAAAAAGGCAATCGAAGGTACGTTCATCTTGTCCGACTGCCGCAATAACTGCCTTCCCTCCCTGTCCGACTGAGTCTATTTCATCAGATCTTCGTGGCGAAAATCATAAACTTGTCGAGAGGTTGAAGAATTCTATTTCTTTAGAAACTGTGAAGACGGCCCTCGAGAAGAAAGACACAGATCTGGCAGCTGCCCAGAAGGAGGCCAGCCGAAAGACCAAGGAGGCCGAAGAGAAGTTGAAGGCAGTCGGGAAGCTGGAGGAAGAGAAGAAGGCTCCGGAGGTTGCTGCGAAGAAGTCTAGGGAGGAGCTCACCGAGCTGAAGAAGTCATACGCCGAGTGGGAGACCAAACTCAAGCACATCACCACGAAGAAGAACGAGCTGGAGCAGTTTGTCAAAGAATACGACGACTCCGTGAGCGAAAAACTCAAAGGTAACATTCCTGAGTGACTCTTGTGCAACCTTGTCCGGCCGAATGAATTCTGTTCACTTCTGACTCTTTTCTTCATTCGACGCAAACCCAGATCTCTACGATGATGTCGCCGAGGAGACTGACAAGATCGAGAAGGTGCTGGACCCGTCCCGAGAGCTACTCAAGGACAGTGCTGCTATGGCCATTCTTCGTTTGGAAGAACGCGTCGATCAAGTGACTTCATATATGAAGAGGCTCAGCACTGCCGTCTCGGAAATTGACCGAGATGTCTTCTCCGATGAGGAGTCCTCAAAGGATCTGGAATCAGTTCTCACCCGAGTGAGGGATGTACCAAGCCGAGTGAAAGCTTGGAAAAAATCCGCGGCCCGGGCCGGAGCTGACATTGCCCTCTCACTCGTACGTGTCCACTGCAAGGGAGTGGACGATAAGAAGCTGAAGTCCCTGGAGGTCGCTAACAAGAAGCATGCCAAGGTTGAAGACTTCATGGAGATGTTCATGGAAGCTGCCACTCGGATCGCAGACAGCATTGACCTGGATACCTTCGTCGAAGCAGTGGTCCCGCCTCAACCCGAGTGATCGTCGGGTTTAAAATTCTTTAAGCTTTTGCCTCGGAATGCCGAGTGGTAGTTGTAACCGTAAGACTTTAAATGAGCCCGAGGCTCCTGTCGTCAGAACTTTTATCCGTACTCTCGTTTCAAGTGACGTAGTTTTTATTTGCCTTGGCTTTATTCGATCTTTGATTTCTGAATGTTTATACTTTGGCGATGAGGAACCGCAGCTAAGTCCCCGAGTGTGGGCGAGGACCACACTCTGAATTGTTCATGAGAACAATGATGGTCTTGTCCATCTTAGAAATGATGGTCCTGTCCATCTTAGAGTCCGAGTGTGGAGGATGTCCCACTCGAAACGGTTTAAAACTTAGGTGACGCGGGGCCGCAGCTAAGCCCCCGAGAGTGGGAGAGGCCCGCACTCGGAATTGCTCGTGAGAACAATGATGGTCCTGTCCATCTTAGAGTCCGAGTGTGGGGGATGTCCCACTCGAAACGGTTTATAACTTAGGCGACGCGGGGCCGCAGCTAAACCCCCGAGTGTGGGCGAGGCCCGCACTCAGAATTCTTCGTGAGAACAATGATGGTCCTGTCCATCTTAGTAATGATGGTCCTGTCCATCTTAGAATCCGAGTGTGGAGGATGTCCCACTCGAAACAGTTTATAACTTAGGCGACGCGGGGCCGCAGCTAAGCCCCCGAGTGTGGGCGAGGCCCACACTCGGAATTGTTCGTGAGAACAATGATGGTCATGTCCATCTTAGTAATGATGGTCCTGTCCATCTTAGAATCTGAGTGTGGAGGATGTCCCATTCGAAACAGTTTATAACTTAGGTGACGCGGGGCCGCAACTAAGCCCTCGAGTGTGGGCGAGGCCCGCACTCAGAATTGTTCGTGAGAACAATGATGGTTTTGTCCATCTTAGTAATGATGGTCCTGTCCATCTTAGAGTCCGAGTGTGGAGGATGTCCCACTCGAAACAGTTTATAACTTCGGCGACGCGGGGCCGCAGCTAAGCCCTCGAGTGTGGGCGAGGCCCGCACTCGGAATTGTTTGTGAGAACAATGATGGTCCTGTCCATCTTAGAATCCGAGTGTGGGGGATGTCCCACTCAAAACAATTTATAACTTAGGCGACGTGGGGCCGCAGCTAAGCCCCCGAGTGTGGGCGAGGCCCGCACTCGGAATTGTTCGTGAGAACAATGATGGTCCTGTCCATCTTAGTAATGATGGTCCTGTCCATTTTAGTGTCCGAGTGTGGAGGATGTCCCACTCGAAACAGTTTATAACTTAGGCAACGCGGGGCCGTAGATAAGCCCCCGAGTGTGGGCGAGGCTGATACGTCTCCAACGTACCTATAATTTTTGATTGTTCCATGCTATTATATTATCTGTTTTGGATGTTTTATATGCATTAATATGCTATTTTATATTATTTTTGTGACTAACCTATTAATCTAGAGCCTAGTGCCAGTTTCTATTTTTTCCTTGTTTTTGAGTATTGCAGATAAGGAATATTAAACGGAGTCCAAATGGAATAAAATCATCGGAATAATTTTTCTTGGACCAAAAGCAACCTAGAGGACTTGGAGACCAAGGCAGGGGAGCCACCGTGTGGCGACAAGCCACAGGGGCGCGCACTAGGGGGGCGCCCCCCTGGCTTGTGGCCCCACGGCAACTCCTCCAACCCTATTCTTCGGCCTATAAATTCAGAAATATTCCCTGGATACAAAAAAGAGCCACAAAAACACTTTTCCGCCACCAGGAGCCTCGGTTTCCGTGAGATCCAATCTTGGAGCCTTTTCCGGTAATCTGCCGAAGGGGGATTCGATCATGGAGGGCATCTACATCAACTCCATTGCCCCTCCGATGATGCGTGAGTAGTTCACCACAGACCTTCGGGTCCAGAGCTAGTAGCTAGATGGCTTCTTCTCTCTCTTTGCTCTTCAATACCATGTTCTTCATGATCTTCATGGAGATCTATCCGATGTAATACTCTTTTGCGGTGTGTTTGTCAAGATCCGATGAATTGTGGGTTTATGTTCAGATTATCTGTGAATATTATTTGAGTCTCTTCTGAATTCTTGTATGCATGATTTCATATCTTTGCAAGTCTCTTCGAGTTATTGGTTTGGTTTGGCCAACTAGATTGGTAATTCTTGCAATGGGAGAAGTGCTTAGTTTTGGGTTCAATCTTGCGGTGTCCTCACCCAGTGACATAGTAGGGGTAGCGAGGCACATATTGTATTGTTGCCATCGTGGATAAAAAGATGGGGTTTTCATCATATTGCTTGAGTTTATCCCTCTACATCATGTCATCTTACCTAATGCGTTACTCTGTTCTTCATGAACTTAATACTCTAGATGCAGGCAGGAGTCGGTCGATGTGTGGAGTAATAGTAGTAGATGTAGAATCGTTTCGGTCTACTTGACACGGACGTGATGCCTATATGCATAATCATTGCCTTGGATGTCTTCATAATTATTCGCTTTTCTATAAATTGCTCGACAGTAATTTGTTCACCCACTGTAATACTTGCCATCATGAGAGAAGCCTCTAGTGAAACCTATGGCCCCCGGGTCTATTTTCCATTTTATACTTTCAGATCTAAAACCAAAAATACCAAAAATACCTTGCTGCATTATTTTTACTTTTGTTTTACTTTCCGTTCAAGAAATCTATTCTATCTATCTCTATCAGATCTCATCCTTGCAAGTAATTGTGAAGGGATTGACAACCCCTTTATAGCGTTGGGTGCAAGTGTTTGATTCTTTGTGTCAGTACATCTATCGGGGACTTGCTTGTATCTCCTACTAGATTGATACCTTGGTTCTCAACAACTGAGGGAAATACTTATCTACTTTGCTGCATCATCCGTTCCTCTTCACGGAAACCAACGCATGCTCGAGAAGTAGCAAGAAGGATTTCTGGCGCCGTTGCCGGGGAGATACATAGCAAGTCAAGAGAAGAACTTTCCCGTCAACTTGTCAATTTCTGACGTGGTTGCCGGAGAGATCTACATCAACCCTACCAAGTACCCATCACAAACTCATCTCTTGCATTTACTTTATTTGCCATTCCCCTCTCGTTTTCCAATCCCCCACTTCTAAAACAATTTTCCAAAAAGATTTGCCTTTTTATTTGCCTTTCTTCCGTTCGTCTTTTCGTTTGCTTGTGTGCTTGCTTGTTTGCTTCGTCACGATGACTCAAGAGAATACCAAGTTGTGTGACTTTTCCAATACTAATAATAATGATTTTATTAGTACTCCGATTGCTCCCGCCACTAGTGCGGAATCTTATGAAATTAATGCTGCCTTGCTAAATCTTGTTATGAAAGAACAATTTTCCGGCCTTGCTAATGAAGATGCCGCATCCCATCTAAATACTTTCGTTGAGTTGTGTGATATGCAAAAGAAGAAAGATTTGGATAATGATATTGTTAAATCGAAGCTATTTCCGTTCTCACTACGAGATCGTGCTAAAACTTGGTTTTCATCTTTGCCTAAAAATAGTATTGATTCATGGAATAAGTGTAAAGATGCTTTTATTTCCAAGTACTTTCCGCCCGCTAAGATCATCTCCCTTAGGAACGATATAATGAATTTTAAGCAACTTGATCATGAGCATGTTGCACAATCTTGGGAGAGGATGAAACTAATGATTAGAAACTGCCCCGCGCATGGTTTGAGTTTATGGATGATTATACAAATTTTCTATGCTGGATTGAATTTTGCTTCTAGGAATCTCTTAGATTCTGCCGCGGGTGGTACTTTTATGGAAATCACATTAGGAGAAGCTACTAAACTCCTAGATAATATTATGGCTAATTACTCTCAATGGCATACCGAAAGATCTCCTACTAGTAAAAAGGTGCATGCTATTGAAGAAATTAATACTTTGAGTGAAAAGATGGATGAATTGATGAAATTGTTTGCTAGTAAGAGTGCTCCTATTGATCCTAATGATATGCCTTTGTCTTCTTTGATTGGAAATAATAATGAATCTATGGATGTGAATTTTGTTGGTAGGAACAATTTTGGTAATAACGCGTATAGAGGTAGTTTCAATGCTAGGCCGTTCCCTAGTAATTCCTCTAATAATTATGGTAATTCCTACAGCAACTCTTATGGAAATTATAATAAGATGCCCTCTGATCTTGAGAATAATATTAAAGAATTTATTAGTTCGCAAAAGGGTTTCAATGCTATGATTGAAGAAAAATTGCTTAAGATTGATGATTTGGCTAGGAACGTTGATAGAATTTCTCTTGAGATTGATTCTTTGAAAATTAGATCTATTACACCCAAGCATGATATTAATGAGTCTTTAAAATCTATGAGAATCTCTATTGATGAGTGTAAGGAAAGAACCGCTAGAATACGTGCTAAGCGTGAATGGCTTGAAAAGGTGTGTTCTCGTGATAATATTGATGAAGATCTTAAAGTGATTGATGTGACTCCTATTGAATCTTTGTTTTCTAATGTAAATCTTGATAAAGATGGGACTGCAGATGAGTCAACTTTAGTTAAAAGGCGTCCCAATGATTTGGAGTTTATAGATCTTAACGCTAAGATTGATAAAAGTGGGATTGAAGAGGTCAAAACTTTAAATAGCAATGAACCCACTCTTTTGGATTTCAAGGACTTTAATTATGATAGTTGCTCTTTGATTGATTGTGTTTCCTTGTTGCAATCCATGTTGAATTCTCCTCATGCTTATAATCAAAACAAAGCTTTTACTAAACATATTGTTGATGCTATGATGAAATCTTTTGAAGAAAAACTTGAGTTGGAAGTTTCTATAGCTAGAAAGCTTTATGATGAATGGGAACCTACTATTAAGATTAAAATTAAAGATTATGAGTGCCATGCTTTGTGTGATTTGGGTGCTAGCGTTTCCACGATTCCAAAAACTTTATGTGATGTGCTAGGTTTCCGTGAATTTGATGATTGTTCCTTAAATTTGCATCTTGCGGATTCCACTATAAAGAAACCTATGGGAAGAATTAATGATGTTCTTATTGTTGCAAATAGGAATTATGTGCCCGTAGATTTCATTGTTCTTGATATAGATTGCAATCCTACATGTCCTATTATTCTTGGTAGACCTTTCCTTAGAACGATTGGTGCAATTATTGATATGAAGGAAGGAAATATTAGATTCCAATTTCCATTGAGGAAAGGCATGGAGCACTTTCCTAGAAATAAAATAAAATTACCTTATGAATCTATTATGAGAGCTGCTTATGGATTGCATACCAAAGATGACAATACCTAGATCTATTGCGTTTTGCCTAGCTAGGGGCGTTAAACAATAGCGCTTGTTGGGAGGCAACCCAATTTTATTTTTGCTTTCTGTTTTTTGTTTCTGTTTTGGTGTGTTTTCCACATTATTACTTATCTAATAATTGTGTTTTCTTGTTTAAATTAGTGTTTGAGCCAAGTAAGACCTTTGGGATGGTCTACGGTGTTTGTTGATTTGATTTTGCTGAAAAACAGAAACTTTTGCTCCCAGTCCAGGAATTTTGTAAATTCACTGGAACGTGCTTTTGATCTGAAATTTTTACACAAGATTGATATACAAATTTCCATGAATTTCCTAAGTTTTCAGAATTTTTGGAGTTACAGAAGTATTCGAAGTCTATAGATTGCTACAGACTGTTCTGTTTTTAACAGATTCTGTTTTCTTTGTGTTGTTTGCTTATTTTGATGAATCTATGGGTTGTATCGGGGGGTATGAACCATGGAGAAGTTAGAATACAGTAGATATTACACCAATATAAATAAAGAATGAGTTCACAACAGTACCTAAAGTGGTGATTTATTTTTCTTATACTAACGGATCTCATGAGTTTTCTATTGAGTTTTGTGTTGTGAAGTTTTCAAGTTTTGGGTAAAGATTTGATGGACTATGGAATAAGGAGTGGCAAGAGCCTAAGCTTGGGGATGCCCAAGGCACCCCAAGCCATATTCAAGGATACCAAAAATCCTAAGCTTGGGGATGCCCCGGAAGGCATCCCCTCTTTCGTCTTCAATCCATCGGTAAATTTACTTGAGGCTATATTTTTATTCACCACATGATATGTGTTTTGCTTGGAGCGTCTTGTATGATATGAGTCTTTGCTTTTTAGTTTGCCACAATCATCCTTGCTATACACACTCTTTTTGAGAGACACACGCTGAATTGTGAATTTATTAGAATACTCTATGTGCTTCACTTATATATTTTGAGCTAGGCAAAGTTGCTCTAGTGCTTCACTTATATCTTTTTAGAGCACGGTGGTGTTATATTTTATAGAAATTATTGAACTCTCGTACCTCACTTATATTATTTTGAGAGTTTCTTAAAACAGCAAGGTAATTTGTTAAGGTTATGATTTTAGTCCTAATATAATGGGCATCCAAGAGGGATATAATAAAAACTTTAATATTAAGTGCATTGGATACTATGAGAAGTTTGATTCCTTGCATATAGTTTTGAGATAATGGAGATGGTAATATGAGAGGACTGCTAGTGAGTAGTTGTGAATTTGAAGAGATACTTGTGTTGAAGTTTGTGATTCCCGTAGCATGCACGTATGGTGAACCGTTATGTAACGAAGTCGGAGCATGATTTGTTTAATGATTGTCAACCTTTGTGTGAGGGTCGGGAGCGCGCTATGGTTAACTCCTACCAACCTCTCCCCTAGGGGCATGCGTCTAATGCTTTGTTTGATAACTAATAGACTTTTGCAATAAGTATGTGAGTTCTTTATGACTAATGTTGAGTCCATGGATTATACGCACTCTCACCCTTCCACCTTTGCTAGCCTCTCTAGTACCGCGCAACTTTCGTCGGTACATCAAACCCACCTTCCTCAAAACAGCCACCATATATGTTCCTCAAAACAGCCACAATACCTACCTATTATGGCATTTCCATAGCCATTCCGAGATATATTGCCATGCAACTTCCACCGTTCCGCTTTTCATGACATGCACCATCACTTTCATCTTGCATATAGAGTCATATTTTGCCATAGGTATCGAGTTGTAATTTTCTTTTTTTTTGAGTTGTAAGTAAATAAAAGTGTGATGATTTTCATTATTAGAGCATTGTCCCGTGTGAGAAAAGGATGATGGAAGCCATGACTCCCTCACAAGTTGGGATGAGTATCCGGACTTTACAAAAAAATAAAAGAGGCCAGCGAAGCCCAAATAAAAAAAAGAGGCCAAAGATGCCCACCAAAAAGAAAAAAAATGAGAGAAAGAGAGAAGGGACAATTGCTACTATATTTTTCCACACTTGTGCTTCAAAGTAGCACCATGATCTTCATGATAGAGAGTCTCCTATTTTGTCACTTTCATATAACTAGTGGAGTTTCATCTTGCACGCCCACTTAGTTTTCTTTTTGAGCTTTCATACACTTATAGCTCTAAGTGCATTTGTTGCATGGCAATCCCTACTCACTCACATTGATATCTATCGATGGGCATCTCCATAGCCCGTTGATACGCCTAGTTGATGTGAGACTATCTTCTCCCTTTTTCCTTGCAACCTCCACCATATTCTATTCCACCTATAGTGCTATATCCATGGCTCACGCTCATGTATTGCGTGAGAGTTGAAAAGGTTTGAGAACACCAAAAGTGTGAAACAATTGCTTGACTTGTTCATCGGGGTTGTGCATGATTTAGATACTTTGTTGGGGGAAGATGGAGCATAGCCAGACTATATGATTTTGTAGGGATAACTTTCTAAGGCCATGTTATTTCGAAAGGACACAATTGCCTTGTTGGTGTGCTCGAAGTATTACTATTTTTATGTCAACATTAGACTATTGTTTTGAATCCTACGGATCTGAATATTCATGCCACAATAAAGAATATTACATGGATAAATATGTTAGGTAGCATTCCACATCAAAAATTCTGTTTTTATCATTTACCTACTCGAGGACGAGCAGGAATTAAGATTGGGGATGCTTGATACGTCTCCAACGTATCTATAATTTTTTATTGTTCCATGCTATTATATTATCTGTTTTGGATGTTTTATATGCATTAATATGCTATTTTATATTATTTTTGGGACTAACCTATTAATCTAGAGCCTAGTGCCAGTTTCTGTTTCTTCCTTGTTTTTGAGTATTGCAGATAAGGAATATTAAACAGAGTCCAAACGGAATAAAATCTTCGGAATAATTTTTCTTGGACCAGAAGCAACCCAGAGAACTTGGAGACCAAGGCAGGGGAGCCACCGTGTGGCGACAAGCCACAGGGACGCGCCCTAGGGGGGGGCGCCCCCTGGCTTGTGGCCCCACGGCAACTTCTCCAACCCTATTCTTCGGCCTATAAATTCAGAAATATTCCCTGGATACAAAAAAGAGCCACAAAAACACTTTTCCGCCGCCAGGAGCCTCGGTTCCCGTGAGATCCAATCTTGGAGCCTTTTCCGGTAATCTGCCGGAGGGGGATTCGATCACGGAGGGCATCTACATCAACTCCATTGCCCCTCCGATGATGCGTGAGTAGTTCACCACAGACCTTCGGGTCCATAGCTAGTAGCTAGATGGCTTCTTCTCTCTCTTTGCTCCTCAATACCATGTTCTTCATGATCTTCATGGAGATCTATCCGATGTAATACTCTTTTGCGGTGTGTTTGTCGAGATCCGATGAATTGTGGGTTTATGTTCAGATTATCTGTGAATATTATTTGAGTCTCTTCTGAATTCTTGTATGCATGATTTCATATCTTTGCAAGTCTCTTCGAGTTATTGGTTTGGTTTGGCCAACTAGATTGGTAATTCTTGCAATGGGAGAAGTGCTTAGTTTTGGGTTCAATATTGCGGTGTCCTCACCCAGTGACATAGTAGGGGTAGCGAGGCACGTATTGTATTGTTGCCATCGAGGATAAAAAGATGGGGTTTTCATCATATTGCTTGAGTTTATCCCTCTACATCATGTCATCTTACCTAATGCGTTACTCTGTTCTTCATGAACTTAATACTCTAGATGCAGGCAGGAGTCGGTCGATGTGTGGAGTAATAGTAGTAGATGCAGAATCGTTTTGGTCTACTTGACACGGACGTGATGCCTATATGCATAATCATTGCCTTGGATGTCTTCATAATTATTCGCTTTTCTATCAATTGCTCGACAGTAATTTGTTCACCCACCGTAATACTTGCCATCATGAGAGAAGCCTCTAGTGAAACCTATGGCCCCCGGGTCTATTTTCCATCTTATACTTTCAGATCTAAAACCAAAAATACCAAAAATACCTTGCTGCATTATTTTTACTTTTGTTTTACTTTCCGTTCAAGCAATCTATTCTATCTATCTCTATCAGATCTCATCCTTGCAAGTAACCGTGAAGGGATTGACAACCCCTTTATAGCGTTGGGTGCAAGTGTTTGATTCTTTGTGTAGGTACATCTATTGGGGACTTGCTTGTATCTCCTACTGGATTGATACCTTGGTTCTCAACAACTGAGGGAAATACTTATCTACTTTGCTGCATCATCCATTCCTCTTCACGGAAACCAACGCATGCTCGAGAAGTAGCAGAGGCCCACACTCGGAATTGTTCGTGAGAACAATGATGGTCATGTCCATCTTAGTAATGATGGTCATGTCCATCTTACAGTCTGAGTGTGGAGGATGTCCCACTCGAAACAGTTTATAACTTAGGCGACGCGGGGACGCAGCTAAGCCCCCGAGTGTGGGCGAGGCCCGCACTCGGAATTGTTCGTGAGAACAATGATGGTCCTGTCCATCTTAGTAATGATGGTCATGTCCATCTTAGAGTCCGAATGTGGAGGATGTCCCACTCGAAACGGTTTATAACTTAGGCGACGCGGGGCCGCAGCTAAGCATACTACACCCATTGGGGGTGATAAGAGAGATTGATTCACCGGAGTGAAAAGAGTTAAATTTCGACAAAGCATAAAGGAACGAAACTTTATTCATCGAGATCACTCAGTTTCATTATTGGAATGACAAACTAAAGTAGTCACGATCTACGTGTAGAACTTGCGAAGCAGGTCCGCGTTCCAAGTTCGGGGCTCTTCTATGCCATCTTTGATGTTGTAGAGACGGTAAGCTCCATTGTGAAAGACTTTGGAGATTGCATACGGCCCCTGCCACGGAGGTGCTAGCTTGTGGGGTTTTTGCTGGTCCAGTCGGAGGACAAGATCTCCTTCCTGAAAAGCTCGGCCCTGGACTTGTCTGTCATGGTAACGCCTCAGATCCTACTGATAGAGCGTCAATCTGATGAGGGCCAGCTCTCTCTCTCTTCCTCCAAAAGGTCAAGACCATCTTGTCATGCTGCTTCAGCTTCGGCTTCATCATATTGTTCCACTCGGGATGAATTGTGTTGAAGGTCACTCGGCAACACGGCTTCTGATCCGTACACCATGAAGAAAGGAGTGCGTTTTGTAGAGCGGTTCAGGGTTGTCCGAATGCCCCATAAGACGGATGGCAGTTCTTCAACCTAGGCCCCCGCAGCATACTTCAGGTCTCTCATCAATCGAGGTTTCAGACCTTGGAGAATCATTCCATTTGCTTGTTCTGCCTGTCCATTCGACTGCGGGTGAGCCACTGGGGCATAGTTAACCCGAGTGCCTTGAGAGAAACAAAACTCACGGAACTCGTCAGAGTCGAAGTTCTTCCCATTATCTGTGATAATGTCATGCGGCACGCCGAATCTGAAGATGATCTGCCGAATGAAACTGACAGCAGTACCCGCATCCAAACTCTTAATGGGCTTCGCTTCAACCCACTTGGTGAACTTGTCAACCGCCACAAGCAGGTGGGTAAATCCACTTGTCCCAGTCCGCAGGGGACCGACCATATCGAGGCCCCATACTGCAAACGGCCAGGTGAGCGGGATCGTCTTTAGCGCAGACGCAGGCTTGTGAGACATATTTTTATAGAACTGACACCCGACGCACAGGTCGACCAAATCTCTAGCTGCTTCATTGGCTCGGGGCCAATAAAACCCCGCTCGGAAAGCCTTAGCGACCAAAGTCCGAGAGGACGCGTGGTGGCCGCAAGTTCCCGAGTGGATTTCATGTAAGATTTGAAGTCCTTCCTCTGGGGAAATGCATTTCTGAGTGACTCATGTAGTGCTTTTCTTGTATAACTGGTCCCCCAGAACTTCGAATGACTTGGATCGACGGATGATTCGGCGAGCTTCATCTTCATCTTCGGGGAGTTCTTGCCTGAGCAAGTATGCCAAATAGGGTTGAGTCCACTCGGGATTGATTACCAGCATTTCATGGACTAGATCAACTACGGCCGGGACGTCAACCTTAGTCGGATTTGATGGACCGACTGCTTGTGGGGGCTCCTCTGTGAAAGGATCTTCTGCAATTGTTGGGGCGCGCAGATGTTCAAGGAATATGTCCTTAGGGACTGCTCGCCGAGTGGACCCAATCTTTGCCAGGTCGTCTGCTGCCTGATTCTTTGCGCGAGGAATATGATGCAGCTCTGAAAGCACATTTGCTCCTATGGTGGTTTTGGTAATTAATAACAACATATAAGTCATTGAACTAATGTTTCCACTAAGTATATTTCAGGAAAAGTTCAATGATAGGGATGGCAAAAAGGATTGTGGAGATTGTGGAAATACCCCAAGATGCAAGGAAATGGATTGGCAAAGCTTCAAGCAAGAGGACTCTACATTTTACATTTGTGAGAAATCACTTTGAGTCCATAGGAAAGCCAATACTATTAAAAGGGGGTAAGGTTTTGTTGGTGAACAAAATGCTCATACGTGCACAAGTGATAGTCACCAAAAACACCCACAAGCTCTTCCACAAAAGTCTGTCCATAGCCAAATATTCAAAATCGGTGCAACCAACACTTTCCACTCGGTGCCACCGATTCCCAATCTCAGACAGACTCAGCCAAACCCTAGCCACTTCGGTGCAACCGATTCTGCTTCGGTGCCACCGAGTTTAGGTTGCCAACTTTCTGTTACGCAAATTCACAATATCGGTACCACCGAGATTGTTGGATCGGCGTCATCGAGAATGGCAATCTGACCGTTGGTCACCTTATCGGTGCAACCGAGTTTCCTATATCGGTCTCACCGAGATTCAAAAGTTGCCACCTTTTGGTCACTTCGGTACCACCGAGATTAACACATCGGTGTCACCGAGTTGGTCATTTTGTGTGTAACGGTAGGATTTTTGGGGATGCCTATATATACCCCTTCAACACCACCCACTCGAAAGAGAAGCACTCAGAACTATTCCATACTTGCCCCATCCAGTTTTCTGAGAGAGAACCACCTACCCTTGTGTTGAGGTCAAGATCATCCCCTCCAACCATATGGATCTTGATTTCTAGCCTCCCCAAGTTGCTTTCCACCAATCCCATCTCTTCCACCAAGCCAAATCTGTGAGAGAGTGATTGTGTGTTGAGGAGTCTATCATCTTGAAGCACAAGAGCAAGGATTTCATCGTCATTACCGAGCCTATTACCTTTTGGAGGGTGGTGCCTCCTAGATTGGTTAGGTGTCGCTTGGGAGCCTCCTACTTCGTGTTGTGGAGTTGAACCAAGAAGTTTGTAAGGGCAAGGAGATCGCCTACTTCATGAAGATCTACCCATAGTGAGGCTAGTCCTTCGTGCACGGAAGCCGTTATGGAATAGTCAAGGTTGCTACTTCGTGGACCCTTATGGGTGGAGCCCTCCGTGGACTCTCGCGACTGTTACCCTCCGTGGGTTGAAGACTCCATAAACGTGGATGTATGATAGCACCACCTATCGGAACCACGGGAAAAATCATCGTGTCTACAATTGCATTTGATCTTCCTACCCTATCCTTTCTACTCATGCTTGTTGTTACTTTCCGCTGCTATACTCTTAGACATGCATGTGTAGGGTGTACTTGACTTGCCATGAAATGCTAAAAACTGCCAACTCTAAAATTTGGGAAAAGGTAGAATTTTTATTTGGTCAAGTAGTCTAATCACCCCCCCCCCCCTCTAGACTTACTTTCGGTCCTACAAGCTCCAAACCTTCAAAATTCTTCTCCAACTTTCTGACCGCGTTGCAGTAACCGGTCATTGCTGGGCTCCGAATGTCCCACTCTTTCATCACTTGGTTGACAACAAGGTCCGAATCGCCGTAGACCATCAAACGACGAATGCCGAGTGATATGGCCATGCGGAGCCCGTACAGGAGGGCTTCGTACTCGGCCTCATTGTTTGATGAATCGAAATGGATTTGGAGGACATAGTTCAACCGGTCTCCTTTGGGAGAAACAAGAACCACGCCAGCCCCGGAGCCATTGAGCATCTTGGATCCGTCAAAGTACATAGTCCAGTGTTCGGGAACACTCGTAATTGGCTGCTCTTGCTCGATCCACTTGGCAATAAAATCAACCAATGCCTGGGACTTGATCGCTTTCTTGGCTTCAAACTTGATCTCCAACGGAAGGAGCTCAATTGCCCACTTTGCCACTCGGCCAGCAGCGTCTCTGTTGTGCAAGATCTCCGACAGGGGAGCGTTGCTAATGACCGTGACCGAATGATCTTGGAAGTAATGAACCACCTTTTTAGCAGTCATGTAAATACCATAGACCAGCTTTTGGTAGTGCGGGTACCTTTGCTTGGAAGGGGTCAACACTTCTGAGATGTAATATATGGGTCTTTGGACCTTGAATGTTTTTCCCGACTCCTCGCGCTCTACAGCAAGGACTGTGCTCACCACCTGGCTAGTCGCCGCGATGTACAGGAGTAAAGGTTCCTGGCTGCCCGGAGCAGCTAACACCGGCTGGGTGGAAAGCAATGCCTTGAGTTCTTCAAACGCGGCTTGCGCTTCATTAGTCCACTCGAACTTGTCGGACTTTTTCATCAATTGGTAAAGAGGGAGTGCCTTCTCACCGAGCCTTGAGATGAATCGGCTCAGGGCCGCGAGGCAACCTGTCAGCCTTTGTACATTGTGCAAGCGCTCCGGTTGCTTCATTCGGACTATGGCACCGATTTTATCCGGATTGGCGTCGATCCCCCGTTCGGAAACGAGAAAACCGAGTAACTTTCCGGCAGGCATTCCGAATGTGCACTTAGCTGGATTCAGCTTTATTCCGAAGCGCCGTAGGTTTGCGAAGGTCTCAGCAAGGTCAGTCAGGAGGTCGGAACCTTTCCTAGACTTAACCACGATATCGTCCATATAAGCCTCCACGTTCTGACTGATCTGCTTTTGCAAGCATTTCTGGATCATGCGCTGGAAAGTAGCCCCAGCATTCTTCAGGCCGACTGGCATCATTGTCGGTGTCAAAACCTGCGGATCTCGGGTAGGGGGTCCCGAGCTGTGAGACTAGGATCGATGGTAACAAAGGGACGAAGGAGACGATGTTTACCCAGGTTCGGGCCTTCCTATGGAGGTAAAACCCTACGTCCTGCTTGATTATATTGATGATACGGAGGTTACAGAGTTGATCTACCTCGAGATCGACTAGCTAAAACCCTAGATGAGTTTCTGTATCCTATGATCTAAAACCCTCCCGGTTTATATAGACACCGGGGGGTACTAGGGTTTACACATGGTGGGCCTCCTACCGAGGATGGAGATGGCGATTTCCTCATCTTGACTTGGAGTGCACGACGCGCCTTCGGGGCTTCCTTCTGGAACGTGGAGTCTTGATGTGTCCGGCCCTTCTTCAGAGAATGGCCCATCGAGCCGGCCTATCGAGAGTTGAGCCAATAGCCCAAGGATCCCTTAGTCCGAGACTCCCTCAGTAGCCCCCGAACTAGCCCCCAACACCAAGGGTCTCAGCTCCAGCTGCTTCGTATGATCAGAGTCTTCGGCTTGCGGGGTGAGTTCTACTTCCTTTCCATGATCGGCTGAGACTAGTTCGGTTTCCGATGACACGTATTTCTTCCGATCATATGATTGACCAAACACCACGAATTGCTTAGCCCCGAAGGCCAATCGCCAAAGTGTAAACAGTGTTTTCTGACACCCCCCCTCTGACGAAGGGTCGTGGCCTACCACGTCCACTAAACCAGTTATGGAAACTCGATTCGCGGTTCGGGGCCGTTTTTTCAGTGACACGACTTATCAATGCGCAGATCGTACTCCGTTTCACACGGGATATGATCAATCTCCACACGCGCATAACAGCACGCATGTCTTGGGAAGCGGAGGGATTTGTGGCGTGGTAGGCGAGGCTAATCGGTGACACGTCCCATAAAAAGGAAAAAAAACCCAAGGCCAATTCACGCTTCCCATTTGCATCCTCCGCCTCCTCAATCTCTCCAAGCTCCGAGAGCCCAGATCCAGTTCTTCCTCGCCCTTTCCTTCGAGCTTAGCAATGGCGGATTCGGGGTCTAATGGCAAGTGGGAGGCCTCCACGGTCACCGACCAGGATATCCGGGACCTAACGCAGGCCGGCTACCTCCTCGCCAACGTCTTCCACCGCGCCCCGGAGAATAACCAAGTGGTTCCCACCCCCCAAAGCAGGCGAGAGGGTGGTGTTCATCCCCCACTTTATCCGGGGACTGAGCTTTCCGCTCCACCCCTTTGTCAGGGGTCTCATGTTTTTCTACGGGCTGGACTTCCACGACCTTCCGCCGAACTCCTTCATGCACATATCGACATTCATCATCCTCTGCGAAGCCTTTCTGCGGGTCGAACCGCACTTCGGCTTGTGGCTCAAGGTCTTCAACGTCAAGCCAAAGACCGTGGCTAGTGAGCACACAGACTGCGGAGGGGCGGTCATCAGCAAGCTACCCCGCGTCGAGTGGCCTACCGGCACCTTCTTCGACACAATCAAGATCTGGCAAAAGGAGTGGTTTTACATCACCGAGCCAAGGGATGAGGGCTAGGCGGCGCCCGCCGAATTCAGATCCGGACCCCCAACGAGATTGACCTCATGGCTCAGGAAGGGCCTTGACTGGGGGTCGGACGCTGAGGTGAAGCTGCTGCAGAAGCGCCTTACTTCGGTGATCGAGGCCAAGGTGGAGCTGGTCAACGTGGTCCAGGTCATGTTCCACCGACGTATCCTCCCCTGCCAGCGCCGAGCATTCCCCATGTGGGCTTACCGTCCTGACGACGAGCCTACCGTGCACCAATTCTTCCGCACCACCCTGGAGAAGCTGTGGAAGGCTTTGTTCAAGCCTCAGAAGAGTTGGCCGGCCAAGGAAGAGGATACGGGCCTAAGCACCGTCAACCCACCGACCAAGGTATGGTATAATTTCAATTCATTGACTCTGTCTCTTCGGCGAAAAGCCTGAACGCCTTCTCCCTCACTTTCGCAGAAGTGGCTGAGCAAAGCCGCGAAGGTTAACTGCCCGGCTCCCCAACCATAAGACCCCAGGTCGGAGCTGTTGGCGGCGATGCTTGTCGTGGCGCCATACTCGGCGCCCGAGAAGAAGGAGAAGAAAAAGAAGGCCAGAGAGGGCCTCCGCATAAAGAACCAGCCGGACGCCGCGTCCGAGGAGACCCATGCCTCCTCTAGTCATGAGGAGGAGCACGAAGATGGGGGGAAGGCGTTTCCCCCCTCACAAGAAAGAGGGCGGCGTCATCGGACGCCGCGGAGGATGTTGTCCCTCCCACCCAGAAGAAGGCGTGCCGGGCGAGGTTGATCCTGCCCGATGATAGCTCGAATTCTGACGCAGAATCCGAGGAGTTTGAGAGGGTTCCACGAAGGAGAATGAGGGTCAAGCCCCCCGCTCAAAGGTATGAATCCGAAGACTCACCGAGTTATTTACGCAAAGTATGTAAAAGTTTTTTTAAACGCATGGGCGCCTGTTGGTCTGCGGCCCCCCGCGTGTTCTCCCCACCGATAAAATATCGGATGGGGAGTCCCCACCCGCCGAGCTAGCAGAGAGCGGGACTGCATCGCACCCCATACCTCCGGGGGCCGCAAAGGACGCCGCGGAGGTGTCATCCAGCCAGGCTCTGGTGGAGCCAAACACGGGCGGAGGAGGTGACCATGCCATGGCCGAGGCTGATGCCTCGGCCGCCGAAGGCCAGGGAGAGAAAACTCCCCAGGCTGCTGAGGACCAGGGGGAGAATGCTCCCCCGGCCGCCGAAGAGGAAGGGCAAAAGGATGCCCAGTCTCCTCCGAGGATGTCTCCGGAGCACGCTGTGCCTCCGGAGCTACCGACTCAGTCTCCGATCATAGATCGGACTGTCCGGTCAACACCGATGCCACCGACGACTGGGTGGCCGGTAATGGAGGAGGCGCTAGCCAGCGCCCCCATCTCCGAGGATCACCGCACTCTAATGGGTGCGGTTTTACAAGGAATTCAGTCCGTTGATAACAGACTGAAGGAGGCCTTCAATGGTCTCTTGACGGGCTTCAAGGTGAGTCAAGTAATACCCTTTTCCCGAACAATGCTTAATTTCAATTTCTGTGCTATCTTTATATATATACTAGCCCCCGAGCCCTAGATGGTGATGTCTACTATGCAACCTTCTTCTTGTAGACTCGTGTTGGGCCTCCAAGCGCAAAGTTTTGTAGGACAGTAGCAAATTTCCCTCAAGTGGATGACCTAAGGTTTATCAATCCATGGGAGGCGTAGGATCAAGATAGTCTCTCTCAAACAACCCTGCAACCAAATAACAAAGAGTCTCTTGTGTCCCCAACACACCCAATACAATGGCAAATTGTATAGGTGCACTAGTTCGGCGAAGAGATGGTGATACAAGTGCAATATGGATGGTACATATAGGTTTTTGTAATCTGAAAATATAAAAACAGCAAGGTAGCAAGTAACAAAAGTGAGCAAAAACGGTATTGCAATGCTTGGAAACAAGGCCTAGGGTTCATACTTTCACTAGTGCAAGTTCTCTCAACAATACTAACATAGTTGAATCATATATAAATCCCTCACGTGCGACAAAGAGTTCACTCCAAAGTCACAAATAGCGGAGAACAAACGAAGAAATTATTGTAGGGTACGAAACCACCTCAAAGTTATCTTTTCTGATCAATCTTATGAGCTATCCCTATAAGTGTCACAAACAGCCCTAGAGTTCGTACTAAAACAACACCTTAAGATACACATCAACCAAAACCCTAATGTCACCTAGATACTCCAATGTCACCACAAGTACCCATGGGCTTGATTATACGATATGCATCACATAATTTTAGATTCATCATATTCAATCCAACACAAAGAACTTCAAAGAGTGCCCCAAAGTTTCTACCGGAAAGTCAAGACGAAAACATGTGCCAACCCCTATGCATAGATTCCCAAAGTCACAGAACCCGCAAGTTGATCACCAAAACATACATCAAGTAGATCAATAGAACATCCCATTGTCACCACAGATATCCCATCGCAAGACATACATCAAGTGTTCTCAAATCCCTAAAGACTCAATCCGATAAGAAAACTTCAAAGGGAAAACTCAATTCATCACAAGAAGATAGAGAGGGGAAAACTCCATATGATTCATCTATATTAATAAAGCTCGCGGTACATCAAGATCGTGTCATCTCAAGAACACGAGAGAGAGAGAGAGATCAAACACATAGCTACTGGTACATACCCTCAGCCCCGAGGGTGAACTACTCCCTCCTCGTCATGGAGAGCGTCAGGATGATGAAGATGGCCTCCGGTGATGGTTTCCCCCTCCGGCAGGGTGCTGGAACGGGATTCCGATTGGTTTTTCGTGGCTCTGGAGGCTTGCGGTGGCGGAACTCCCGATCTAGGTTTATTTTCGCAGGTTTCTATATTTATAGGAATTTATGGCGGTGGAAACAAGTCAGGATGGGCCATGAGGTGACGACAAGCTAGGGGGGCGCGCCCTAGGGGGGGGCGCCCCCCAGGCTTGTGGTGGCCTCGTGGCTCCCCTGGCCCAACTCCAACTCTCCCTGGGCTTCTTCTGGTCCATAAAAATTCACTGTAGATTTTTATTCCATTTGGGCTCCGTTTGATATTCCTTTTGTGTAAAACTCAAAAACACAGAAAAAAGAGGAACTGGCACTGGGCTCTAGGTTAATAGGTTAGTCCCAAAAAAATATAAAGTTGTAGTAAAAAGATTGTAAAACATCCAAGAATGATAATATAACAGCATGGAACAAGCAAAAATTATAGATACGTTGGAGACGTATCAGCATCCCCAAGCTTAATTCCTGCTCGTCCTCGAGTAGGTAAATGATAAAAACAGAATTTTTGATGTGGAATGCTGCCTAACATGTTCATCATATTCTTTTCTTCTTTGTATAGCATGGACATTTGGACATGTAAAAGGTTCAAAGCAATAGTCTAGTTTTAACATAATGACTTAAATACTCAAGCATGTCAACAAGCAACCATATCTTTCAAAATATCAACACTAAAGAAAGTTATCCCTAGCCTATCATGCTCAATCATTGATCCATTCATGAAACACACTCAAATATTAGCTATGCTCAATGCTCAAGTACAGTCATAGTGCCCCCTAGTTGGTGCTTATAAGAGAAGATGGAGACTCAAAGCAAAAATAAAAAATGCATAAAGTAAATAGATAGGCCCTTCGCAGAGGGAAGTAGGGATTTGTAGCGGTGCCAGAGCTCATGGTTTAAATTGAGAGAGAATTTTTTTTTTTGAGTGCCATGCTTTTCCTGTCAACGAAAACGACGAAGTAGTTCACAATACTTTCCATGCTAGATACATTATAGGCGGTTCCCAAACAGAATAGTAAAGTTTTTACTCCCCCTCCACCAATCAATCACACTCCACGGCGGGCCGAATCCACGGGTACCGTCCATACAAACAACAATCCTGGGGGAGTTTTGTTTCATTATTTTTTTTATTTGAATTTTGAGCATGGGACTGGGCATCCCGAATACCAGCCACTATCTCGTGAATGATAGTGAATCAACACATATCGTGAGAATAACACACCTAGCATGGAAAAATATTGGATACTCCCCACCGTTTCATGAGTGGTACGGGCACACAAAAGAGAAAATTTATTTTGAAGATTTAGAGATGGCACATACAAATTTGCTTGGAACGGCACGGAAATACCGCATATAGGTAGGTATGGTGGACTCATAAGGCAAAACTTGGTTTAAGGATTTTGGATGCACAAGTAGTATTTCTACTTAGTACAAATGAAGGCTAGCAAATAGATTGGGAAGCAACCAAACCGAGGAACGAAAAATCTCATAAGTGAGCATTGAGTCATAACTAACACCAAATAATGCACCACAAGTAGGATATAACTTCATTGCATAACTATTGACTTTCGTGCATGCATAGGGAATCACAAACCTTAACACCAATATTCCTATTAAGCATAATTACTCACTAACATGACTCACATATTACTATCATCATGTTTCAAAACTATTACAAAGAATCAAGTTTAATTTGTCCAATGATCTTCATGAAAGTTTTTATTATATCCTCCTTGGATATCTATCACTTTGGGACTAGTTTCATATATTGCCATTGCTTTTTGGCAAGCTCAAACAAATTTAAGTGAAGCACATGAGCATAAAGATTTCATCCCTCAAAAAGGTATAAGTGAAGCATGAGAGGAAATGACAAGCTACTCTCAAAAGATATAAGTGAAGATCAATGAGTAGTCAAACAATTAAGTAGCTATGTGAGGACTCTCTCTCTCTCAATAAATATTTTCAGATCTGAGTATTTTATTTAAACAGCAAGCAAAAGAAAAAAAATAGCACTCCAAGAATAGCACGCATCATGTGAACGAATAAAAATTTAGGCTCAACATAGGCTAACCGATAATTGTTGATGAAGAGAGGTGGGATGCGTAGCATCCCCAAGCTTAGATGCTTGAGACTTCTTGAAATATTTACTTGGGGTGCCTTGGGCATCCCCAAGCTTGAGCTTTTGTATCTCGTTCAATCCTCTCATATCCCGGTTTCACCTATTCTCAAAAACTTCATCCACACAAAACTCAAAAAGAACTCGTGAGATAGGTTAGTACACATAATAATAAATCAACTCTTTATGTGCTGCCAAGACAAGTTGCATAATAATTTTCAAACATTAGGTACTGTATACTATCATTCCCACAATTTATATCTACCAATATATGCTATGGAAACTATAGGATAAGTAGATAACAAAACTATGACAGCAATCTGTCCAAACAGAACAGTCTGTAGCAATTTATGTAAACAGTGTACTTCTGTAACTCAAAAAATTATGAAAATTTAGGAAATGCTATAAAATTTATATGACAACACTGTGTAAAAATTTCAGAAACTTTCCACGTTCCAGTAAAATATGAAAATTCAAACACTACAGCCAAAGTTTCTGTTTTTACACAGCACTCATCAAAACATGCAATGCAAGCATCCTAAGGCAATTCTTGAAACTTTTTATTGAAAAACAAGACTATAAATAACACCTAACAGAGAACAACAAAATATAATGATGATCCAAGCAAAACTCATATTATGTGACGAATAAAAATATAGCTCCAAGTAAGATATACCGATAATGTTGAAGACGAAAGAGGGGATGCCTTCCGGGGCATCCCCAAGCTTAGGCGCTTGAGTATTCCTTGGATATTACCTTGGGGGTGCCTTGGGCATCCCCAATCTTAGGTTCTTGTCACTCCTTATTCTTCTCATATCGGTTTCTCACCCAAAACTTGAAAACTTCAATCACACAAAACTTAACGGAACTTCGTGAGATGGCTTAGTATAATAAACAAAGATGATTCACTTAGGTACTGTCAAGACAAGATTCATAGTTGTACTCACATAATACCTACTGTATTCTATCATTCCCATAATTTATACCACTAAATATAAGCTATGGAAACACTAAAACAAGCAAACTATGCATGCAAAACAGAATCTGTCAAAAACAGAACAGTCTGTGAAGATATGTAGTGTCACCATACTTACCTATCTCTAAAAATTCTGAAAAATTAGGAAAATCTAGGAAATTTGTATATAAAGACTGTGTAAAAAAATCTTAAAAAATTCATGGACTGAGAGGAAAAGTTTCTGTTTTTGCACAGAATCAAGTCCACTATCATCCACACTATCCAAAAGGCTTTACTTAGCACTTTATTGAAACAAAAGCTATAAAACATGATTAATACAGTAGCTTAATAATGTGAACACACAAAAACAGAAAGTAAAAGTGTTGGGTGGTCTCCCAACAAGCGCTTTTCTTTAATGCCTTTTAGCTAGGCATGATGATTTCAATGATGCTCACATAGGAATAATAATTATAACATGCAAAAGAGCATCATGAATCTCATGACAAGCACATTTAAGTCTAACCCACTTCCTATGCATAGGGATTTAGTGAGCAAATAATTTATGGGAGCAAGAATCAACTAGCATAGGAAGGCAAAACAACCATAACTTCAAAACTTTGAACACATAGAGAGGAAACTTGATATTATTGCAATATGTAGAAGCATAAGATCCTCTCTCATAATAATTTTCAGTAACATCATGAACAAATTCAACAATATAACTAGCACCTAAAGCATTCTTTTCATGATCTACAAGCATAGAAATTTTACTACTCACCACATAAGCAAATTTATTCTCATCAATAGTAGTGGGAGCAAACTCAACAAAATAACTATCATGTGAAGCATAATCCAATTGAAAATTAAAATCATGATGACAAGTTTCATGGTTATCATTATTCTTTATAGCATACATGTCATCACAATAATCATCATAAATAGGAGGCATGCTTTCATCATAATAAATTTGCTCATCAAAACTTGGGGGACTAAACATATCATCTTCATCAATCATAGCATCCCCAAGCTTGTGGCTTTGCATATCATTAGCATCATGGATATTCAAGGAATTCATACTAACAACATTGCAATCATGCTCATCACTCAAAGATTTAGTGCCAAACATTTTAATAACTTCTTCTTCTAATATTTGAGCACAATTTTCCTTTCCATCATTTTCACGAAAGACATTAAAAAGATGAAGCATATGAGGCAACCTCAATTCCATTTTTTTTAAATTTTTTATAGACTAAACTAGTGATAAAATAAGAAACTAAAACATTCAATTGCAAGATCTAAAGATATACCTTCAAGCACTCACCTCCCCGGCAACGGCGCCAGAAAAGAGCTTCGTTGATGGGATGTGAGTGCTGCTTACCTAGCCTCCCCGGCAACGGCGCCAGAAAAGAGCTTGATGTCTACTACGCAACCTTCTTCTTGTAGACTCGTGTTGGGCCTCCAAGCGCAGAGTTTTGTAGGACAGTAGCAAATTTCCTTCAAGTGGATGACCTAAGGTTTATCAATCCGTGGGAGGCGTAGGATCAAGATAGTCTCTCTCAAACAACCCTGCAACCAAATAACAAAGAGTCTCTTGTGTCCCCCAACACACCCAATACAATGGCAAATTGTATAGGTGCACTAGTTCGGCGAAGAGATGGTGATACAAGTGCAATATGGATGGTACATATAGGTTTTTGTAATCTGAAAATATAAAAACAGCAAGGTAGCAAGTAACAAAAGTGAGCAAAAACGGTATTGCAATGCTTGGAAACAAGGCCTAGGGTTCATACTTTCACTAGTGCAAGTTCTCTCAACAATACTAACATAGTTGAATCATATATAAATCCCTCACGTGCGACAAAGAGTTCACTCCAAAGTCACAAATAGCGGAGAACAAACGAAGAAATTATTGTAGGGTACGAAACCACCTCAAAGTTATCTTTTCTGATCAATCTTATGAGCTATCCCTATAAGTGTCACAAACAGCCCTAGAGTTCGTACTAAAACAACACCTTAAGATACACATCAACCAAAACCCTAATGTCACCTAGATACTCCAATGTCACCACAAGTACCCATGGGCTTGATTATACGATATGCATCACATAATTTCAGATTCATCATATTCAATCCAACACAAAGAACTTCAAAGAGTGCCCCAAAGTTTCTACCGGAAAGTCAAGACGAAAACATGTGCCAACCCCTATGCATAGATTCCCAAAGTCACGGAACCCGCAAGTTGATCACCAAAACATACATCAAGTAGATCAATAGAACATCCCATTGTCACCACAGATATCCCATCGCAAGACATACATCAAGTGTTCTCAAATCCTTAAAGACTCAATCCGATAAGAAAACTTCAAAGGGAAAACTCAATTCATCACAAGAAGATAGAGAGGGGAAAACTCCATATGATTCATCTATATTAATAAAGCTCGCGGTACATCAAGATCGTGTCATCTCAAGAACACGAGAGAGAGAGAGATCAAACACATAGCTACTGGTACATACCCTCAGCCCCGAGGGTGAACTACTCCCTCCTCGTCATGGAGAGCGTCGGAATGATGAAGATGGCCTCCGGTGATGGTTTCCCCCTCCGGCAGGGTGCCGGAACGGGCTCCCGATTGGTTTTTCGTGCCTCTGGAGGCTTGCGGCGGTGGAACTCCCGATCTAGGTTTATTTTCGGAGGTTTCTATATTTATAGGAATTTATGGCGGTGGAAACAAGTCAGGATGGGCCACGAGGTGACGACAAGCTAGGGGGCGCGCCCTAGGGGGGGGGCGCCCCCCAGGCTTGTGGTGGCCTCGTGGCTCCCCTGGCCCAACTCCAACTCTCCCTGGGCTTCTTCTGGTCCATAAAAATTCACCGTAGATTTTTATTCCATTTGGGCTCCGTTTGATATTCCTTTTCTGTAAAACTCAAAAACACGGAAAAAACAGGAACTGGCACTGGGCTCTAGGTTAATAGGTTAGTCCCAAAAATAATATAAAGTTGTAGTAAAAAGATTGTAAAACATCCAAGAATGATAATATAACAGCATGGAACAAGCAAAAATTATAGATACGTTGGAGACGTATCAGATGGGTATGCAAAAACGCATCCGGGGGTCAAATATTTAGGAATGAACAATGATGCACAAGGCACCATTCGGTCCTGCAATGTTCGGAAAATTCCATGAAAGGACCGAACAGGGAGTCATATCCTTCATAGTTCGGGGGTTTGGACGCACATAACTGGACGCATATTGTTGTTTTTTGCAGGCCTCGTCATCGGCGTTTGATAGCCTGAACAAGAGGTTCGACGAGGCGCAAGGTAAGCCGAATTCTAATATCCGAGTTGTACATTGATAATGATCTGCACTGGTGACCCAGTGTGATTTGTTTATGATTGCTTCCACAGCTTCAGCTGCGGAGGTTGAGAAACTTAAGGCCGAGCTTCAGAAAATGAAGCAAAAGGCCGAGGAGGAGAAGACGGCCACCGAACAAGCGGGAGCCGCGCTTTCCACTTTGAAGGCTGCAAGCACCAAGCATGAGGCCCGGGTGGAGGAGGTGCAGCAAGAGCTCAAGGATGCCGGCACGAAGTGCGAGGCCCTTGAGCAGAAAGGCAAGGAACAAGCCGCCTAGCTAGCCGCACTGAAATCCGAGCTCCAGAAGGAGCGAGTGGACAGGCGGTCCTTCGAAGAGGAGGTTCGCCAAGTCACGGCTGTCATCGATGGTAAGCCATATTCGCTGCGATGCACCTTTGGTGGTAGCAAATTTGCTTTGCTCACCCAGGTGTGGCGTTCCTTAGGCGTTCGTGCGGATCTCCAGAAGAGTGCGGCGGATGCGAACAAGCTTTATGCTTCGCGGGCGGAGGATGATGAGGCCCGGCTATTCTGGGCGCAGTTTGAGTCCCCGAGCGTTCTCCTCTCCTCGTTGATCATATGAAGCAACTGATGGAGATGCACGGAATGGCGGAGCCGGCCATGAAGGACATCTGCATCCGTCTGTGGCCCGATGAGCCATTGCCGAGCAGCTATTTCGGCCTGGTACAGAAGCTATGTGATGTCGCGCCTTGGGTTGACGTGCTGAAGCGCTCTACCTGCATCGAGGGCGCGCGGATGGCCTTTGCAAGGACCATGGTGCATTGGCCAAAGCTCCAGCCGCTCAAGATGGCCACCGCGCCTCCGCCACCTGACAAGAGTCATAGGTGCCCCGAGCTGTACTTCCCTCATGTAATGGAGGGTGCTCGGGCCATAGAGGCCCAGTGCTCCAAGGATGTTTTGTATGAATGAGCGCGATGTAATATGTCCGAAGACTTTGACGCTTTATAATTAATGTTGCATGGTTTAACATGTCGTATAAGTAGTTTATGTTTGTTTATACTCCTATGTGGCCGGTTTATCTGAAAGCAGCGAGTCGTCGGCTTCAGCCCCCTCGTAGATGCTACACGGGGTGTCCCTGTATCCGCACTTCTATCCTTAGCCGAAGTATCGGCGCCCGAAGGCGGTAGTGCGAGCGGGACAAGGCAATCGGACTATGGTGCTCTATCTCTTTCACTTAGCCGTGGGAGTGTAGAAAAATGCGGGGGCTGATAACCAGCCCCCAGTGTGATGTTCGGGGCCGAAGCTGGCATCACATGGTTTGTACAAGAACGAAACCCATCGTGTAACACGGAATAACCACTATCAGTTTTTTAGTATAACACTAGTGCTCGGATTCGCAGACCGGTTCTCGCTTACTATGACGGTTAGTTTTCGGCTTTCTCCCTTGAGGTGCTTGACCAGACGAGCTGGAAGCACAATCGCAGGGGTTCTCCCTTTGCCCTTTTAGCCGAACGAGCGGAACGTAAGAGGGCAAGCACAGGAGCCGGGCAACCCAACTATTGACCCAAGACATAGTTCGGATCCGATGCATATAAAGCAAAACCCAAGATGCCGAATACATAACTAGTTGTGAAGTTCAAGGCGATTTTAAATTCGAGCCCCCGGTCTATTAGCCGGTTGCATCATAGTTTATACCGAACAGTTTTCGCAAGAAGCGTTACCAAGAGAAGAACAGAGGATGTATAAAAGACAACGAAGTGACCATATATAATGGTTTTGTACTTGCTCAATAATTCTTATAACTTGGATTGCCGAAGAAACTGTTTACAGGTACGTGAAATATAAAATTTACAGAGGGGAGGCTGTACCAGGAGTCTTCGATTGATGACATGACGTCTTCGATGTGCCTTGTTGCCTGTCCGTTCATATTCCTCTGGGGGGTTGCATCCCTTTAAGAGTGATGCTGTCGCCGAGCGGACCTTGGGAAAAAGGTCTTGATAAGTCACCGGAGTGTAGATGAGCTTTACGCCTTTAGCATGTCCTCGATGGTACCTGTGTTTTGTCCAAGGACGTTTATTGGTATTGGTCGGTCCAGCCGAACACCTACCATTTGATGGTTGTTCCCCATTGCTACCCATGGAATCTTGAGCGCGAAGTTGTGCCTTCTTGGCACGTGTTTGGCGGTCGTTAGGGCTGTGCAATGGGGGGCGTATCCCTATTTCTGGGAGGCGGAAGAGTCTCGGAGTTCGGATTGAAACCGAACTCATTTGTCGACCTTACGGGCCTTTATGGCCGATTTGGGTGTTTGCCGACCGTCCTCATAATGGAATTCGGCCGCCAGGGCCAATGCATGCTCCTCAGTTCGGAGGGAACGCTCCATGTTGCCGTTGACGGTGATGACCCCCTTGGGACCAGGCATCTTGAGCTTGAGGTATGCGTAATGTGGGACGGCATTAAAGCGAGCGAACGTTGTACGGCCGAGCAGGGCGTGATAGCCGCTGCGGAAGGGGACGATGTCGAAGATCAATTCCTCGCTGCAGAAGTTGTCGGGCGAACCGAACACTACTTTCAGGCTAACAGAGCCTGTGCACCGGGCTTCGACACCTGGGATCACTCCTTTAAAGGTAGTGTTGCTAGGCTTTATCCTTGACGGGTCTATGCCCATCTTTTTCACCGTATCTGAGTAGATCAGATTGAGGCTACTTCCTCCGTCCATTAGGACTTTAGTGAGGTGATACCCATCGATAATGGGGTCTAGGACGAGGGCCGCCGAACCTCCGTGACGGATACTGGTCGGGTGATCTCGTCGATCAAAAGTGATCGGGTAGGCCAACCATGGGTTAAACTTTGGGGCTACAGGCTCTACGGCGTAGACCTCTCGAAGGGCGTGCTTCCTCTCCTTTTTAGGTATATGAGTGGCGTATATCATGTTCACAGTTTTTACTTCTGGAGGGAATTTCTTCTGACCTCCATTGCTCGGACCGCGGGGCTCCTCGTCGTCCTCGCTGCGTGGGACTTTGCCCTGGTCCTCGGCTGCGAGTTTGTCGGCCTGCTTAAACACCCAACAGTTACGGTTGGTGTGGTTGGCGGGCTTGTCCGGAGTGCCATGGATCTGGCAAGGCCTCTCCATGATCTTGTCCAGTGGGGTGGGTCCATCGCGGTTGCCTTTAGGAGGCTTCTTCCGCTGCCCGGATCTTGGGTTGCGGAAACCGGCGTTAACGGCCGTGTCATCGGCGTCGCTAGTGCTGTGCCGGCGTTTGTTTTTGTTACGTCGTGGTTTCCCGTTTCCATCCCGGACTTCGGAAGTACCGGGGTCTTCGGGGTTGTGGCTTCGCCTTGCTAGCCAGTTATCCTTGCCTGCGCAAAAGCGGGTCATGAGCGATGTGAGGGTGGATATGGTCCTGGGTTTATCCTGACCGAGCTGGCGAGCCAACCACTCGTCCCGAATATTATGCCTGAAAGAGGCTATAGCTTCGGCGTCTGGGCAATCGACGATCTGGTTTTTCTTGGTCAAGAACCGGTTCCAGAATTGTCGAGCGGACTCTCCTGCCTTTTGCACGACATTGCTTAGGTCGGAAGAGTCCGGGGGCTGTACATAGGTGCCCTGGAAGTTAGATCAGAATGCATCCTCGAGGTCCTCCCAACTCCCGATAGAATTTTCGGGGAGACTGTTTAACCAGTGCCGAGCAGGCCCCTTAAGTTTAAGGGGTAGGTACTTGATGGCGTGGAGGTCGTCTCCTCGTGCCATGTGAATGTGGAGGAGGAAATCTTCGATCCACACTGCTAGGTCAGTTGTTCCGTCGTATTGTTCGATGTTCACGGGTTTAAACCCTTCCGGGAACTGATGCTGCATTACCTCGTCAGTGAAGCACAGTGGGTGGGCAGCGCCTCTGACCCTGGCTATATCACGCCGGTAGTCGGCGTCTGTTCTGGACCGGTTTTGGTCCCGAACTCTATTGGTTCGGTCGTGCCAGGGTCGGTACTCGTCCCGTCTACCCGGGGAGTACCCTCTAGATCCGTAGATGGATCTCGTGCGGCCTGTTCTATCATCCAGGTCGTGTCGCAGTTCATACCTGTCGTCAGGCTCCATTGGCTCTTTTCCCCTTCTGCGGGGTATCGCCGGCCTATAACCAGCCTCGCCAGCCATCCTATCTCGTCCTCGGGGAGGGCGGTCCGGCTAGTCATATGGAGTGTGCTTGGGGGACGGCGTGTTGGGGAGCTCGTCGTCGAATTGTGGCAGCAACCGCCGGCGGGGGTAGCTCTTGGGTTGATCCCATAGACCGGCGCCGTGTTCTTCCTCGGCTGATAGAACCCTTGTCCATCTATCGTTGAGGGTGTCTTGTTCGGCCTTGAGTTGCCGCGCTTTTGCCTTTAGGCTTCGGGCAGTCGCTAAAAGCTGTTGCCTGAACCGTTCATGATCCTCAATGGTTTCAGGGACGATGATGTCCTCGTCGTCCGGGCTATCCTCCTCCTCTACAGGGGGAGGTAGTTGTCATCCTCGGAGTCGTTCGGATCTTCGGGGTCGCGCTGGTCCTCTGGCCTTTCCTAGTCCTCCAACGGATACTCGAGGATATCGGGATCGCCGAGGTCTTCTGGGGTATCGTTTTCCCCGGTGCCGGCAATAGCTTCCCTTCCCTTTTTTGTCTTTGATCGCTTACGCGGTTTCCGCGTCTTGACGGCGCCTCACCCGAGTCGTCACCATTGTTCGCTGGTGTGCGCTCGCCGTTACCGGATGGTGCGTCCACCATGTAGACGTCGTAGGTGGAGGTGGCGGTCCATCGCCCGGTGTTAACGGGGGTGGGAGCGCGATCCTCTTCTTCCATGTCGTCTGCCTCCTCGGAGGCGTAGTCCAACATATCGGTTAAGTCTTCGATAGTGGCTACTAAATGGACGGTGGGTGGGACGAAAAATCCCTCCTGGCCTGCCTCGAGACCGATCTGAGTGTGGATCGAGATTGGGTCATCAGTAGTTTTCATCAAGGAGATCTGATCTAGAGCCTCGCAGAGTGTCGAGAGCTCGATCGGGTCAATCTGCGTGGCGCGTCTGGAGTTAACCTCTGACGCGTCCGACGAGAAGTGTATTCGGCAGGAGTTGGTGCCCGGCGATCTGGCGCTATAGCCGGATCCGGACCTAAGTCCAGATCGTCACCGGGATTGGCCCCGTTTGCGGGATTGAAAACGGCATCTGAGGTTAAGGCCCCGGAGTCCTCGGGCGCGTCGGGTGGGACTGCGAGCCCGGTGAGCAAGAGATCGCCCCGAGGGTCGACGGAGAACTCTAAGTTCCCGAATCTGACTTCTTGATCAGGGGCGAAACTCCCGACCCGGCCAAGGCGGCCGGTCGGGTCAGCGTGCAGCACGATGCTGTCGAAAGCGAAGATCTGTCCAGGGACAAAGGAGTCCATGCTGCGGACCTCTTCGTTGATGAAGACGCGAGCCAGCGATTCCTTTGGCGATCACATCGGAACTCTCAATGGAAGCACCAATGTCGGTGTCAAAACCGGCGGATCTCGGGTAGGGGGTCCCGAGCTGTGAGACTAGGATCGATGGTAACAAAGGGACGAAGGAGACGATGTTTACCCAGGTTCAGGCCCTCCTATGGAGGTAAAACCCTACGTCCTGCTTGATTATATTGATGATACGGAGGTTACAGAGTTGATCTACCTCGAGATGGACTAGCTAAAAGTCTAGATGATTTTCTGTGCCATGATCTAAAACCCTCCCGGTTTATATAGACACCGGGGGGTACTAGGGTTTACACATGGTGCGCTTCCTACCGAGGATGGAGATGGCGATTTCCTCATCTTGACTTGGAGTGCACGACGCGTCTTCAGGGCTTCCTTCTAGAACGTGGAGTCTTGATGTGTCCGGCCCTTCTTCAGAGAATGGCCCATCGAGCCGGCCTATCGAGAGTTGAGCCGACAGCCCGAGGACCCCTTAGTCCGGGACTCCCTCAATCGTGACATAGCAAAAGCACCCGAATGGGGTGATGAAGACTGTCTTTATTTCATCGGGACCGTACATTCGGATCTGGTGGTACCCGGAGTACGCATCCAGGAACGACAGACGTTCGCATCCGGCAGTAGAGTCCACTATTTGATCTATACGAGGTAAAGGGAAATGATCCTTCGGGCAGGCCCGATTGAGGTGTTTGAAGTCAATACACATACGAAGTGATGTGTCCTTCTTTGGCACCAGAACGACATTCGCGAGCCACTCGGAGTGGTAAACCTCGCGAATGAACTCGGCGGCAAGGAGTCGAGCTATCTCTTGACCAATCGCCTTGCGCTTCTCGACGGAAGATCGACGCAAGTACTCTTTGACTGGCTTGGCTTTGGGATCAGTTCGGACATGGTGCTCAGCCAGTTCCCTGGGAACACCAGGCATGTCAGACGGCTTCCATGCGAAGATGTCCCAGTTCTCACGGAGGAACTGGATGAGCTCGGCTTCCTATTTCTCTCCGAGTGACGTGGAGATGTTTGTTGGAGCAGCACTTGGGTCACTCGGATGAACATGGACATGCTTGGTCTCGCCGGCCGACTGGAAAGACGATTGCGAAGCTGGCCGCTTTGACCTGAGCAGATCGGCCGTATCCACTTCTTTCTTATAACCTTCGAGCTCGACTGCGAGCACCTGTTCGTTGGCGATCTTGGAGCCCTGCTGGAGGCACTCTTCGGCAATCTTCCGGTCGCCAGTCACTGTGATCACGCCTCTAGGCCCTGGCATCTTGAGTTTGAGATATACGTAACATGGTCTGGCCATGAAACGCGCGTAGGCGGGCCTACCCAGGATGGCGTGATAAGCGCTGCGGAAGTCTACCACCTCGAAGGTTAACCTTTCCTTTCGGAAATTCTTTTCGCTCCCGAATACGACGTCCAGAGCGATCTGGCCGAGTGACTCCGCCTTCTTCCCAGGGACAATCCCGTGGAAATGCATGTTGCTCTTGCTCAATTGAGACATCGGGATGCCCATTGCCTTGAGCATATCATGATAAATGATATTGAGACCGCTGCCTCCATCCATCAAGACCTTGCGCAGTCGGACGCCACTCACTGCCGGGTCGACGACCAACGCTTGCCTCCCAGGGGTGGCTATGTGAGGCGGATGGTCGGACTGGTCAAAAGTGACAGGTGTCTTCATCCAGTTGAGGTACTCGGGGGCAGTCGGAACTGCCATGTTAACCTCCCGATTGGCAACCTTCAACTGCCTCTTGCTTTCAACGTCAGCAAAAATCACTAGGACTTTATCAACTTGAGGGTACTCGGGGGCACCATCATCATCCTCGGCATCGACTTTTTCACTCGAAGGCTCCGCGCCCATCTCCTGCTTGAGCAGGCGACATTCCCGAGTGGTGTGCTTCGGGAGCACAACGTTGCCTTCTTCATTCGTCTTGGTATGAATCTGGCATGGCTGATCGAGGATGTCAGACTTAGAGTCGGACTTCTTCTTGGGAATCCACTCTTTCTTCTTTTTCTTCGGCTTCGGCTTGCCTTGGCCTTGCCCTTGGACGGCTGCGACCTCTGCCTTGCCGGAGGCATCAACCTTCCGCTTCTGATTTTTCCCGGCATTGCCTCCCGATTGAGGGGCGTTCCCGGCTCGTCCTTTGCCGCTACGGAGGCGGTATTCTTCCACGCCATTGGCGTACTTGTTTGCGATCTCCATGGCCCGACTGAGGGACAGATCCCCAGCTCGGCCGAACTTCAAGATCAACTCCCGATACCGAGTGCCTGCCTTAAAGGCGCACACGGCCTGATGTTCATTCACATTTTCCACGGTGTTGTGCAACGTGGTCCAGCGCTGAATGTACTCACGGAGAGTCTCGTTGCCCTTCTGGACGCAATGATGTAGTTCTGTCAATCCACCCGGGCGCTTGTACGTGCCCTCGAATGTCTTGACGAACACTCAGGCCAAATCTTCCCAACAATAAATGCAATTGGCGGGCAACTGATTCAGCCACGCGCGCGCAGACCCTTCCAGCATGAGCGGAAGGTGCTTCATTGCAACGAAATCATCGCCGCCGCCGATCTGGACGGCAACTCGATAATCTTCGAGCCAAGTCTCTGGCTTGGATTCGCCATTGAACTTCCCAATTCCGGTCGCCAACCGATAATTAGGGGGTATCTCCGCCTCTTGGATGTATCTGCTGAAACATCCGAGACCGGTAACTCCCCAGCCGCTCGCCCGGTCTCTGTCATGTCTGTTCCGATCAACCACTCATTGAGTGATGTCGGATCGGGCGTCGTAGCCTCTGTGCCGAGCAGGGCTCTGCTCACGATCCCTCCCGAGTGGGTAGCCTCCGTCATACGGACGCTGACCACGCATGCCGCCTCTCGGAGGAGGGGTCCGACTGAAGTCGTGGTCATCGCGCCTGCGTCCTCTGTGCGGACCTCTCGGAAGAGGAGGAGATCGCGGGTCTTTCCTTGGCGCTAAAGGACTGTGAGCTGACTGGACGGTGTCCGCCCGAGTGGACTCATTGCGAATGCGTTGGTGCGACCGCGACACCTCTGAATTTTGCTGTAGGGCGGTTTTCAGCAAGGCCTGGATTTCCGAATGCCCTCACCAGTGGCCGAGTCGGACGGCTGGATAGAATCCGCGATCCGAGTGGCCGCGGCCAGATTCAAAAAGGGAGTGCGCATCACCGGGATGGTGTATGGTCGTTCCTTTGTGAACAGCCGACGGCGGCTACGACTGGAGCTGGGTAGCTCTCTTGCCGCGCGCTCGTCGAGTGATCGTTGGAGCCGCTCGAGTCGCTCGCACTCAGCCAAGGTGGCCTGGCGCGTAGCCTCCAGGGCTATCTCATCTTGGGTAGTCCCCGCGATAGGGGTGAGGAGAACCTGATCGTTCCCGCGCCTGATTTCCTCCCGCTGCTCCCGAGTGAGGGGTCGGGGAACGTAGCCGCCGGAGCTAGCGTTGTTGCGGTCGCCGTCTCGATCGCGGGTATCTCCCGCAGAATGCCCGGGTGGAGAAGCACCTCGGGCCGGGCCAGCCATCAGGACCTCCGCTACATCTCCGCTGCTCCCGCGCTCGGTGGCACCAGAAGACTCGTCATCTGATGACGGAAAAAGGCAATGGACAGACTCGTCGACGTCGAGTGCGGTCACTTGCTGAACCGCGGCTTGAGCCGCCACAGCGTGTTTGATCCAACGCTGCAGCCGTGAGCATCCGGAGCGCCTGCGGCAAGCCGCGATGCGAGTCGGAGAAGTCGGTCGATAAGGCATAGACGGTTGTCGGAGGAGGACTCCGAACGTCGTCGCGCTGAAATGCACTGCGCCTCGGGCGGGCAGTGCCTCGGCATCCAGCGACGCTTCCTGCAGCCACGCCGAATCGTCGACGGTGAAGCTTAGGGAACCGAAGAGGATCTCTCCGCCGAATGTGTTCATGATGATCGGAAAAAGTGGAAATTCCACTTGCGCCGGATTTCGCTAGACGCGGCCCCAAGGTGGGCGCCAACTGTCGTGGGAATGAACCTGACAATAGTACTAGGGGTACGAAAGGAGGGGCGAAGTCTAGCTATGGCGCAAGTGTGCACTCGGATGTGTACGAGTTCAGGCCTCACTCGGAAGTGATAAAAGCCCTACGTCTCGAGCCCGGAGGCTTTGGTGTTTGCTTATGGGTGGTAGAAGATTACACAGGGTCGGAACCCTTGCACTGGCGCCCGGGGGTGGCTTATATATATAGAGTGCGCCACCACCGGCCGAGCGCCATCATTAGGGCAATAAATGGTAATGAAAGCTGCGTTACAGGAACGGCTGATTAACTAGGCGTTACTTGTAACGGGGAATTAACTTCGCAACGAGTGACTATTCGAGTTCCACGGACGCTATGTCTTCTGGGTCGCCTGAGCTCCTATCTGTCCGAGTGGCGCCGTGGTAGTCCAAGTGGCTTGAATAATCCGAGTGAATAGCCATATGCATCCGAATGCGTCTTTAACTCAGGGGCTTTAATGACATTGTGGGACCACAGGTGGGCCCTAGATGTCGGGCCTGTGACCCTACCCATAGTAGGCATCCTCATCACCACACATGTCAACTATGGTTTGATCACATGCGTCAACTACTGTTAATTAGACATTGTAACTATAGTTAACCAAAACAGAGAAGTTGTCATAGTTGCCATGCTTTACAACTAAAGTTGCAATCCCCGAGTAACTAAAATTGCCACTCCCGGGTAATTAAAGTTGCCATCGAAAATGTCAGGGCAGATTTGCTTCGTGCTACACGTGCGGGGTGGGGATGAGTAGTAGTTGTTGGACGTGTGACACGAAGTAGCTACGCCAAGACGTGTGGGCAATTCTAATGTTTGCCCATACGAGATCATGTGTGCTGCCTCCTGGGTATGCCACACAGGGCGTGTGATCGGATGTCTTATATGACACACGTGTGATGAATATCGCGACTTTTTTATTCATATTTGTAATTTTTTGAATATTTCATAAATTTACAAATATTTCAAAGCTCTAGAACATCTTTCGAAATCCACAAATAAATTTTAATATCCGAACATTTTTTAAATTTATCAACATTTATTCTTAAATTATGAACATTTAAATATTTTTTTCAATGTTCATGAACATTTATAAGGTTCATAAAATCCATGACTTCTTAAAATTCATGAACCTTTTTTAAATCATGGACGTTTTCTATTTCAAAGATTATTTTGAGTTATTTGAATAATTTTTATTTCACACTTTGTAAATCTATCAAGAATCCTGAATTCGCTTTCCCAGGCTGACCAAACAAGGCCTCAAGGATACGCCAAATTTCACCCACCGTGGCAAGCGCTTTTGGAGGTCTATAAAATATAAAGCGGTAACTTTCTCAAAAAAAGGATACGCAAGATTTCTTTCAAAGATTATTTTAAGTTTCTCAATAAATAAATAAATAAATAAAGACCACACAAACCCTACCCCCCTCTCCAAGACTCCAACCCTAACCCTTCCACCACACAGCGAAAAAACCTTGATAGCTCCTCGACGGCGGCGGCTGAACGCGTGCTGATCCTAGTTTGAGGGGCGACGCCAGATTCGACTGCTGCCTCTGGGTTTGGCCGGCCCTTGGCGGAGGCCTTGACAATGTTGTCGCGGGCGTTTGGTTTTGGTTACAAGAGCAGTTTGTCCGTGCAGGCCTTACGCCGCGCGTTTGGTACCCTTTTGCAGTTCGATTGGAATGCGTCGGTCCACGACCCAGGGGCGCTTCGCCGCTCCTCCCGCATGCTGCATCAGGCTCACCAGCTACATGGTCAGCCAGTCTCACCCGATGGTTTCCCCCAGGAGCATAGCAGGTAAGGCCCCGATTGGATCATCGTTTTTGAGCCATATATATATATACACCCCCTGTAAAGAAAATCCGGGTGGGCTTCGATTAGGCGATTGGTTGGTCGTTTTGGTCCGTAAAGTTTACAGAGGTTTTCGAGATTACACCCGGTTTTGGCCGGTATCGGAAACACTCGTTGCCACGTCTGTATTTTTTTCCCCTCGTATCCTGCGATCGCGTCTCTCTTACCTGGTCGAGGAGAAGGGCACGCGCGCCCGCCGGACGGCCGGAACCACATGGGACGGGCGAGGACCGGTGGCAGGAACACGAGCCTGGCGGGGGTGTGAACGCCGCCGCGCGGCTGGAGCTCTCGCCGGCCGACGTGTTGAGGCGGCGGCGAAGAGCAGAGGGCTTGTGGTCGTCCTGGACAGGCAGAGAGCGCGGGCTCCGCGGGAACGTCGGTAGGGACTGCGGGGTGAGCTCCGCGGCGGCAGCGATTGCCAGAGCAAGGTCTGTGGCAGTTCCGGTGGCGACCACCCTCCTTCGTCAACCAAAGACAGATGTGTTTTACAGGGTGTATATATTCCGTCGGTGACAAGTAAAATACACATGTAGAATGTTTACAGGGGTATATTTTCCAGATCTCCCAAGCGGGGCCTAAATTTAATTTGTCACACTTCTTCCTGTGTCGCAACAATAGTTTTAGTACTTGTCAGTAGCCTGTGAGGGATTCAGAATCCTCTCGGATTAGACTATTGAAGCAATGTTTTCGAGGGGGTTTTTGTAGAGAGCATTCAATTATGCCGCACCTGCTGTTTACACAATTATGCACTGCTCCCTCTCTTCCCATGAAGAGAGCATGTACTTCCTTTTAGTGTCTACTTATTTTTTATTGGCATCCATGGATTGATCACCAGAGGAAACATGGTTAGAGGCTTAGAGCTCTAATATGTCTTGAATTTATGCTAAATTCAATTAATCTAAATCTCGTAACATTTTGCGGTATGTTTGGTTTTAGCTAAAGGGTGCCCTGACAACAAAGTTGGCTAGCCATTTTTTTTTTTGAGGTTTTGCTTGCCAATAGATTGGCCAACATTGGCTTGATAAAACACACTAAGAGTTGGTAGTGGAGTTTTATCCAAGCAAAAGCCAATGTTGTGCTCACAACCAAAAATATGCTAGGCTTCACTTCGGTCGCAATCCAAACACATCCTTCTTTCCAACTTTTCCGAAAAAGGGTTTCCCCCCGCTTTGTATTACAAAGCAACCAACCGATACAGCCAACGATAGGTGCTGGGGCGGAAGCAGCACAATCACACCCAAAAGAAACGAAGGAGAAACAAGAGAAATAAATGCCGATAACGGCGGATCGACGGAAACGAAGAAGCTTCACGACCACTGCGCCCACCGAAGATCTCCCACCAAGCTCCAAGGCTCCGAAGCACCGGTACCAATCAACACCTCCAAGAAGGACCGCGACGATGACGACGCTGCTGCCAAGGGTTTCCCCCGGTACGTGACGAGGCGAGAGGAAGGGTCGCCCCCGACGCCCTCCAGGAAGGTCCGGCGGCACCCACCGGCGCCGCCGCGTCGGTGTCGGCCAGGCCGACAGGGGTTTCCCCCGATCCCAACCTTCACCTCGGATGCTCCAGAGCCTGCCACAAAACCGACCACCATCTTGCGCCACCGCGGTCATGAAGCCTCCACGCCGTCTCACCACGGCACCGCGAAGTGAGGCCTGCACAGCGGGGAATAGGAGCCGGGACTAGGGGCCGCAGCACCGTCGGCACGCGGGAGGGCACAACCTCCACCGTCAACGACGGTAGCCGACCGGACACAATAGCAGGAGCATACCAGGCCCGTGGGCCCACAGGCCCGGCCAGGCCCTCCACGCCCGTAAAGCTCCCGCCATCGCGCTGCAGCAGGCACGCCGTCGGCGTCGCCGCCCCCCGTCCGAGCTGCTCCTCCTCCTCACCACACAGACGACGACGAAGCCACGCCGGGGGCCGGCCCGCTAGGACCCAGATGGGGCCCGCAGGGCCCAGATCTGGGCCGGGGGCGCGCCGCCGGCCAACCTGCGCCACCACGTCGTCTCGCCGCCAAGGGGGCACACCACCACCACGCGCGCCGCCGGCCACTGCCGCCGGGTCGCCGGGCCGTCGCCGAGCCGAGGAGCACCGCTAATCATGAATTGCAACTTTTCAGTTAAGATCTCCATTTCCCACTAATCATGAAGTGCATGCACCAATCAATGCCCAAAAGGCACCAACTAATTTATCAATAATGCCTCCTTTGGTTCATAGGATAGGATTATCATAGGAATAGGAATCTTGTGGAAATGAGATAACATGCATCTCAAATCCTATGAGTAGGATTAGGAAAAGAGATGTCATTTGGTTCCCATCATAGGAATTTTTCCATTGAATCTAGCCTCTTTTTTATTTTCCTTTGAAATGTGAAGGATAGGAACCAATCCTATGTAGAAATAGGAATGCATTCCTATGAAGCAAAGGACTCTAAATGAAAAATTCCTACAAGAATCATATCCTACAAAATTCCTGTGAGATCCCTCCAAACCAAAGAAGGCCTAATTGGTCAGTCAAACTAGGGTGGCATGCATGGTATTAAAATAAGCGTGGCATACACCCTCAGCATACATGACATTAAAATAAGCGTGGCATACACCGTTGGCATGCAGGGTACTCCCTCTGTTTCTAAATATAAGTCTTTTAAAGATTCTAATACGGACTACATACGAAGCAAAATGAGTGAATCTACACTTTAAAATATATCTATATACATCCGTATGTAGTCCTTATTGAAAACTCTAAAAAGACTTATATTTAGTAACGGAGGGATTATTAAACTAGCGTGGAAGGTTGGACCGAGGGGTAATTTAGGAAGAAATCTTTTCACTGGAATGGAGGGGGTATTTTTATGATCATTACTATCCTCATATTGACCATTTAATAATACTATATACATTTAATAATACTATATAGTCACATGAGAATGAGTGGTTAATATTGTTTGGATCACCAGATGATCAATTCCGTAAAAAACGTTAGGGGGCTCTTGGAATCACATGATTCCATAAATGTTGGAACAAGAAACCATGGATCGTAATGTCATGACCATATGAACCCCAGGATTTTGGCTTGTTTGTTTGCATCATAGGAATGTATCACAAAAGAATCCTTGGGAAAAAATCATGTATGATTCCATCCCACAAATCAAACGACCATCACAGGAAAAAAGTCCTAAGGATTCCAACCCTCTAGAATTCCTATAAAAATCCTTTGAATTAAAGATGCCCTGGAAGGGGAAACAATTGTAATCTTATATGTTTTCTGTTCTGTGTATTGGTTGGAAACAGGGGCGTTCCCTCAGCCTGTATGTTCGAACCAACCGGTACTGTTTGCAGGAGCTTTGATCAAAGGTTGGCCACACTGAGGAGCATTGGGGAGTGTGTCAGTGAATATGAGCTCAGTCTGCTGTTGAAGAAGATAACTGTCCCTGTTTGTTATGTTTGGTGTGATCTCTCCCCTTGGATGCATATAACCCAGGTATAGGAATCAAAAAAAAAATATATATATATATATATAATCACTAGAGCTGTTAATAGATGTTGTCGCGCTTTAAAATCTTGCAGGAATCTAAAATCTGTCACTGACGTATGAACATTTAAATATCTAGAGTTAAGATGATGTCAGGTGCCAACAATCTTGCAATACTATGGTTTTGGCAAAAACTGTACCATGATAATATTGTTCATGCTCAATTATATCCGCTGAAACAATCACGTGAATTCAAATGATACCTGCTGGCAACCATTTATCATATCTTCAATCTCACACATACCAAAAAGAAACCTGCGATACTGTTATTCATATATGGTTATTCATATCTTTATTTTCATGAAAAATGGGGTCTATCAGGCACATTCAGGATATGTCTCTACTATATCATTTTTATCATATTTTTTCTTCCTTTTTGTATTTGAGATCATATATGCACTCTTTTAATGAGCTCAACTTAATATTGGCCATTAGGGCTCATGGATTTTGTGCTGATCATGCCCTTTGTTCTTCATGGTTGCTTTTTAGTATTTTCCCCTGCTCCTTGCTTTGTTCAGTCCATGCACTACTCAGTCCATTGTTTTGCCGCTACCTCTGTTTTACACTTTTAATGATATGTATGTGAGATGATATCAGTATGCTTTATTGTCAATGATTTAGTTGTTCATGAGAGCATTTTGAAGCTTTTATATGATGTTTACGATAAATTTGCATGTAACTGTTCTTGTTGTGCACAGGGGATCTCAATGACAAGTAATGTTAATAAGATGGTTGAAGCTGGTTTTCAAGTTAAAATATTGATGGCAGATTGGTTTGCTCGAATGAACCCTCAGATCACCCGGAAGGTTGGTAGTGATCTAAGTAATATTCAGACTATTGGCCGGTATAATATTGAGGTGTGGAAAGCAATTGGCATGAACCTTGATGGGGTTGAGGTCGTGCAGTTGTCGGATAAAATAAGTTGCAAAACAGATGAATACTGGTCACTTGCAATGGATATTGCAAGAAAAAGCGATATGAGCAGAATAAAGAGTTGGCTTCGTGTTTATGCATCAAAAGATCCAAGGTATCTTCATGTTCAGATTATTGAATTGTTTAAGTTTATGTTTTCACTTGAGAACCTTTGAATTTTAGAATTGAATTATCGGGTCATTCCATGTATCTTAACATGCAAGTTCCTTTTTTTGTGTACTAAGCAGGGGTTCGCCAAGCATTGATCCTTACATGTCCAGAGATTTTTCAGCTGCTGAAATAGTTAATCCTTGCTTGCAGAGCGCTGGTATATTATTGCAGAAGGTCTGTATTTTAATTTTGTTTGTTGCTGTTGATTTTTGTCAGCTTGGCCTGAATGCATTGGAAGTAACAGCCAAGACCTCAAATACTTGGATATCTGAATTGTTAGAACAAAAACCAAATAATCCTGTCTTTATAAGAACAAAAATAATCTTATCCATAAGAAATATATAAGAAAGACTGGCAAGCAAAAGCAAAATATATAGCACTATAGACCAACATGACAGGTTCCGTATGCTAAAACTGCACTAAGTACTTGGCAGCTAGAACAGCATCAAGCTCGCAACAATATTGTAGTTGAATCTTTAAAAACAACTTCTGTCCAGATTATGGACGGAGAACAGCAAAAGTTGGGCAGCCCACTCCTAGTTCCAGCATACTCGTGTTCCATGTTATCCAGTTCCCTATGTTGTATAAATGTCAAGAATTTACTAATGGTATTGCTGATAAGACCTACCATTGAGAATTTTATAATTTCTAATAAGCGTGTTGCCATCCTTGAGGATGTGTAACATGTGACCTCAGCTGAACCTGTCTAAACTGGTGGAGTTTGGTAAAAATGATCTAAGGGTCTTGTATTGGAGGTTGAGACGATTGCATTAATATTTATGATAAAGGCATTGCTCTTGTTCTTCTGTTGATGCTTTTGCCAAGTTAACTAAGACACATGTAGTCGCACTTGAGGTGCTTTACAAGTTGCCTCTCTTAGAGTATCTCGAGGGATAAAAACATACTCCGTCAGGGATCCAATCACAACCCCTATTTTAGGGAGGCACCAAAATATTGCCCCTGAGACCCTTCTCCTGTGGGTTCAAAGAGGGCCTTTTCCCCTGTGCAAGATGCGAAGAAATTTCTGCTCCTGCCCGGCCCCTCCTCCGCCATCCTGCTGCTTCTCTCGCCCCAGCCGGTCTCTTGAGCTGACGCTCCCTGTAAGGCTGCTAAATTTGGCCTGCTCTGTTTTGGGCCGTTATGCTTTCTTGATTCAATTTAGCAGTCCTTGATGCTGGAGTGTTTCTTCATCCTGGATTGGCGAGGATGAATTAGCTGTTACTTTAAACTGATTCAGGAGAATCGAATTATTTCTAAGATTCTAAAGGATGATTAACCCATAGCCAATTATACACTGTAGGGAAAGGCTTACACTGCTTCAGGATAATTGAATTATTTCAAAGGATGATTCGTTTTGAGGCGCCATAGTCTCTTAAATTTGGAGACATTAGTCGAGAGATTCTCATCATAAAAAAACAAATGTGTGCTTAGAGGTGTTTTGAGTCACTAAATATATTTACCCAAAAAATCATATTGAGAAAACTGACCTGTGGATGTTTGTATAAGTCCTCTGCCTACGGTTAAGCTAATTTTGCCAAAAATAATACATAAACAAATCTGTAATACTGGTGTCTTAATATGTTGTGACGTTAAATAGTTAAATTGACATCATATCTTTTAAGGCCTTGTATGTTTGCTAGGTTAGATTACTTCATAAAGTTGTGTTGCTTGCTGGGCTCCCAGAACAATTTTTTATTCTCTACTGGCCTCTGCCTACGGTTATGCTAATTTTATCAAAAATACCAGTACAAGCCAAATATGCACTGAGCCTCAATTGTCTCTTTAACAAATCTGGAATACTGGTGTCTCAATATGTTCTGACGTGAAATGGTAAAATTGACACAAAGCATATCTTTGCAAGGCCTTACGTTGCCTAGGTTACTTAGTGGGAGCATGTTTGAACTTACATCTAAATACGCCTTCTTGCATGCAGGTTCGTTTGTTTATTTGCAGAATGGAGGGCTAAAGTTGACGTCGTTTGCTTTGGGTTTTAATATAGATATAGTATCTCAAATTATGTTTGCTTCTCCTACTTTTGCACCATCTGATTTATTGTGCACCGGACCTTTGTTAGCTTATATTTTAATGAGCTGGTTTTATTTCCTCTACCGGAGAGGACAGACATCCACAATTTCCATTATTTGCGGCAGCACTTTTACAAGTGTAAAACATGTGCCTGGTATCACTAGCTTGATTGATTGTGCTGATCTAGTGCAACTATTCTCTGATCATAATGTGCAGTATTTCTATGTTTTATCTGGAATGCTTGTAACCTTTTTTTTCTGCGGGTGTATAAAAACCTTTCTAACTGCAGGCGGACGTTTGGCATTTGAACTTGGATCAGCGTGGGGGGCACATATTAGCTAGGCAATACTGCAAGCACATGGAGAGGGAAAAAATACCGATTGCTTTCTTTCACAGTATCTTTATAATAGTGCAATATTTGCTGTCTTATTTTCCATCTTTTTTACAATACATTTGCGTACACATACATGCACCCTTAACTTAAAATACAGATGTGCTACCAAATTTGTTAGAGCATCCGGGATTTGGAGGTTGTAACGATCCAAGATGGACCATCTTCATTGAAGACAGTGAGGTCCGAGCTCTGATATTCACAAAGGTCCTTGTTTATTGGTCTAGTTGCATATGAGTTCTGAAGTTGTGTGAGTCAAATGTCCCTGCAAATCTTCGTGTACTATTAATATTGCTAGACAGTGGTTTTTAGTTGTAGCACACTGATAGATGATGTTTAGACCAATGTATCTGTAGGATGTTTTAAATCCTAGCACATCGCTAGATGATTTTTAATATCAATGGTATCTGTAGGATGTTAACACTTCAAATTTATGACTCATTTAAGTGGAGTAGTGAAGATGAGTTCTTGCAGAGTTACGTTTGCAAGATAAAGGTCTAACATATTTAACCAGTGATATTTGGATTTTATAACTTCAGCCTAGATGTGATATGAATGATTTTATTTATTGTTAGACATGTAGTTTTGATTGCTGTCAAAATCATTGGTTTTTTGTGTTTAATGTCGTCTACAATGTCAACAGTTGCCTTTTGTTCATTGCAGGAAGAAGTCTGTTCAAAAATAGAGGACGCTTTTTGCCCTCTTAAAAATGCAAAAGGCAATCCGTGTTTGGAGTACATAAAGTATATTATCTTACCTTGGTTTGGAAAATTTGAGGTGCTGCGGACTGGAGAGAACAGTGGTATAAAGTAAGTTGGGCTGCCAAGTGGAATGTATGTAATAAACCAGTGGAATGTACACTTATATCATTCTGTCATTGCAGTTATGTATTTGTAGGAAGGCTTTCAATATATTATCGTGTAGATTTTGTTGATGATTACTTCTATGCAGGACGTTCATGTGCATGGAAGAGCTTGCTGCTGATTATAAAAGTGGCGCTTTGCATCCAGTTGATGTGAAGCAGGCGCTTGTGAAGGCAATAAATATGATGTTGCAGGTAAATTTCTTTATCTGTCTGCTAACTTACCGTGTGTGTGTGTGTGTGTGTTTAGAAAATGCCATGACCCTTCTCGCTTCCCTTCAGCTGCTTTGTCTGAGATTCATTGAGGCAAACCCGTCGCTCCCGTCGCTCCCGTGGGCGACGGCCGGGCGAAATCCTAGCTCCGCCGCCCCCCTCCCCTCCTCTTCCCTCTCCGTCGCCGGGGAAAGCCCGGGCGGTGTCGGTGGCGGCGAGGCCCTTCTTCCTCCTCGCTGGAGATCGGCAGCGCGGGCTGTGGTCGTCATCGGGGGCGCGGCGCTGGCGTGGGGCATCGCAGCAGCGTCGTGCGCATTCAGGCGAGCGGTGGGGTTGCGGTGGCTGCGCATGGGAGGGGAGGCCTGGGTGTGTGGCAGCGTGCGTGCTGGCGTCCTCGTCGCCACGGGTCTGGGCCGGGTGCGGGAGGCGGGTGGACCTCGTCGACGACGGATGCACGGAGGGGAGGCGGCGCGTGCTTCGCTGGAGGATGCCTCGCGTGCAGCTGCTGCGGTGCCTCGCCTGGGCGTCTGGTGTCCTGAGCGGGCCTTGCCCAGATCTGGCGAGTGGCGGCGGCGACCGGCAGCGTCCGGCCGAGTGGAGATGGCCACCAGGGAACTTGTCCCTGTGCGTGGATGCCATCTGCTGCACCGTGCCGGGTCTTCTTCTTTCCCTCTGTCCTTGGCGAGGAAGGGCTTAGTGGCTGGATGGTTGTGGCCCGGTGCTCTGTTGGTGATGTGGAGGTCCGGCGGTGGCCCTAGGTGGTGGGTCGGGTCGCCGGCGCAACCGTGGCTGTTGTGGCTGCGGAGGTTTGTGGTCGGTAACGGGGTGCGGGTGGTGGCAGGTGCCCCTTCTTCTCTTGGGTCCGAACCAGCAGCGCATGGGTTGCTCACGCGTCTGGGGAGGTGACGACCTGGGGCTCGTGCTCGGGAGGGCCAGCTATGGTTCCGAGGCGGGTCGGAGGCTTTGCTCCGGGTAGGTGGGGTAGCCTCAGTCCGGGTTTCGTGCTCAGTCGTGGTGGTCACGTTAGCGTTGCATCGGTGCGTGGATCGGCGCAGGTGATCATGGACATGGCGTCGTGTGAGCTCGCCTGAGCAAGGGCTCGGGGCTAGCTCGCCGACGGCCGTCGGCAGTCTCGGGGTCGTGTCCCCCCTAATCCACCGGTGATTGGCTAGGGACGCAGGTGTGGGTGCCTCCTACTGTGGAGGCGCCTACCCAGACTCGGGGACTGATGCCGGGCAAGGAGCAGATGGAGTGTCACCGCTCTTCCTACCGTGGTTGTGTGGATTGTGATGTGAGCGGCGTATGGTATTTGGCGACAGGGATGCCGGGGCGGTGGCCCCGGATGGAGGTCCGCATGGTGGCTCGTCGGCGGGCTTCATTGTGGTGGTGATGGCTCTTCTTTCGGATTGTGTGGGCAACATGAGGAGTGGCGGCGGGTAGCTCGGACGTGCCTTCTCTCCTGAGGGGGCGGCGTCCTGATCTAGATCTTGATCTAGCACCATCACGTTTTCCCTGGCAACCTCGTTGTGGCACGGGTGAGTTGCCGAGCGAAAGCTCCGTGCCATGGCACCGACGTCGGTTACATCCGTGGGTGCCACGCTCTTCTTGAAGACGGCGTTGTGGTTCTTCTCTTCGTGTCAGGGCTCTGGGTGAAGACCATTGTCCGGTGTGGACTCGGCAGCGGCGACGCTTTGCACCGTTCTCCCTCTTGGGGGCGTTGTCGTGGAGCTTAGGTGTGTCAAGTCGTAACGTGAGGTGTTTAGGTTTTTCAGTGCTCGTTGCTGGTAACGTAGTCGCGTGCGCTCTGCGTGTGTCTGATATCTTAGGATCGGCTTTGTAAGAGGGCTACCTCATCATCTTGTATCGTTCCGACGTGCTCTTTTCAGATGTGGCTTTATTTATAAAGCAGGGCGGAAGCCTGTTTCGAGTCAACTTACCGTGTTTTTTATTCAATGTATGTTTTGTTATTTCTCTGATTGATTTTGATATTCCGTTGATATCAATGGATGTATCGATCAAAAGATTTTGCTTATGATCATGGACACAACGTCTCAATATTAAATCAAATAGTATTAACTTAGAAGCTTAGTGGTATTGTTCATTTGTGGCCCTTTTCTAGGTTCGCTTCGTTCGTTGGATGACAATTGGACCTTCATTTGGCGCCTTCCTTGTATAATTTGTGCTGCACGTTAGTATAAGTTAGTATTGTGCATGTCCTCCCAGTGTCACCTAATCATCGACTGGATATAAAGGTTTGACTCGTTTCGTTCTTGTGAAATAGAGAGCCTGACGAATGGTATGAGGAGGAAAATGCGTGAAAATTTGTGAAACGGAAGAAACAAAAGGCTTTATTTGACGGTGTTCTTGGTCGGCACAAAAACCAAAGGAAGAAACCATTTTCTGCTACCTCTCAGAATATTTTCTCGCCTACAGCTTACGTTAGAATCTGACCAGCTGGATATAAATGTTTGACTCAATTCCTTGTGAAATAGAGCCAGAAGGTATTGCATGAGGAAAATGCGCGAAAAATTGTAAAGCGGAAGAATTCAAAGGCTTTATTTGATGGTGTCTCTGGTTGGCACAAAAACAAAAGGAAGAAACCTTTTTCTGCTATCTCTCTCAGAACATTTTCTCTCTTATCCTTGCATTAGAATATGATCATGGCTGGTTAGGCTTTTTATAACCAACTTCCAGGATTAAAAGCTATAAGCTGACCCATATCCAAGCAAGCAAACCTCTAAAAAACCAGCAAGTTCTGGTAACTCATTTGAAAAGCATTTTGACCCTACTTTCACATCTTCTCTATGTACTAATTTTGGATTGCCCTAAAAGCTGATGGTATCCACCAACCATGCCCACTGATAGATACTTCTGCCCTGTTAGTATCAATTGGAGAGCAGTGACCATCTGTTCCAGTGACTTTCCTCAGCTGTGCGTAAGGACCTTCTCACGGCCCTTGTGTTCTTGTTCAGCATAATGTGTGGGAGATGGCGAGCTAGAACCATGTTATTTAAACTAGAGCTATTTTATTCTAGTATTATATATATAGAGAGAGGGGGGAGGGAGGGAGGGAGGGAGAGAGAGAGAGAGAGAGAGAGAGAGAGAGAGAGAGAGAGAGAGAGAGAGAGAGAGAGAGAGAGAGAGAGAGATTTTATTCTATAAAGTATGAACGAAATATATACCTTGTGAGTTTAAGTGATTAGTTCTAATTAAACAAAATGTACTATATATTCTAGAATTGTGGGAGCATTGTATTAGTTATTAATTTTACATTCAAATATTTGTTTTTTGCATAATAACACTTAACTCTGATATTCATTTTTTTGTTTCAAGCCTGTCCGTGACCATTTCAGTAGCAACGCTGAAGCAAAAGAACTTAAGGAAGCTATGCAGGTACATTTTATATCAACCTTATTTAGTTATTATTACGATGTGTGGTATAGCATACATTTTTTAGGGTAGAAGCATTTAGTTGAAAACTTGTCTGTTAACTGTAAGTTGGAAACTCAACTGTTTGTCTACAAATAAAATTCGATTTAGCCCCAAATAAGTTTGCCAATTTAATACTGACTAACATAACATTCTGGATGGTACTAAACTGATACTCCCTCCATTTCTGTATACAAGCCCACTTCATATTTTATGTCTAACTTTGACCATTGAATTTATCAACAAAATATGAGTTACATGCCACAAAAAGCATGCCATTAATGCACATTTCCGAAGAACTTATGATATATTTTTGATGACCTATATCCCATATTTTTTAACCAAAATTACAAGTCAAAGTTTGACACGAAAAATGAAGTGGCCTTGTATACAAAAATTAAGGGAGTGAAAATTGTTGGAACTCACGCTGCTTGCCGGATCGCCACCGGTGCAATTAGCCCACGTACAAGCTAGAAGCAAACAAGCAAGCTGCTGGATGGATTCCCACGTACACTAGCACATGCACGTACAAGTCGCCGTATAAATCGATCTCGACGGAACACGACTCGCCGAGACAAATCGATATTGCTGTCGCCGAAACACACGATACGCACACCAGAGAATATTTGTTTTTCCTCAGCCCGTAAGCTTCATCGGTATTTTTTTTCTTTTCTATTTATGGATGCAGATTACATGACCTGTACTCACACGGATACAAAACCGACTAACCTGCAACCTGACTCCAACTAGGACTCATACTAACTCACGTATATAATTAAAACTCTAACTGACGTTTTGGAATATCTAACAAAAATTGCATTCGAGCTGCCATAAGTACTACTTCTGGGACCGTGCTCTCTCCACATTAAACTTTGTGCTTGTGCTGAAAGTTTTCTACGTTACCCATCTATCTTCCGTTAGTTTCTACTGGAGGAATAAAAGCTAGTAGAGGAACGAGACACTTTGGGTGAGCAACAGAGTGGTCAAATTGAAGGAGCCAAGTTTGTGACTTCAATGGTCTTAATATGACGTATGGTGTCTTGTGACCTTGGTTTGACTGTTGCACTAGTTGAATTTGCTATTTCAACTCTATTCCATATTGTTACTACTTCAAAATGCTGAAAGGCGTGGTGAGCTAGTGCTTATTTTTAATGAGAAAATTGAAATACTGGCTGCATACTTTTTGGAATTATTAGAATTGGGTTGTGCCAACTGTCTGCATTCTAATGCTTGATGAATTTGAATTTACAAGGCATAATTTTTGTGCTGATGTATATAGTCTTATCTTCTTTAGAGGAAAAAATATATAGAAATTGCATTTCAAAGAAAGTCCATCAAAACATCAACCATCTTCCTTTAAAATTATTATTTCATTCTAATGCTTCAATTTGAATTTACAAGGCAGAATTTTTGTGCTGATGTATAGTCTTATCTTCTTTAGAGGAAAAACAAAAAAAATGTTTTTTTAAAGAAAGTCACATCAAAACATCAACCATCTTCCTTTAAAATTATTATTTCTTTGATAAGACATCAACCAGGGTATTTTTTTCCTTTATTATGTCAAGAAAATTCTATGGTAATCTTCCTTTTCTTCTGCAGATATTCAACATTGATATTTGGTGAGCAAAAGATCGACATGCTGGTCCATAGTTGGTATTGTTATCTTGGTGACATGCTGGTCCATAATTGGTGGTGTTCTAAAGATCCTCGATCTTGGTTTGAGGTCCCCACCTTTTCTGGGTTCCATATTTCCATGCCTTATCTTAGTTTTTAGTTTTAGGCTCCCTGTTCTGTGCACTCCATAGTGCATGTCTTATCTTACTGTTGGGTGCCCGCTCGGGCGGGCTACGAAGTGTTGGCGCAAAAACGGAACCGCGGCGCCACGGCGATCGCCGGAGACAGAATCGGAGGGGAGGAAGATGAACACAGAGACTTTGCGGGCGCACAAACACCCTGCCGCCCGGACGGCCTTTTCTCTATTGCACTCGAGCTCGAACTCGATCCCACTTCCCCGTGCGATACACAGGGGCTCGGGGGGTCTTATACGCGCGCGCACACACGCCACGCCGTGCCCACTCCCCCGCTCGCCACGCCCCGCACCCCCTGGCTCGCGCTCCCGCCGCGCTCGGACGCTGGCGACGCGGCCACTACCAGTGCTGGCGACGCGCTCCTCCCCTGGTCCTTCGCCAACTAACACACGCACGCACGCCTAAACTCACGCACACACTCTCGGACACACACGCACGCACCCGAGCCTGCCGCGGGCCGCACCCGACTCGCCCCGGCATGCGCACGCACACGCACCCGACGCGTCTGGCCGTGGCTTATTGCTAACATTCACCCCCTAAGTCACGGCCTAGAGGAGCGCCGGCCCGACGTCGTCGTCGACCGCCGCGATGAAGGCCTTCTCCGCCGCTGCCGCCGCCTGCCTGGGCCTCGTGTAGTCGCGCTTGAAGTGGCCGCGCTGCCCGCAGTTATAGCAGCGCCCGCGCCTCTTCCCTCCGCCGCCCGACGCCGTGTTGGCCGTCCCATCGTCGTCGAAGCCCCCGTTCTTCTGCCATCGGCGCGCCGCCCACTGTGCCTCCGTGAGCATCAGCTGCCCGTCCGCCCGCTCGCCGCTGGCCTGCGTGCGCCGCCGTGTTCGCTCCTTGAACGCTTTCAAGCGCCCAAGAGTTTCGTCGAATGCCATCTCCTCCACGTTGCAGAACTGCTCGATGCCAGCCACCGCGGCGTACATCCGGTCCGGCACGGTGTCGAGCAGCTTCTTCACCATGGCTGCATCGTCGAGGGTCGCCCCGAGCACCGCGTACCTCGCCGCCATCTCATAGACCTTGCCGCGTACACGTCGAGCTCATCGCCATCATCCATCTGGAGACGATCAAACTCGCCGCGCAACGTCGCCAGCCGCGCGGCCTTCACTCGATCGGCGCCGACGAAACGCACTTTGAGGGAGTCCCATACCTCCTTCGCCGTGGGCTTCGCCGCCACCTGCATCAACAACTCCTCCGACAGCGCCCCGAGCAAAATCGCCCGCGCCGTCTTGCTCTTGCCAGCGTCGATCGCCGCACCCTCCGCCGGCGCCACCACGGCCCACAACCCCTGGGCATCAAGGATTGCCTCCACCTTGATCGCCCAGGATGTGTAGTTCGTCGCCATCAGCGGTGGGACGTGCATCGCCACTGCACCGCCGCCTTCGCCGTACGGGACAAGCGACATGGCCGCCGGTGATCACCTTCGCAACCTCGCTCTGATACCAATTGTTGGCGCAAAAATGGAACCGCGACGCCACGGTGATCGCCGGAGACAGAATCAGAGGGGAGGAAGATGAACACAGAGACTTTGCGGGCGCACAAACACCCTGCCGCCCGGACGGCCTTTTCTCTATTGCACTCGAGCTCGAACTCAATCCCACTTTCCCCTGCGATACACAGGGGCTTGGGGGGTCTTATACGCGCGCGCACAGACGCCACGCCTTGCCCACTCCCCCGCTCGCCACGCCCCGCACCCCCTGGCTCGCTCTCCCGCCGCGCTCGGACGCTGGCGACGCGCTCCTCCCTTGGTCCTTCGCCAACTAACACACGCACGCACGCCTAAACTCACGCACACACTCTCGGACACACACGCACGCACCCGAGCCTGCCGCGGGCCGCACCCGACTCGCCTCGGTGCGCGCACGCACACGCACCCGACGCGTCTGGCCGTGGCTTATTGCTAACACGAAAGCAATGGCGGAGCTTGGAAGAAAAAGTTGGGCGAGCCAGACTAAAGAAAAGCTTTAAAAAAAATCTCACCGATACGCATTAGTATATGGTATAATGTCACAAGAAAGGAGTTTTCTACTTGGAAATTGCTTTTGGAGGCCAAGCTCCATGGAGGCCTCTAAATGCAAAATTAAAAATTCGTGAAAATACATATTTTTTACATTTAAAAAAATTCTGAAAAAAATATAGAGATAGACGAAGGCATAATGCATAAGTGTGTAAATTTTTGGGAGGAAATATGGTGAAATGAGGGCTGTGCAAAAGACAAATCTGGTTTTTTTAACACATGATACTATTCATCCTCCCTGACCATTATTTATGTTTTTTTGTACATATCGCATTTTAACGTATTTCATTCTGAAATTTTACACACATACGCCTCACATCCTTTTTTACTTGTATAATTTTTTTCAGATTTTTTTAAACCGGAACATTCGAATTTCATTTTTTTTTTCAAAAAATCGGTCTCCATGGAGCCCGAGAGCCAAAACACCATTCTCTTTTCTACCGTCCTTGTTTCCATGCTAATAAGTGTTCATGCAGTTATGCATTGCATGAACTTGCTCAGGACTAGAGTTATACTCCCTTCGTTTTTAAATATAAGTCCTTTTAAAGATTCCACTACGGACTATATATAAATATATATGGATATACTTTAAGTGTAGATTCATTTATTTTGCTCCGTAGTTTGTAGTGAAATCTCTAAAAAGATTTATATTTTAAAACGGAGAAAGTACAATTTTTTCCTGGATACCAACTACAACGGCATATGCACATCTGGTGTAGTATATAATTAGGAGTACGATCTACTTTCCTCACGCTGCACTTGTCCAATATGAGAAATCCAACAGCCGTCAGTGAGCAGGCGGAGCTGGTCCTCCGTCTTCCCATGGCTGCCGCTAATAGCATCTTCAATAGAAGATGAAGATATAAAAATATCTAAGTTTTACATCTTCGAGGCTTAAAAAGTCTCTTCAACAGATAATGTAGATGCAAAAAAATCATATCTTCGTCTTTCGGAGATGTAAACTACAACACCTCGCGGTGTAAATATACATCTCCACCCACTGGAGATGTAAAAATGTCAGCCGCGCGCCAACCGTCAAACGCCGTTTCATTTCCTTCCCCCAACCCCTCTTCTTCCTCCCGCCGCTCTGCCGCATCGCTGCCGCCCTCCCGCAAGCCCGCTGCGCCCGCAGCCGTCGCCCCGCGCCAGATCCGCCCCTCGGCACCCCCGCTGTCGGTTTCGACCGCCGGCCGCCACCGCACGCTGCGAATCAGGCATTTTTCATCCTTCACTCGATTCCACCGCCGCCACCGCTCGATTCCACCATCGTCGCCTCCCCGCCCGTATCACCGGCCGCATCCCCACACCATCGCCGTTCGATTGCACCACCGTCGCCACCCGCAGCCCCGCACCATCGCCCGCAGCCCCACACCACCACCCACAACCCCTCTCTCGAAACAGGCTTTCGCCCCGCTTTATATATAAAGCAACAACCGAACATAGTACAAAGCCGAACGATACAAGATGATGAGGTAGTCCTCTTACACAGCCGATCCCAAGATACTCAGCACACGTAGAACACGACTACACTACCAACAAGGAACATAGGAAGATCTGAACACACGCGCATGCACCGACCTAGTACACCTAAACTCCACGACAACGCCCTCTAGAGGGAGAATGACGCCGAGCGTCGCCGCTGCCGAGTCCACATTGGACAAAGGTTTTCACCCATAGCTCTCACACGGAGAGAAGAACCACGATGACGTCTTCAAGAAGAGTGCGACACCCACGGGCATTGCCGTCGTCGGCGCCAAGGCGCGGAGCTTTCGCTCGGCAACTCACGCGTGTCACCAAGAGGCTACCAGGGCGAGCATGACGAGGCGAAATCACCAGATCCGGATCAGGGCAGTCCCCCTGCGAGAACAAAGAGCACGCCAGAGCCACCCTACACTACACATTCCATTGTCCCCACAACCCGGAAGGAGAGCCACCATCGCCGCGCTGGTGCCCGCCGCAGAGCCACCATGCGGACCACCATCTGGGGTCGCCGCCCCGGCATCCCTACCGCCAGATATCGTGCTCCGCTCGCTTCCCCGCACGCTCAACCACAGTAGGAAGAGCCGAGGTACATCCTCTACTCCTAGCCCGGCATCAGTCCCCAAGTCTGGATAGGCATCTCCACTGTAGGAAGCACCGACGCCTGCATCCCCAACCAATCCCTGTGGACTAGGAGGGACACGACTCAAAGACTGCCGATGGCCGTCGGCGAACAAGCCCCAAGACCTGGCCTAGACGAGTTCACATGACGCCATGTCCGTGGCCACCGGTGCCGATCTGCACAACGAAGCCACGATATCACAACCACCACCCCTGACCATGCCCGCGAGGAGAGGACAAGCTCCATCCACGAGCAAATCCCAGGCCACACCTGACTACACCTACCCGAACCATAGGCTCCGATCCGTCCCGGGCCCCGAACTGGCCCGCCAAAGGACGAACCCTAGATCAGAACCTCCCCCGTTCCGCGTGCGGCCGGCACCAACGGCACCCGCCCAGCCGTACGCATAGTCGGTCCACACCCAGGAGAAGGAGGCCAACACCACCAACCTGCGCCGACTGCAGGATCTCCGGTGCCGGGCCGTCGAAGCCCCGACATACCGCACCGCCGCCCTACAAAGCAGGGCTTGGACGTCCCCTGACCAGGTAGAGCACCGCCGCCGCCATCAGCTACAACCGCCAGGGGCGAGACACCAGCCTCCGGCCATAGCCACCTCGGCCGGCACCCCCTGTTGGCCAAGACCAGCCGTTGCGCGTAGGTGTGCGCCTCCCCGCAGCCGACCGGCCAGCAGCAGGCAGCCGACGAGGGAGGCCAGCCAGAGCCACCCAAAGCCCCCGAGATCCAGATCTGGACGCCGGTCGCAGTCCCGAGACACAGCCACCGCGCCTCAGCCAGCTGCCCCACCGCCGCCGCGCCACAAGAGCCAGCACGCCGCCGCCAGGAGTAGCCACTGCCGGGCCCCATGTCCGCCGGCACCTCTGCCCAGGCAGGGTAGCCCGCGCCCACCGCCACCTAGGGGAGAGAGGAGGAGGTGCCCCGCCATCAGCCATTGCGAGGGTCTTTGCCCCGGCGGCTCAGGCCGGCGACTGCGGTGGGGGCAGGGTGGAGGGGGGAGCCGAGCTTGCGCCGCCACCCAGGTTGCCCGCGGGGGCAAGGGGGACCGTCACCCACAGCCCCGCACCGCCGCCCACAGCCCCGCCATTCTCCGGCCGCCGCGCCGAGCTCGCCCCTGTCGAGTTTCGGCCACCGCAACTCCTCTCATTTGCCCCAAAGGATGCGCCTCGCTCCTAGCTATCTGTAGAGCCAGACGCCACTGCAAACCGTCGCCCGTAGAGCAAACCCGAGGCACTCCGCCGTTCTTGATGGTCACCGGCACAACTAGTTTACATTTAAATTTGCATCATCTATTGGAGTTGCACTTTTACATCACCATTTTACATCTTCTGTTGGAGTTGCCTCTTTTTTGGAGATGTAAAAAGGATTTTTTGGAGATGTAAATTTTACATCTCCTGTTTTACATCTCTAAATTTACATCTTTTATTGAAGATGCTCTGACCTTGCCGCTGTGGCTTCTGACAGCCAGTTCTATGCATTTAGGCCTGCTATGTGATAAATACCAGGTGGAGCTTAACTTCTGCATGAGATAAAATGAGGAACCGGAATAATACTTGAAAATGGCGCCTCTGCATGTAGAGCTGGTACAAACCATTTTTAGGAATGGGCGATGTAAAACAATTGTTCAAAAGAGATTTAACTTCTGCATGCGATAAAATGAGGAACCGAAATAATACTCGAAAATGGCACCTATGGCTGTTACAAACCATCTTTGGGATTGGGGCGATGTAAACAATTTTCAAAAGAGATTTAACTTCTGCATTCTATAACATGTGGAACCGGAATAATACTCGTTCTTGGTTAAAAATATTACCTTCTGCGGGCAGCACATGTAAGTCCTATATCATTGATTTTACGCGGAGATTTGTGCAAACATTTTTTTTGTCATTTTTCTTTTCCTTCTAGTTTGATTGATCCACTTACATGTGCAATAACTATGACACATCTAGATGTGCTCGAAAGGCCCTTTTATATTTTAGTGTATATTAGAGAATCACATATATTAGCGAAAAGCATTCTAATGCCACACCTTTTGTTTTCACAACTTTTATCCATTATTGATACATTATTAATTTGTAATTTGCCACTATGACTCATAATGAGGTTGATTCACTCATAATGAGGTTGATTGATCATCTAATAATACTAGATATTCACATGAATGAATGAGTGGTTAATATAAGCATTTATCTAAAAGACAAGGAGGGGACTAATTACAATCTTATATGTTTTATGTTGCCCTGTATCTGTTGAATACAGGGTGGCTCCTTCAGCATGTATGTTCAAACCAAACAACACTGTTTGTGGGAGCTTTGATCAAAGGTTGGCCACACTGCGGAGTGTTGATGAGCATGCTAGTGAAGATGAGCTAAGGCTCCTCTTGAAGAAGAAAACCACCCCCATTTGCTATGTCTGGTGTGATCCCTCCCCCTGGATGACTATCAACCAGGTATATGAATAACTAGCTAGATCTTGTTTCTGGTCACTAGATTTTAAATTCTGTTATCGGAATCTCCGAAAAATAATCCACTTCATTGATGTAACGTTTGTAGCATCATACATTTAAATATCCCGAGTTAGGATGAATTCAGGTGCCAACGATCTTAATCCTATAAATAGGGGTATCACCTTCTCAATGTTCATGTCTTACTATGTATTTAGCAAAAACCTTTGCCATGGTAATTTGCTTTGCAAGTATTGCTACATTTTCTGGATTTCAATATAGTCTCTATGGATCTCATTGCATGGCACGACTCGTTGTATTAATGACAGTAGAAGGTAATCTTTAAATGTAAATGGTGGTTAGATCAAATAGAAATTTATTGTTATAAATTAAATGTTCACCTTTCACATGTCCTAAGTTAAGTTACCTCTGCTTTTTATTTTTCCTTCAGCAATTTATATATGAGATGATTTCATTTTGCTTTAATGCTGATGATGTCTGTAGTTCTGGGGATCTTTTCAAGCTTGGATCGATCTTCACTATGTGTTTTAAATGGATTTATCCTTGTTTTGCAGGGAATTTCAATGACAATTAATGTTAATAAGTTGGTTAAAGCTGGATGCAAAGTCAAAATGTTGATGGCAGATTGGTTTGCTCTAATGGACCCTAAGATTGGTGGTAATATATGCAAAGTGCAGACTATTGGCAGGTACAATATTGAGATGTTGAGAGCATCTGGCATGATCTTGGATGGGGTGGAGTTTGTGCAGTTGTCAGATTTAATAAGCTGCCATGCAGAGGAGTACTTCCCAGTTGCCATGGATATTGCAAGAAATAGCGATCTTAGTGAAATTAAAAGATGTTTCAGTATTCACGCATCAGAAGATGCAAGGTATCTTGTTTAATTGTTCGAGATTCATTTCATTCAAATCTTCTAATTTAATCAATGATTGTTGGATCATTGCTTCTTAAACATGCATTCCATGTTGATTTTTTATACGTGTACTGTACATTATTCATTGTATACATGCAAGTCATGCTATTTTTTAACATGCAAGTCGTATTATTTTTTGATACATGCTACTGACTTTTTTTATGAAGCACTGGATATGGGAGTACAGATCCATTTGTGATGAGAAAATTTACTCCTGCTGACACATTGTATCCTTGCTTGCAGAGTGCAGTTATACTACTTCCAGAGGTTGGTTTCTTCTGTCGCGCATCCATCATAGAAACTTCTGACTGTTTGTGAACATAACTTCTATGTTATTTGACCATATTGCACATGCTTCACGCCTTAGCAATCTTGCCAAGGCTTACAAAATTGTGTAGGATAAGAAAGGGCATTAATTAGCAATTACATGGATTATACTTAGGAGTGGATAACTTCGTGTTGGGTCTAACATATTCTTCGTAACATCTGTTCTTGTCCTAGTAGTATGCATGTCTTCTGATTCATTAGATTAGATTCTGATCTGTGCAGACACGGGTCTAGAGTATCCGATACATTAGATGTGTTTCTGGCATTTGTACTCCTCTATTATACTTTGGCTTGCTTAGTTGAAGCCACAATACCTTTTTACTGCAGGTGGACATATGGATGTTGGGCATGGATCAGCGTGGGCCCAACATGTTAGCTAGAGAATACTGCGACCTCATGCAGTTGGAAAATGAGCAAATTGCTTTGTTTCAAAGTATCTTACGTTTTGTATTATCTTCTGTCCAACACAATTATCTCTCTTCCATATTCATCACACCCACAAATTCATGTACGTGAACACAGATATGCCACCAGATTTTCTACAAGACCCAGAATGGGAGGAGTGGGGGAACCTGAAATGGCCAATCTTCATGGAAGATGATGAGGTTTGTTCTCCTTTGTTGATTGTTATTTATGGAGTACTTACCTTGAAGGAAAACAAAACGAATCAATTTTTTTAATGCCATCCTATGCCTCCCTGTTGCCTTCAAGGTAATATTTGTCTTAACAATAAAAAACGTTGTCGGAGAGCCTTGGAGGTGGAACTGCGCTGCTGTGCTCCATTTAAAAAATGCATTTTCCTTTTGTCAGCCAATGCCTCCCCAGTTACCCAATTCTGGCTCACATCCCCTTTTATCTTTTTCACCAATAAACAATATTAGCTGCTGCATGTAAAATTCATGGCTATTGTGACTCTTAAGGATTTTTTTTTCAAACGGCTGTTACATACAACTCAAGAAGCGAAGCAGAGAACATTCATTTTTGTTGTTTGAAATGGAACTATGCCCCCTCTTGTACCATTTGAATGGTAATGAAATAGAAGAGCAGAACTAAGTATCAAATTTCTCTCCATCCTTGTGTAAAGAAGAGCTGCACATTTTTTATATTCAGGTTTAAGAAAAACAACTAATATAATCAACCATTTTCGAACATATTGAAAGGCGATTCTAGCTGTGATGTATGACTCTGTTCTAACATATTGAATGGCGATTCTTCAATAGTTTCCCTCTATTTATCGCAGGAACATGTCAGAAGAAAAATAGAGAACGCTTTCTGCCCTCTAAAATTTGCAGAAGACAATCCATGTTTGGAGTACATAAAGTATATAATTTTACCTTGGTTTAGAAAATTTGAGGTTGTTCGGATGGATGATAACAGTTGCAGCAAGTAAGTTTTTTCTACGTAATTCGCAAGTTGAATCTTCAACTATATACAATCACATGTTCACTAACCAAAAATTTGTGAAAACATACTTTTGTTCATATTTTGTGACAACTGACAGTTGCTACCTTACACAGAATCTTCTTGAGCATGGAGGAGATTATTGCTGATTATAAAAGTGGCGCTCTACATCCTGCTGATTTGAAGGTGGCTCTTATCAAGGCCACTAACTTGATATTGCAGGTAACTTTTTTTATATTATAATTATTGAGTCTTTCTTCTATCATTAGATATCAAATGTGAGGAAGGCACAGTTCAGTTGGTTGAGACTAGTGCTAAAAGATGTACTATTAGTGCTAGATATACCATACTAAAGGCATTAGGGGAACAAAGGGCGTGTTTGAATGGTAGACAAAGTATCCTTATCAAACGTGTCATGACCAAAAATGGGTATGTTTCATTGGTAGCCAATTGTTGGGCATGCCATCGACTCAATGACCATTCTAATTCATTTTTCTTGCCCGTCTTTGCTAGCTAAATATTTGCTAAGGCAAATTTGTGGCTTTGGGATAAAGAAAACACTCCCAAATTTCATTGCAGACACCAAAAGTGTAGGCCAGTTTAGGATTGAGCCTAACCTTTCAGTAAAATTCCACTCCCAAATTATGATCAGTTGTAATTAGCAAGCCTCCGAATATTTTTATGATCATAGACATGCGGTACCCAAGATTCTCAGGATTGTTGTTCATTTATGCTTCTTTGTAGCTGTTAGTTTGGTTCACTTAGGTTGTAGGGAGAAAATATGTTCACTTGGCATTTCCATGTATCATTTTTCATACTTAGCTCTAATATATAGGTTAATATCGTGGGCTGAAATTTGTGTAGAAAGATGCACTTGGTAAGGAGATATGTATGCCCTATAGCATCAATGTCTATCAACATTATCTTAGCTCATGATTTCATAAGCATGAAAATACATCCTTTTCTACCAATCTGATGGGACCCAAAGTTTTTTGTTGTTTTGAAATGTTTTTCATGAGCATAATTTTTTTATTTAGATTTGGATGTATTTACAACTCTTTTTCATGAACATAGTTTTATCCTACTAGATGTATTTACAACTCATAATTAACATAAGGCACTAATAGAATTCACATTGACAGTCTGTAGAATTATACCACTGCTTGACGTGGGGATTAGCGCTTTTCTTAAGCTCCACGAGTTAGGGTGCCCTCACAACTTGAGTGCTGCTAGTGTAAATACGCGGTAGGAATTTTCCTTGTCATTTTAAAAACAATTGCAACAAGAAACTATAAGCAACATATTTGTACCACCATAAATTTCTGAAAGGAGTTTCACGAGCTCGGTTTTTTCTACCTCTGTAAAGTAATATAGGACCTTTTATATTACTTTACAGAGGAAGTACTTGGTAAGTTGACTGCCCCAAGCTAATAGTAAGTATGATCCTTATGAAAGCCTCCTGAGCTCTGCCCAACCCCTCTCCCCTCACATATATCTCTTGACTTGCAGCATTGAATCATTGGTTCTCTCTTGCCACTAACTTATGTGTTGGCAAGAAAAACGGAAGTGGGTGCACTACAGTCGTTAACAAAGTGACCATAGCTTTATGAGTACCACCATAAATTTCTGAAAGGGGTTTCAGCAGTTCTGTTTATATTTGGTAAGTTGACTGCCCCGATAGTAGTCAGCGTGATCCTCGTGTAAGCCTCCTGAGCTTTGCCCCCCCCCCCCCCCCACACACACACACACAGACATTTCTGGGCCTGCGACATTGAATCATAGCTTTATGAGGATGTGACTCGAGTCACAGAAGGGTAGGAAGTATTGTCTTTGTGCGAAGTGGTTGGCAGCCACAGTACCTGTTTCTTTGTCAGAAAGAAATCTTGGTGTCACCTTCCTTATGAATCAATGTTGATTCTATTAGTCATGAGCGTTAATAGTAACCAATTTTCTTTCCTGTTTCAGCCTAGTTAACCGCATACCAGAAAAGGCTTTCGTCCCTCTTTATATATGTTGAATGTGTGGCCCATGTAGCTGGCCCAAGTGGCCCAGGCCCAGTGGGGCTGACCTAGAGGAGGAGCCCCAGTCCTCTCGAGACAACTAGAGCCGCCACACACCAGAACACCCACGTGAGCCACTAGACAAATGACACAGGGCTGTCTGAAGGTACTCCTTCCTCTCAATCTCAACTTGGTATCAGACCAGGTCAGAGCACTGGAGGCGGCGGCGCCGATGTCAGAGGTATAGTCGTCGGTCGGCGGTGGGTTCCGAAGAAAAGGAGGTGCCACATCTGGGCGTGGATACTCTGCGCGCGCGTGCGTGTGACTGTGCGTCGGCTGCGCGAGTGACGGCGGCTGGCTGGGTCCGGCGAGGAGGTGGAGGTGGTAGCAGAGAGGCTGCTGCACTGAGGAGAGAAGGATGTGGTAGAGCTTGGCCGAGGAGAGAAGGAGGCAACAGCAAGGGAGAGACTGCTGGAGCAGCTGCTGCTACGTGGAGGAAGAAGAGGAGGTGCGACTTCCTCGATCTGGAACTAGACTACTGCTGCTAGTGTTGTGTGGCTGTGTGTCCGTATTGCTATTGCTTGCACTTGATTATTGTTGTTGTTGTGTGTTGGTGCTCTGCTGATTGGAGATCAGGAGGAGGAGGAAGAAGTGGTGCTTGGTGCTATTCCTAGTGGTGGTCTGTACTGCTGATATGCTAGTGCTGTTGTAGTTGTTTGCAAAGGAGAGGAAGACTGTGGAGGATGCTTGTTGTTGTTGCTGTTTGCAGAGTTGTAGGAGGAAGATGACACGTGGTGAGGAGTCCAGGGTCATGGATTCAGTGCGGTCGGATGATGGATGTTCATGTGGTGCAGAGGAAGGAGGAGGAAGGCACGTAGGAGATGAAGTGCTGAGAGGAGGCGAATATGTAGTTGGGTGTGCCTCGGCAAGCAGAGACTTGGAGGATGCCCTGCTCGCCTCCATCCAGGAGGAAGTTGTGCTGTGTGCATGTCTGGCCTTCGCTGAAGCGTCTGTAGATGTTGCGCGGGAAAGGGTGGCTTGCATGATGTACACGGCAGCGGTCATCGAGGAGGAGAGGACAAGTTCGGCCCTCTTTATCTATACTAATGGAGATGGCATGGAAAAGGCCACAATTGCTGCTCATAGGACTGATCCGGAGCGGATTCTAGACTCTGGTGCTTCTAAACATGTTGCAGGTGACTTCAGGGAGTTTGAATCATAATATGAGTTTGAATCATGTTGGGACTGGAATAAGGCTTAGGGGGCTATGGTACATGGACCGTGAGGGGCTTGGTCAGACGGGCATCCCAGTGTTTGCGGAAATTATGGAAGAAAGAGAGTTTGTGGCGATGAAACATCACTGCAGAATGGGGCATGTATGATAAAATGTTCAAGTTGTTTTCTGATGTAATGCATGGAGTCGATAAGAACAAGCTGAAATGTGATGCGTGTGAGTTTGCAAAACACACGAGGACGCCTTATGTGAGTAAGGACCTAGAAGTATATCCCCATTCATGCTTGTTCACTCGGATGTGTGGACAAATCCGGCGGTGTCGGTTAGTGGTGCAAAGTATTTTGTGACCTTTATTGACTGCCACTCACGTATGACATGGATCTATTTGATGCGTCACAAGGATGAAACTTTCCAATGCTTCAAGACTTTCTATGCCTATGTGAAAAATCACTTCAATGTTCAGGTACAATTGATAATGGCACTGAGTATGTGAACAAAGTATTTGGGACCTTCTTATCAGAGCACGTGATTTTGCATCAAACCTCATGTCCGGACACTCCTCCTCAGAATGGGGTGGCAGAAAGGAAGAATCGCCATATTCTGGAGTTTGCTCGATCACTGATGTTTACTATGAATGTGTCGAAATTCTTGTGGAGTGAAGCTATGATGGTTGCGACACACCTGATCAATCGCACATCATCGAGAGTACTAGGTATTTAGTCACGTTCTGAGTTACTTCTGGGAAATAATGATTTTGTGGTTCCTCCCAAGCTGTTCGGCTGTGTCTGCTTTGTCAGGGATCACATGCCATCTGTGGGCAAATTGGATCCACATGCCGTCAAGTGTATCTTCACTGGGTACTATTCTGGGCAGCACGGCTACAAGTGTTGGAGTCCTTCTGACCGGAGGACCTTTGTGAGCATGGATGTCACCTTTAGGGAATCCGAACCATTTTATGGTGAGAAAACTGGTCTTACTGGATGATTTGAAGGTCTTGACCTTACCCAGTCTACTGTGATAGGTCAAGAGGGGGAGAGTGGTGGTGGTGCTGATTCATTGCCGCAAGCTGTTTCATTGCCGCAACAACCAATTGAGGGTGATATTCTAGTACAACGAAGCGAGCAACAGCCCCAGAAAATGATAACACCATAGAGTGAAGGATCGATTGTGACTGATGGGGTGTCAAGTCAGGCAGGTGGTGCTCCCTCCTAGATTGGTTGTGTACCGAGGTGGACGGCAGAGCAAGCGGAGCAGCTAAAGGTGTATTCACGGAAGGAAGGTGATGCTTCTCATAGGTGGCAGAAGGTGGATGAGGAGCATAATCCTCAAGTATATTCAAGACGACATCATCATGTTCAGGGGGAGCAGCCAGCACAGATGCAGGGGAGCAGCAAGGCAGCAATGCAAGCTCAGTTGACACAGAGGACTTGCCAATTGCTTTGAGGAAAGGTACTCGAGAAAAAGCAGGGATACCCAAGCCAAAGTATGTGTTTGATGCCAATGATATTGGAAATTATGTTTCGTATGAAGCATTATCTCCAGCCCACAAAGCATTTGTTGCTTCTCTTCAGCTGGTGTCTCTTCCAATTGATTGGAAAGCAGCAAAAGTGGATCCAAAATGGCGAGCAACTATGATAGAGGAGCTGGAAGCATTAAGTAAGAACATGACATGGGTTCTAACACCTCTTCCAAGAGGAAAGAAGGCAGTCAGCTGCAAGTGGGTACACACTATGAAGCAGAATGTAGAAGGGAAGATTGAAAGGTACAAAGCAAGGCTTGTGGCAAGGGGGTACAGCTAGACCTACGACATTGGCTATGATGAGACCTTTGCTGCAGTAGCAAAGATGAACACTGTGAGGATCCTGATCTCATGTGTAGTGAATTTCGGGTGGTCCTTACATCAACTTGATGTAAAGAATGCTTTATTGCATGGGGACCTGAAGGAGAGCAAGTCTACATGGAGATCCCACTAGGGTTCTCTACGTCTGGGACTGTTGGCAAGGTATGCAGGTTAAAGAAATCTCTTTATGGTCTGAAACAGTCTTCGAGAGCATGGTTCGACAAGTTCAGACATGTTGTATGTAGTATGAGGTATGGACAGTGTAACAGTGAGCATACACTGTTCTACAGACATAAAGAAGGGAAAATCGTTATACTTGCCGTATATGTGGATGATATTATTATCACAGGGGATGACAAAGAAGAAATAACGAGACTGAAAGAGTGTTTGGGTAAGGCCTTTGAAGTCAAAGATCTGGGCCGACTCAAATACTTCCTGGGCATAGAAGTGGCTAGGTCCGCCAAGGGGATTGCGCTATCTCAGAGGAACTATACTTTAGATCTCGTAAGTGGTGTAGGACTGCTAGGATGTCGGGCAGCATCAACTCCAATTGATCAAAACCACAAATTGACAGCTCAGTCAGGAGAGCAAGTGAATAAGGAGAGATATCAAAGATTAGTTGGGAGGTTGTTGTACTTGTGTCATACACAACCAGACATTGCATTTGCAGTAAGTGTTGGGAGCAGATGCATGCATGAGCCTAGAAGTGGACATCTTGAGGTGGTACATAGAATCTTGAGATACTTGAAAGGTACCCCTGGAAAAGGATTGTTGTTCAAGAGTTATGGACACCTTGTTGTAGATGGTTATTGTGATGCTGATTGGGCTAGTTGCTTGGATGACAGGTCAGCAATTAACATAGCAAACAACCCAGTTCAGCATGATAGAACCAATCATGTGGAGATTGACAAATTCTTTATCAAAGAAAAAATGGACGATGGGATCATCAAGATAGAGTATGTGAGTTCAGGACAACAAATTGCAGATTGCTTAACTAAAGGACTGGGAACTAGAGAATGCAGTTCAGCGTGTGACAAGATGGGAATGATAGATATCTATCACCCCTCTTGAGGGGGAGTGTTGAATGTGTGGCCCATGTAGCTGGCCCAAGTGGCCCAGGCCTGGTGGGGCTGACCTAGAAGAGGAGCCCCAGTCCTCCCGAGACAACTAGAGCCGCCACACACTAGAACACCCACGCGAGCCACTAGACAAACGACACAGGTCTGTTTGAAGGTAATCCTCCCTCTCGATCTCAACAATATATAACATACCACCCGACACCATACACACACCCAAGGCAGATACAAGGGAGTTGACGAACAAAAACACTACTCCAAACCCCCAAAAGCAAACAACTAGTAGACAGATAGAGCATAGCTAAGGATCTAAGGAGCTCTCCACCGTGAACGAGTCACCGCGAGGAGATGAAGACGAAACTTGACGAACCAGGGACTCCAAAGCGGTGCTTCCAAGAAAGAAACAACACCAGAGAGCCGCCACCGCCCTATCCAGTGAATCGAGGTTTTCAACCGGAGTAACACGAAGGACGCAGGGCCACTGGCGATGGATCCTTCAAGAAGGGAATGACGCATGGACGTGCCTCCATCGGTCTGGCTAGAGCCAAACGGGGTTTTCACTCCGGCCACCACCCTCCAGCCTCCGCCTGAGGTACAACCCTACATGAGAGTGTTGGCCGCACCACCACAGTAGATCATCGAAAGCCCACCCCCATGCAGCACAAGTAGCCATGACAGCGAGCCCGTCAGCGCCCGAGCCACAAGCTCCCCCCACGAGCCTGCAGCTCCCACCACCAGGGTCTCCGCCCTGCATCAAGACACTCCAGAGACCATCAAAAGTACGGCCTTTGAGCCGCCCGATAGATCCCTAGCACCATCTTAGTGCCAGTGACCGCCCCGCCCCAAAACGATCTGCAGCCAGGAGACACTAGGCATGGAAAAGGGGAAGGGGGAGCAGAGCTCGTCCGGATCGGCGCATCCCTGCATCGGTGATAGGTAGCCGGACAACCTGTCGCTCCAGCAGCCTCCCCTACGTCATCCGTGATGCCCTAGCATAGCCTCCGGCCAGATCCACACGAGGGAGAGACAGCCACCCGCCCACCGGATCGATCACACCCTGCCACAGAAGAAAGCCACCAGAGGAGCCAGCACATTGATCCACACCACTGTCTTGACGCTAGGACGCCCCGCCGCCAGGCCCACCTCGAACAAAGCCGTCGCAAGCTCGCAGCCCGCGCTGCCGGCGGGGCAGATCCAGTCGGAGCCGACACCGCCACCCTGGCCACGCACCCCCACCAGCCACCGTCGCACTAGCCCTTCACGATGAGTCAGAGTCGTCGCTGAGCTCGTCGATGCGCCGCCGCGCCCTATCCTAGCACCGCGTCGCCGCCCGGTGCCGCCGGCCTGCGCCAAGCCCCCATGAGCGACGAGGAGAGAAGGCCTCGCCGCCGCCAATATCAACCGGGCTTTGCCCGATGATGCGAATCAGCAACGTCGAGGGGGGGGAGCTGGCCGGCGGCTAGGGTTTTCCCCCTCGGTCGCTCGAGGGAGCCTAGTTAAGCGCATAAAAGAAGCAAGTAGGGTGAAATAGATCTTGCAGCCAAGTATTTGGAACAATTGGCGAAATTGACTTGGTATGAGGTTTGGGGACTGGTTCTATTTTATCAATGATCAAAAAAGCGTGAAGCGGAAGGCCACAAATTAGAGCAATGGGTGCTTAAGCTCTTTTGAATAATATATGCAGTTCAGATCAAATAGACATATCCTAATAGAGAAAGCAGTTCCAGAACATACCCTAATAATTAGACAAATGGCCTATTGCCATTATTTGCGAACGCAGCCAGATAAGTAGCTCAAAAACAGCTGAACTTTGGCCATTAAAAAAAAAAGCTTAGGGCCAAAGAGAAGCATTTTGCCACTGCTCAGCGTTGAGCTTAAGCGTCGCTTAAAAATGCTTTCTTGATCACTGCATTTTACTCGTATGCAACAAACTATGTGTTGAACCCAAGTTTTGGACAATTGGCGAAATTGATGGACAACCTAGTTAACTGCATAAACGAAGCACGTAGGGGGAAATAGATCTTGCACCCAAGTATTTGCACAAATGGCGGAATTGACCTTTCGTGAGGTTTAGGGACAATGTTCCATTTTTGGACAATGGATGAAAGTTGCACCCAAGTATTTGGAGAATTGGCGAAATTGACATGCCCCTGAGGTTGGGGGGACCATGGTTTCATTTTACTCAGATGCATTAAATTTGTAATAAATTATGAATACATGTCTAAAACAAGCAGCTAAATGAAATCTTTGGTAATGTGTATACTAATATACCTATTATTTGTGTGTGCTAGCTTATTCGAGCGTCCTTAATCTAAGTACTTGTTTTGACACTAATATGTCTGTGGCATTTGTTTCAAGCCTGTCCGTGACCACTTCAGAAGCAGTGCTGAAGCGAAAGAAATAGCAAAAGCTATGAAGGTATCTCAACTTTGTTATTGGCTGATTCATTTCGTGTTTCAGTTTTAACAAAATATCTTGTGAAACATATGTGCAATATGGTGTGAAACAGATGGATGGTTTTAACATATGTGCAACATCGTGTGAGACTAAGTCAAAAGCTCACTTAACTAAACTAACCAATTGGATGGTTTTAATAAAGGTACGACATTGTGGAAAAGTACGAAACTAAGTTAATGTTCATTAACTATTATTGTTTGATGTTCCTAAAAAATACTATTATTGTTTGATGCACAAATCGACATTTGTTTTAGTACACGGATTGGGGATTTGTCTTAGCGGCACAGGATTTTTCTATGAGCATTGTTTTATGATGTCGAAACACATAATTTTTGTGGGTAAATGTGAACATAGTTTCAGAAATGGATAGGAGATGACAGGGTAAGCTTGGTGATACCAGTTTCTAAACGCAACCACCTATTTGATTGCAGTGGCGAGTGAATTTGGCTTGCTCTGGTTTGGGACGTTTCTTGTAACGGATTTGTATGATGGGCCTCATGTTCACCCTTATGTGAGCAAAAAACAAATGCTGATGTCGTGACACGTGTCAGGTGTGGGTGTAGTGGCTGTGACTTGATAACATGATCTAATTGACTGAAATGTTTGAGGTCGGGCTTGCACACATGCTAATATTCATATGTGAGCATTGTCAGCACTTCATTGCAGAGTTTGCACTAAATAATTACAAATCAGTGCACACTAAATAATTGCAAAACACACTACATAATTCATTAGTAATAGCACAGAAATATGTCCTATGGTTGTTTTCCACCCTTGTCTTTGTAGATGTTTAAGAAGCAAAATGCCATTGTTTTTTATCTTTGTTTTTTTATCCTTTTTAAAATTTTGTTTCTAGTGTGTGTATTTGTTTTTTTATTACATTGAGTTTGATTTTCTGTTTTCTGCAGGAGATAGCACCCTCTATCACCGCCTGTGACCAAGTGCCCCTGAACAATTTTGAAGCAGCGTTTCGTTTTTTTTTTTGAAACAGAGGCAAAAGCTTTGCCTTTTTCATTAATTAAGAGGAAGATAGTTGCTCGGTTAATTTGTGGAAAACCAAGCGAAAACCGAAAGCAGCGTTTCGTTGATGATAAAGTTCTGGGCAAACGGACTTGTAGGAGCTTGTTTGCTTTTCCGCCTGTGAGCAAGTGCTTGTTGTTATTACTATGCTTGAACATGTCTTAAAACTTATGAGTTGTTGGCACAAATGACATGGCATATAAGTTTTCGGAAATGATAAATCCCGAACGTTCAAGATTTGCCCATGGGCAATTGAACATTTTTTTTACATCCATAGGTCCAATTATGATGTACTATTGGTAGACTCTTCCACTGAATATGACCACATTCAAAATCAAATGCACATATTTTTTTTTGACAATAATCCATCTTTTAAATTTGTTCGGACCGTTCTCTCTGGGCCTGGCTGATTCCATTCTATGTGGGCCTGCGCTGATCTGTTGTCCTAAATATTTACTTTCTTTTTTTTATGCTTATATATTTCAACCACTTATTTATGTTGTCTCTAATCATTTCCGACGACCCAAGCGCAATTATGGATCGGGCAACGTGCGCCAGGGTGCGTTTCCTATATAGTCCAGTACGAGACGAGGAAAGGATCCGTGCTGATATAGGGGGAGATTTCTGATTTTATTTGCGCAGTTATCTCATCGCGATCTATTTGACCGATGTTAGTCTCCGTCTTGGATTCCTATGACAAGGCGGTCCATGGTAATGAAGAGCACATACTTATTTATTTATTTGCCAGATTAGTTGCTGTTGGAAGGAGAGAACCGGAGGAAAAATAACAAATTAAAGCGAAACCAAAAAAGAAATACGCTGGAGTCTAACAATTTGGAGCAAACAAATCATAATCTTTTGTTATCATCTGGCCCGTGACAGGCACTAGTTCATATATGTGTGCTAAACAGAACGTGTTTCTTGTATGTTTGTACAAATTCAGTGCTTCTATGTTTGCACAAATTCAGTGCAATATGGGTGAAGTAAGAATGAATTCTATCGCTCAAACCATAGAAAAACTTAATCCAAAACACACAAAAATTCTTAGGTTCCATGTTCCGACCTACATGCATAATTGTCATGTAACAGCCCGGGACCGACGTTCCAGAAGATTCCCGTTTTATTCCGTTGTCGCCGTGTGATTTATTTGGTTGTCGCATTCATCATTGCATCATTCACATCATCCGTATTGCATCGGCACTCCGTTGCCGTCATTTTTTTTTTCAAAACTTACATCCGTTCGTAGTTGTCGGTTCTTTCCGTTCTTGTCGTTGTCCGTTTCGAGACCAATCACACTCGCACGCGCCCGCGGCATCGTAAAATATTGCTTTTAAAAGTACGCGAAAAATATTCTCGGAATAGATCGAAAGTTGGCGTGCGGTCTTAATTTATTGTAGGTAGATCGCCTGCCAAATTTCGTCGCATTCGGAGGTCGTTTGATAACCGAACGGTTAGACATAGAGCGGCACTATAGTCGCTAATCGTCGGACATTTTCGCAGTTTAAAAAACTTGTGCCGTGAACCCCCTACGCAGCCCACTACCACCTATCCTAGCCCCCTCCGATCGAGACCGTCGGATCGCGATCGAAGGGCTTCGAAAACACCCCAAAATCCCCTCTCCTAGCCCCTGTCTATAAATAGACAACCCCCCCTTCCAAATCTGGGAAAAAAACCTAGCCTCTAGCCTTCCCTAACCTCCAGCCGTCGACACCCTCGGTTTCCGCGCCGAACCAGCACACCTCCGCCACTTGGCGCCGCCGCAGTCGTTGTCTCGACCAACCGCAGCGCGCCACATCGCCCTGAGCCGCCCCCGCAGCCAACCGTCGCATGCCACGTCGCCCTAGCCAGCCTCCCCACCACCCGCAGCCCGCCAAAGCCCATCCGGGGCCCGCCCGGGCCCGGGTCGCGCCGCCGCTCGTCGCCCATGCCTCCCGCAGCATGCCCGAGCACCTCTGCTCTCGCGCTCGATCTGGATCGGGAGGTGGCCCGATCCCCGCGCACCCGCGTCACCTAGACCTCTCGCCGGCGACCCCAGGCCGTCCCTCCGATGAGCCGCCGCCGACGACGATCTCCTCGACCAGGCCAGCCCCGCTGCTCTCTTCCCGCACCTCTCCGGCTTCCTCCCGTTTCTGCTCTCCCTCATGGTCGCTCTCTCTCTCTCTCTCTCTCGCAGCAGCAGCAGTTGTCGCCCGAAGCACCGTAGCTCGCCTCCAACCGCCAGATCCGGCCGTGCCGGACCGGATCTCCCCATCCCTGGTGCCCCTTGCCCCTGCCTTCGCCGGAGGCTCGCCTGAAGCCGAGCGCCGCCGCCATGTCCTGTTGCCCTGCCTCGTCTCGAGCACGTGGAGCACGAGGGTCTAGCGCCAGGTGGGCCACGGCCCGACCGAAGGCCAGCTCGCCATCTGGCCCAACCGCGACCGCCCTGGTGGGCCTCTCCACCGACCGGCCTTCTACGCCCAAGATGATCACCTCCAGCCAATCCCTCGCCCGCGTGCGTTGATTTGTAACCTGCGCCCATGTCTCTGTTTGGCCCAGCCTGTGTAGATTCAGCCCTTGTTGTTTTTTTACCCGGTGGACGAATTTATATCCATTAAACAGGACATGTATAATTACAGAAAAATGTCATATTTTAAAATGCTAATAACTTAGTAACCATGCATCGTATTAAAATGTTTTATATATGGAAAATGATTAGAATTTCGTGTAGTTTCACAATTTCCAACTTTCATGCATGACAAAAATATTTAACGTGCTGTTTTCATGTAATTTGCATAAATGCCATGCTAACATCATTTATATCATAACTAATTAACCGTAGCTCCGTTTAAAATAATCCACATATACAACTTGACTAGAAAAACGTGTAAAATAATATAGTGCACTTTATTTTTCTGTTTAATAAATATATACGTAACCTTTTTCTTGTAGACTCGTGTTGGGCCTCCAAGCGCAGAGTTTTGTAGGACAGTAGCAAATTTCCCTCAAGTGGATGACCTAAGGTTTATCAATCTGTGGGAGGCGTAGGATGAAGATGGTCTCTCTTAAACAACCCTGCAACCAAATAACAAAGAGTCTCTTGTGTCCCCAACACACCCAATACAATGGTAAATTGTATAGGTGCACTAGTTCGGCGAACAGATGGTGATACAAGTGTAATATGGATGGTAGATATAGGTTTTGTAATCTGAAAATATAAAAACGGCAAGGTAACTAATGATAAAAGTGAGCACAAACGGTATTGCAATGCTTAGAAACAAGGCCTAGGGTTCATACTTTCACTAGTGCAAGTTCTCTCAACAATACTAATATAGTTGAATCATATGTAAATCCCTCACGTGCGACAAAGAGTTCACTCCAAAGTCACAAATAGCGGAGAACAAACGAAGAAATTATTGTAGGGTACGAAACCACCTCAAAGTTATCTTTTCCGATCAATCGTATGAGCTATCCCTATAAGTGTCACGAACAACCCTAGAGTTTGTACTAAAATAACACCTTAAGATACACATCAACCAAAACCCTAATGTCACCTAGATACTCCAATGTCACCACGAGTACCCATGGGCTTGATTATACGATATGCATCACACAATTTCAGATTCATCATGTTCAATCCAACACAAAGAACTTCAAAGAGTGCCCCAAAGTTTCTACCGGAGAGTCAAGACGAAAACGTGTGCCAACCCCTATGCATAGATTCCCAAGGTCACGGAACCCGCAAGTTGATCACCAAAACATACATCAAGTGGATCAATAGAACATCCCATTGTCACCACAGATATCCCATCGCAAGACATACATCAAGTGTTCTCAAATCCTTTAAAGACTCAATCCGATAAGAAAACTTCAAAGGGAAAACTCAATTCATCACAAGAAGATAGAGAGGGGAAAACTCCATATGATTCATCTATATCAATAAAGCTCGCGGTACATCAAGATCGTGTCATCTCAAGAACACGAGAGAGAGAGAGATCAAACACATAGCTACTGGTACATACCCTCAGCCCCGAGGGTGAACTACTCCCTCCTCGTCATGGAGACCGCCGGGATGATGAAGATGGCCTCCGGTGATGGTTTCCCCCTCCGGCAGGGTGCCGGAACGGGCTCCCGATTGGTTTTTCGTGGCTACAGAGGCTTGCGGCGGCGAAACTCCCGATCTAGGTTTCTTTCTGGGGGTTTTGGTATTTATAGGAATACTTGGCGTTGGAATCAAGTCAGGGGGACTCCCGAGGGGCCCACAAGCCAGGGGGGCGCCCCCTAGGCTTGTGGCTGCCTCGGGACTCCTCTCAGGTATCTTTTTGCTCAAGTATTTTTTATATTTTCCAAAAATATTCTCCGTAAATTTTCAGCCCATTCCGAGAACTTTTATTTCTGCACAAAAAACGACACCATGGTAGTTCTGCTGAAAACAACGTCAGTCCGGGTTAGTTCTAATAAAATCATACCAAAATCATATAAAATTATTGTAAACATGGCATGAATACTTCATAAATTATAGATACGTTGGAGACGTATCAGCATCCCCAAGCTTAATTCCTGCTCGTCCTCGAGTAGGTAAATGATAAAAGAAATAATTTATGAAGTGTGAATGCTAGCAAGTGCACAAGTTTGATCAATGATAATTCCAATCATTTTTTCTAGCATCAATATAAACCATAAACAGTAGCTCATCTCATAAAACTTCTCATGATCAAGTAACAAGCTATTTGCATCTTAAAGTATAGGCCAGAAAGTTTCTTGAAAACTAACAAACCATATTCCTAGTCATGGAACAATTGCAATTCATCTTATTTTCAGGAAGGGTCTGTGTAAGAGCTTTGATTTAGCAAATTCCACATACTCAACTATCATATAGTCTTCCATGATTATTGACACTCAAAGCATATTTTTAGAACAAATAGCATCCATCGAACACAGAGAAAGATAGGGGCTTAATGTTTCGCCTCCCAATTTATTTATCATATAGATAATTGTCAACAATAATAATTCATGATCAAATATATTTGTGTGGATATATATGTCTAGATCATTCCCCAACACATGACGCTTGCCAAGAGAAAAAGGCAAAATATAGGAAGTGGTGAAGATCACCATGACTCTTGCATAAAGGTAAGTACTAGAAAGTAAAAGATAGGCCCTTCGCAGAGGGAAGCAGAGGTTGTCATGCGCTTTTTGTTTTTGGATGTGCAAACCCTTAATGCAAAGGAATGTCACGTTGTATTGCCCTTTGTGATAGCAACCTTTATTATGCAGTCCGTCGCTTTTATTTCTTTACCATCACAAGTTCGTACAACGCTTATTTTCCCTTACAATAAAAGATCATACATATTTCGAAGCAATTTTTATTGCTTTTTGCATTGATGACAACTTACTTGAAGGATCTTACTCAATCCATAGGTAGGTATAGTGGACTCTCATGGCAAAACTGGTTTAAGGGTGTTTGGATGCACAAGTAGTATTTCTACTTGGTGCGGAAGTTTTGGCTAGTATGAGGTGGAAGCAAGCACCACATGTTGGAGGATCCATAACAATATAACTTCTATACAAATATACCCAAACATAACTCATTAAGTTGTCTTCCTTGTCCAATTTTAACTAATTTGCTCGAGTTTGAAAATAATTAATGAGCTCACAATCATAGAAGATGTCCAAGATAGTATATTTATATGTGGAATCTCTCTTCCTTCAATATTCTTTCATGAATTGTTCAAGTGACCAATGCGGTGTTTGCTAACTTTCAATAAATTTTACCACCTATACTTATTATGTGTGAAGTCATTACTCCCCATGGGATAAGTATATGAAGCATATTTAATTTCAGATTTATGATATTCAATTCATTCAACCATTTACTAATAGGATATAAGTGAAGCACGAGAGTGAATGACAAACTACTCCAAAAAGATATAAGTGAAGATCAATGAGTAGCCAACAATTAAATAACTATGTGAAGACTCTCTCATCTAAGAATTTCAGATCTGAGTTTTTATTCAAACAGCAAACTAAATAAAAATAGCACTCCAAGAATAGCACGCATCATGTGAACGAATAAAAATTTAGGCTCAACATAGGCTAACCGATAATTGTTGATGAAGAGAGATGGGATGCGTAGCATCCCAAAGCTTAGATGCTTGAAACTTCTTGGAATATTTACTATGGGTGCCTTGGGCATCCCCAAGCTTGAGCTATTTTATCTCGTTCAATCCTCTCATATCATGGTTTCACCTATTCTCAAAAACTTCATCCACACAAAACTCGAAAAGAACTCGTGAGATAGGTTAGTACGCATAAGAATAAATCAACACTTCATGTACTGCCAAGACAAGTTGCACAATAATTTTAAAACATCATCTACTGTTTACTACCATTTTCACAATTTATATCTACCAATATAGGCTATGAAAACCATAGGATAAGTAAATAACGAAACTATGACAGCAATCTGTCCAAACAGAATAGTCTGTAGCAATTTATGAAAACAGTGTACTTCTGTAACTCAAAAAATTATGAAAATTTAGGACAGGCTAACTAATTTATATGAAAACACTATTTCAAAATTTCAGAAACTTTGTACGTTCCAGTAAAATATGAAAAATCAAACACTACAGAGAAAGTTTCTGTTTTTACACATCACACATCAAACATGCAATGCAAGCATCCTAAGGCAATTCTTGGAACTTTTTATTGAAAAACAAGATTATAAATGACACCTAACATAGAACAAAAAAAATAAAATGATGCTCCAAGCAAAAATCATATTATGTGACGAATAAAAATATAGCTCTAAGTAAGATATACCGATAATGTTGAAGACGAAAGAGGGGATGCCTTCCAGGGCATCCCCAAGCTTAGACGCTTGAGTCTTCCTTGAATATTACATTGGGGGTGCCTTGGGAATCCCCAAGCTTAGGTTCTTGTCACTCCTTATTCTCCTCATATCGGTGTCTCACACAAAACTTGAAAACTTCAATCACACAAAACTTAACGGAACTTCGTGAGATGGGTTAGTATAATAAATAAAGATAATTCACTTAGGTACTGTCAAGGCAAGATTCATAATTGTTCCCACATGATAACTACTTTATTATACCATTCCCATAATTTATACCACTAAAGATAAGCTATGGAAACACTAAAACAAGCAAACTATGCATGCAAAACAGAATCTGTCAAAAACAGAAAAGTCTGTGAAGATCTGTAGTGTAGACATACTTCTCTGTCTCTAAAAATTCTGAAAAATTAGAAAAACCTGAAGAATTTGTATATGAAAACTTTGTAAAAATTTCAGATCATTATCACGCTCCAGTAAAAAATTAAAATTCCTGTACTGGAGTCAAAAGTTTCTGTTTTGGTTCAGCATCAATTCTACTCATCTTGTGAGTCATCCCAAAGGCTTTACTTGGCACTTTATTGAAATAAAAGATACAAAACATGATTAATACAGTATATTAATCATGTGAACACTCAAAAACAGAAAGGAAAAGTGTTGGGTTGTCTCCCAACAAGCGCTTTTCTTTAATGCCTTTTAGCTAGGCATGGTGATTTCAATGATGCTCGTATAGAAATAATAATTGAAACATGCAAAAGAGCATCATGAATCTCATGACAAGCACATTTAAGTCTAACCCACTTCCTATGCATAGGTATTTTGTGAGCAAACAATTTATGGGAGCAAGAATCAACTAGCATAGGAAGGCAAAACAAGCATAACTTCAAAACTTTGAACACATAGAGAGGAAAGTTGATATTATTTCAATTCCTACAAGCATATGTTCCTCCCTCATAATAATTTTCAGTAGCATCATGAAGGAATTTCACAACATAACTATCACATAAAGCATTATCTTCATGATCCACAAGCATAGAAAATTTGTCACTCTCCACATAAGCAATTTCCTTCTCATTCATAATAGTGGGAGCAAACTCAACAAAATAAATATCATGAGACACTTGATTGACATAACCACATTCAATATTAAAATCATGATGACAAGTTTCATGGTTACTATCACTCTTTATAGCATACATGTCATCATCATAATCATCATAAATAGGAGGCATGCCATCATCATAACAAACTTGCTCATCAAAACTTGGGGGACTAAAAATATCGTCTTCATTAAGCATAGCATCCCCAAGCTTGTGGCTTTGCATATCATTAGCATCATGGATATTCAGAGAATTCATACTAGCAATATTGCAATCATGCTCATCATTCAAGGAATTCTCATTAAGTATTTTCATAAATTCTTCCTCTACCAATTGAGCACAATTTTCCAAACCATCATTTTCACGAAAGACATTAAAAAGACGAACCAATTGATGCAACCTAAACTCCATTTTTTTTAGTTTTCTTTTATGAAACCAAACTAGTGAAAACAAGAAACTAAAAGATTCAATTGCAAGATCTAAAGATATACCTTCAAGCACTCACCTCCCCGGCAATGGCGCCAGAAAAGAGCTTGATGTCTACTACGCAACCTTCTTCTTGTAGACTCGTGTTGGGCCTCCAAGCGCAGAGTTTTGTAGGACAGTAGCAAATTTCCCTCAAGTGGATGACCTAATGTTTATCAATCCGTGGGAGGTGTGGGATGAAGATGGTCTCTCTCAAACAACCCTGCAACCAAATAACAAAGAGTCTCTTGTGTCCCCAACACACCCAATACAATGGTAAATTGTATAGGTGCACTAGTTCGGCGAAGAGATGGTGATACAAGTGTAATATGGATGGTAGATATAGGTTTTTGTAATCTGAAAATATAAAAACAGAAAGGTAACTAATGATAAAAGTGAGCACAAACGGTATTGCAATGCTTAGAAACAAGGCCTAGGGTTCATACTTTCACTAGTGCAAGTTCTCTCAACAATACTGACATAGTTGAATCATATGTAAATCCCTCACGAGCGACAAAGAGTTCACTCCAAAGTCACAAATAGCGGAGAACAAACGAAGAAATTATTGTAGGGTACGAAACCACCTCAAAGTTATCTTTTCCGATCAATCGTATGAGCTATCCCTATAAGTGTCACGGACAGCCCTAGAGTTCGTACTAAAATAACACCTTAAGATACACATCAACCAAAACCCTAATGTCACCTAGATACTCCAATGTCACCACGAGTACCCATGGGCTTGATTATACGATATGCATCACACAATTTCAGATTCATCATGTTCAATCCAACACAAAGAACTTCAAAGAGTGCCCCAAAGTTTCTACCGGAGAGTCAAGACGAAAACGTGTGCCAACCCCTATGCATAGATTCCCAAGGTCACGGAACCCGCAAGTTGATCACCAAAACATACATCAAGTGGATCAATAGAACATCCCATTGTCACCACGGATATCCCATCGCAAGACATACATCAAGTGTTCTCAAATCCTTTAAAGACTCAATCCGATAAGAAAACTTCAAAGGGAAAACTCAATTCATCACAAGAAGATAGAGAGGGGAAAACTCCATATGATTCATCTATATCAATAAAGCTCGCGGTACATCAAGATCGTGTCATCTCAAGAACACGAGAGAGAGAGAGAGATCAAACACATAGCTACTGGTACATACCCTCAGCCCCGAGGGTGAACTACTCCCTCCTCGTCATGGAGACCGCCGGGATGATGAAGATGGCCTCCGGTGATGGTTTCCCCCTCCGAAAGGGTGCCGGAACAGGCTCCCGATTGGTTTTTCGTGGCTATAGAGGCTTGCGGCGGCGGAACTCCTGATCTAGGTCTCTTTCTGGGGTTTTTGGTATTTATAGGAATACTTGGCGTTGGAATCAAGTCAGGGGGACTCCCGAGGGGCCCACAAGCCAGGGGGGCGCGCCCTAGCGGGGGCGCCCCCTAGGCTTGTGGCTGCCTCGGGACTCCTCTCCGGTATCTTTTTGCTCTAGTATTTTTTATATTTTCCAAAAATATTCTCCGTAAATTTTCAGCCCATTCCGAGAACTTTTATTTCTGCACAAAAAACGACACCATGGTAGTTCTGCTGAAAACAACGTCAGTCCGGGTTAGTTCTAATAAAATAATATCAAAATCATATAAAATTATTGTAAATATGGCATGAATACTTCATAAATTATAGATACGTTGGAGACGTATCAATCTTCACTTAATGTGTAGTGTTTGACTGTTGCATCTTGCCATGCCATGCCTTGCATATTTAAACTTGACATGCATCATGATTGCTTGCGCATTATGTCATGAATATGTTGTGGTGTTTACCGTGTCATTTGTTTGTTTCCGGATTGCTTCTTCTCGATAGAGTTCCGAAACCGATTCGGAGTGTGAGGATTCGTTCGACGATGTCCCGTTCGTCTACTTCACAGATTCGTTCTTCTTCCAAGCGGGATCTCAGGCAAGATGAACATTTCCCTGGATACCATTACTATCATTGCCATGCTAGTTGTCTCGTTTCTATCGCTGTGTCTCGTTACCTACCACTTGTTTGTCAAGCCTCCCAAATGCCATGATAAGCCTCTAACCCCTCCACATCCCAGCAAACTATTGTTTGGCTATGTTACCGCTTGCTCAGACCTTCTTATAGCATTGCTAGTGGCAGGTGCAAGTTGTTCCCATGTGCCAACATGGATATTTTGAGATATCACAATATTATTGCTATTTAATCTAATGCACATATATACTTGGTAAAAGGTGGAAGGCTTGGCCTTTTGCTCGGTGTTTTGTTCCACTTTTGCCGCCCTAGTCACTTGTGTACCGGTGTTATGTTCCATATTTAGCGCTCCTAACATGCTTGGGATAGTTATGGGGACCCCCTTGATTTTCGGTTTGGGATAAAACTCGTCTGGCAAGGCCCAACTTTGGTACTATATTTGCCCAACATAATAATACTGAACACCTTTATTAACGCATAGGGAGTTAGCGCTACCCGCGGATTAATTCAACATAATACAGGGGGGCCAGTGCTGATGGTGTTGGTCCCAAACGGGCTGCCTGCGGGGCCACCGCGAGGAAACTCGAGGATTAGTTTTACTTGTAGCTAGACCCATCCGGTTGTGCCCTGAGAACGAGATACGCGACTCCTATCGGGATTGTCGGCACATCGGACGGCCTTGCTGGACTTGTTTTACCCTTCTCGAACGTCTTGTGCACGAGATTTCGAGGATACTTTGGGCTATCTTGAGGTTGAGGTTTTCCATCGGAATTCTAAGGATACTATCGGGCTATCCCGTGGTTGAGGTTTTCCACGCAACGTGTGGTTAGTTTGTGATGGAAGAGTTGGAGCACCCCTGCAGGGTTAAATCTTTTCGAGAAGCCATGCCCGCGGTTATATGGCAACTTGGAAATTTGTTTAACACCCGGTCATAGAAAACTTAAAGTAAACTCAATTAAAATACACCAACTATGTGCGTAACTGTGACTGTCTCTTCTCGTGAGTTCTGAACCGAGAGAGAACACGGTGGGGTTATGTTTGACCGTAAGTAGGTGTTCAGGATCACTTAGTGATCATTACTAGTTCACGATCGCTTATGCGTAGATCACCCCCTCTTATTCTTGTACTCGTAAGTTAGCCGCTCAAATAAATGCTTAGTGCTTGCTGCAGCCTCACCACTTAACCATTTCTCACCCATTAAGCTTTGCTAGTCTTAATACCCTTGGAATTGAGATTGATGAGTCCCTGTGGCTCACAGATTACTACAATAACAGTTGCAGGTACAGGTAATGTGATGCTTTGATGTGAGAGCGATGCTTTGTTTGATTTGGTGTTCTTCTTCTTCTTCTTCATCGATCATAGGATGGGTTCCAGGCCGGCAGCCTGGGATAACAAGGATGGATGTCGCTTTTATCGTTTGATTTCGTCCGTAGTCGGACCCTGCTCTTCTGTATGGTGATTGAATATGTTGTTGTATTGATGTGATCATGATTTAGCTTGTGGCGAGTGTAAGCCAATTCCATATACTCATCTTTTCTTTATATGTACTTGTAATGATATCCATTCTTGCGAAACGACGAGATGCGCTTCTATCCCTGTCGAGGCCCTCGAGCCAAAAAAAGGATAGGATCACGTCTTGGGTGTTACATGTCACCCAAGATCAATAGTTCTCGTCCTCACCGCTGCACAACCAATACACCCGGATCGACGGAACAATGTTGGTGTAACGTCGCAACTGGCTCGACAAGTCTGTCAAGGAGAAGGTGCCGTCGGCGACCGCGAAGGCGCACGGCCGCCTCGTCCACTACCTCGTTGGTCACGACGGGGCCGATTCCATGTCGCTGGTCGTCGGGTCAACTGAGGAGAGGACGACGACACAGGTTGGACGTCAGGAGTGGCCTAACACTGCACGCCGCTCCGGGTTCGCCAAGCCCGATGAGGCATCAGCTTCGATCCGCAAGGACCCCGACTTGGTGGAGGCCTGGACCCATGACAGGTCTGTCAGCATTGCAAGAACAGCCGTGCGATGCCACCTGCGCCTCGACGGGAAGCTCGCCAGGATACAAAGAATGGCCGCTTAGCGACACCTCTGCCACCGCCGGCAGGGGAAAGGCCGCCGCCAGAAGGCGCTCCACACGACGTAGGAGGAAGTGCAGCGGCTCCTCCGTGAGCGCCAGGTGGCGACCAGACAGGGTTGTCGCCTCCCAGCGCCCTTCCTTCATTGAAAGGACTACTCAGACTACGACAACGACACAGACAGCGACGACGAGGCAGCCATATGTATGAGGTTACCGTCCGCTACAAGTTAACCTAGTTTTGTTAGTTTTTAGTCAAACGGACAAAATATCGGACGTTTTATTACGTATGGACTTTAATGAATTCTTCCGTGTTTGGTGAAATTGGTCCGGTTCATTCTTTTTTGTTTTAAAATGAATGCGAGCATGGTTGAATGGCCGGCTACCACATCATTGTATGCGGACCAGTTCAGACCAGTCCAAACACTAATAGTGTGTCTATTTTAGGGGTCAGGGTCAACAAGGACCCAAAAAACATCTGCAAACGTCCGGACCGATGTGTGGTGACGTAGTTTGCCATCCAACAAGGTACCCCATCGGTCCAGACCAATCCAGTTGTCCAAAAATCACGCAAACCTTCTGCAAACTAGGAACCACCCAAAGACATCTCTCGCGCCCAGCCTTCTCCCACGCGAAGGCTTCTCCGCTCTCCGTGCCACATTCATGCCGACCCAGAGTGGACGCGAGCTGTGACTGGGGTTGGCATTGAAGCAACGGGCCGACCAAGAGCGACACCGGTGCCGCGGCCTTGTCTCCGCGCATGTTACATGCCGGAGAGATATGACTGGATGTAAAGGCTCGGTCGAACACCAAGATGGAGACGAGAAAGCCTGTCTCCGTCGCCTTGATGAGGAGATCCGTCGCCTTGATGAGGAGACGCTGAAGTACGGCAAACAATGGTATCTAAATGAGACCAAGAAGCTGCCACCTTCGGTAAGTCCTGTCGCATGTCTCTCCCCGCACCCCACGTCCACGGTGGGCGTGGCCACACTGCGCTTGCGTAGGAGCAAGCGAACAAGATCATTCGCGAGCGCCAAGTGCGGTCGGGAAGTTCTGTCGCGACTCCACACCCTTTCAGCGCTAGAAGTCGGACGACGAGGACACCGACGACGGCAACAGAGGTGTCGTCGGCCAGCCTAGCTAGGCATATGAGGTCACCGACAAGTATAGGGATATGTTTGGATTTTTTTATTAAGTTTTAATTCACCGGACAAAATATCATCCGATTTTATGTTAAAAACATCTAAGTTTGAATGAAAATCGTCCATTTAAAAAACATTGCATCATTCTTTTGTTAAATTCTGTTAGAAATGTGACATTCCCTGTTGTTCTTCTCGAAGCCCTCCTCTATGTTGGAAATAAGGCTAGGATCTACTCACGGTGTGAATCAACAATGAATTCGAATTCAACTCACATGTACAAAACAAACTGCTAACTGAAGTAAGGTACATACAGCTACATTATTATTGTGGAAAGAGATTAACACTAACACTCTACTGTTGTCCCCCTGCATGTTGTTCCCCTCCAAGTTAGAGATGCCCTCATGATATATTGGCAAGAAGATAACCAACACCAATGTATTGATCGAGTTCGTTGAACAAGCCTATTTAACACTTCTATGATGTTTAAGAGATACTACCTCCGTCCGGGTTTATTGGGCCCCTTCGTATTTTGAGCTAGACTTTGACCATTTATAGACTACTAAAATATAAAGTATATGCTATGAAACATCATATTGTTGAATTTATATTTGAAAGAGCTTTTCAATAATATAATTTTTGCAACATCTAGTTTACATTTTGTTAGTTAAATTTATAGGTCAAACTTTAGTCCAAAATAAGAGGGGGCCTAATAAACCCGGACGGAGGGAGTAAGTAACAACCCAGATGTAGGTACATATGAACATGTGTAAGAATGTGTAGGAAACGGTACAACCAACACCAACGCATTTAGGGTCAAGAATTGACACTTTAGGCCAGTTACACCTACAAATCTTCTTGTCCAAATTATAAAGTACATGGACATAAAAGAAAAATATAGTAAATAACAGGAATGAATTTATCACTTCAACTAGGCTCCATATTTTTAGATCGGTGACTTTCATTATCCATCGAACCTGCATGCAAAAGCAATAGAGCAGTAAGTTACATGTCCAAAAATGACACAAGTTGCTGCAACGATAATAAGAATGTAAATAACAGAATCACATTGGAAGCTGACCTTTATCGAGGTACTGTGTCATCAATTGGCACTATATGAGCATCTACAGTTTCTCCCTCTATCTCTTCTCATCCAATTTTGTTTCTGATGGGCAATATCAAAAAGCTCAAAGAATTGGCTGACATGATAAGGTTCAGTTTCCACATCATTCCATTCTTCACCCATATCAAAATTATCTTTAGGCTTCATCTTCAAAACAATTGACCATCTTGGATAAACATGGTCATCCACTGGAACACTTGGTCAACTTGATTGGCAAATACAAAAGGTTCATCCTCTGCCTTTTTATCATTGTGATTTTGACTAGGGAAATTCACGAGTCTACACCCATACTTATCTATTCGCATACCTTTTCCTCTGGTAACATCAACCCATTCACATTTAAATAGCACCACTGATTTTTTTTGGAAATAGTCTAACTCAATTATGTCAACAATCCTTCCGAAGTACATGACATCTCCAAGAATAGGATTTCTATCATGTGCAGAAGAGTAGCTTGGTGTTTTTGTTGTCATAACAACTCATTTTTGTTGTCATAACAACTCCACTATTTCGGGTTACCTTGTCATAACACTTCGGTCTACATCTGTATCCTTGAATATTGAATGCTCTATGTTTTGTTGCAACCTCAAGTGGACCACGGGCTAGCCATCTAATTTTCTCACCGATGCTGTCACTTCCTTTCTCCCCCTCCAACGGCATCACCTATAGAAACACAAATAATATAGTGCATAAGGTACATTCTAATCCTAAATAAATTGAATCATTGTACTTACATGATCCTTGAACCATTCAGGAAATTGTTCATGCTGCATCTTCTCAAAGGTCCTTGGATCTATGCGTTTCTTGCGATTCTTCCTAGTTAGCCATGGCCGATTGATCGCGTCCGCAAGTTCCTAGGTCAGCGATCATACGGCCATACAACACTGCATTAAGCCGATTGGTCATTGACACACACTTATTGATTCGGTCGTGTAGCTCCTTAGGTGTAGCTAGCTCAGTTAGGTTCAGTTGCCTAAGCAGTCAAAACTACGGTAAAATAGTACATATCGGTAATTTCACTAAAACTGAGAAAATCACTATTTTTAGATACTGTAGTGTTCATTGCCAACACATTATAATACCGAAGTTTCGGAATACTGCGGTATTTTAATAACTAATGCATATAAGGTTCATGTAATTTCGTCCAAAGCATGGAGATTCAGAGATCAGGGGACAACGGGATGAGGTACCTTTCTGAACTAAGCAGGGAAGGGAATTGAGGATGACCGGAGGATCAGCGGCTAAAGCGAGCGCTGAGCGGAACTGGGAGTCGGCTGCTCCGGCAGCCCGGTCAGCAGGGCGCGCTCCTGCGCGGTTGTGTGCCCTGCGCGCCCGCGTGGACAGCAGTTGGCTGGGCGCCAAGCAGGGCAGGCAACGGTAGGTCGCGGGCGTCAGCATTTAGGCCGGTCAGGGTCACAGGTCGGTCTGCCGATGGCTCCGGGCGGCCGGGTAGGGACGGTGAGGTAGGCGGCTCGGCTGGCTCCAGGCGGCGGATTGAATATTCACGAGTTTGGAGAAACTAGGTTGACCAAGCGTGCGTGGCTGCGTTCGCTTCGGAACGCAGAGCTGGCCAAATGGGCCGGCCCGGCACGGCACGACCCGGCCCAGGCTAATCGTGTCAGGCCTGACCCGGCCCATGGGGCACGTTTACTAAACGGGTCGTGCCGTGTCGGCCGTGTGCTGCGTCTTCAGGCCCAGGCACGGCCTGGTTAATAAACGGGCCGGCATGTTGGCCCGTTTAGCACGCTGGACTGCATATTTTCAGCCTGTTGGGCTCATTTTTAGGTCTATTGGACCGTATTTTTGATAAAAATATACATATAAAAACTTAAACGGGCCGTGTCGTGCTGACCCGCGTGCCCAACCTCTAGGCCCAGGCACGGCCTAAGGCGTGCCGCGTGCCGGGCCCGGCCCGTTTAGCACGTGTCATGCCTGGTTCATGACTAGCCGTGCCGGCGTGCTCGTCGGTTGGCCCGACCCATTTGGCCAGCTCTGTCGGAAGGACTAGCAGGGTAGGCTGTTACTGGGCTTATTTTTTCTCCAAGCCCATCTCCTATGTGGTATACAGGCCAGGCCAAAATTCTAGGATGGAGCGTGGCCCACCTTGTGCCTCCGCCACTGATTCTGGATAGGAGAATAAAAGGAAGGCACCATGCATGATTTAGGTTTTTGCTCGAATGGTTAGAACATATTTTCATGCCAAGTGTACATGCGTGTGTAATTAATTTTTATTTTTAATTATGTATATTTACGGCATTATAACATATATAATTTGCAACACATACGTGGCAACGTATAAGACCTGTTGCAGTCTATGTACGACACTATGGTCACAAGCTGCAAGTCTACAACACATATGATGCAACGTTTATATGTGTATCTCTATGAATATTGCAACTTATAGTTAAAACACTGTAGAATATGTGTTACTTTATAGGGGGTATCCTTGTATTGCAACAAGTCGAAACTGCTGAAAATGCCTAGAGGATCCTGAAATTTACAACGACCCTCCTAAAGGACCCAAACTGCTGTCCGTGATCCAAACTATTTGTCGATGTCAACGTTAAGATGAAGCATTCAAGTAAAATAATGTCAACTCTACAAAAAAATTAATTAAGCAACAATGAGTACAAAGATACTCAGTAAGTCTTACATCAGAACGGTCTACTCATGCATCATGTATCAATGAAGGGGATTATGGGGTTTATTGCGGAAATGCCAGCTTTGACCTTTGGCTAATCTCAACTATGGTGAGAGAGCGTACACGAGTCGATATAGCTAGTCACCACAACTATACACTAATACGGATCATCTCTCAATTCCCAGTGAGAAGGCCATCCATAACACTCGCTCACACTTATCTACACCATGTTAGGGTATCAGAAATATTCTTTTAAACGAGGGTATTCGTGCATGGATGGCAGCTCAGGATCAGCCTCATGAAAATCTTTTATTCCCTCAGGAGGTTCTAAGGCAGAAATAGCATTTCTACGTAAAACACCCATAAATGGGGATTTCAATTGAAATCCCAAAACTTAGTGTTCGTCCGCATCAACGTCTATATAAAGGATTACATATGGGCAATACTGAAATTGTACTTTCCAGTACTATCGCTGCTGTTTTTTTTGCAGGGTCGCAGTGACCAGGCCCGGGCGAGTGTTTACCAAAAACACAGGTCTCCACAAAGTCGTAAAACCATGTATGGGGGCTGACCCCTACCCAATGTCGGAAGGTTAAGGAAGTTAGTTATTCTATGATCAAGCATAGTTCTCCAAGTAGTCCTTAACTGTGGACATGACTATTCGAATAGGTTTAACCCTGCAGGGGTGTACTGCTACACACATGCTCCATCAGTTACCGCCTGGGAGTGGCACCCTTCAAGCGAGTACCGGCCAGGATGTTACCACGATTGTTAATTTGCAACGACTCAAGCCCAAGGTAGCCGCCTATCTGAGTTGGAATCCATGATTGGAAGTCTGGCTAAAGTTTCCAATCCGGCCTCAAACATTATGTGTAGGGCCCCAAGCCGGCCCCGATTAGGTCATTCTCACACTTCGCAGGCCTGGCCACATCCTATGAATGTTTCGACTACTGCGGCTCCTGGATTAAGACCGAGGAAATTAATAAGTCAAGAGGGGCTAGTGAAATCAATATGTGGTCATACTCTCTTTCTTGGATTGCATACTCCAGAACACAGGTCCTAAGTGGGGCATTAATGAGACATCCCATCATGTTCTCCAACACAGCCTCTCATCATCACCTTTACTAAATCAGGTTACATTCTTAACTCTCACAGATTAGGACATGATCACAACCATTCTAATTCATCGCCCAGATGGATGAGACACGCACCACTCTAAGCATAGCAAGCATGCCAAGGATGAATGTTCACAACATGGCTCAAGCAACTCCTAATCATGCTAGGATCATGCTTTAGCTATTTACTGTGACAATGACATATCATGCAAAGGAATGGGTTCAACTACCGCAAACAAGTAACAATTGAATCGCTGGTTGTCCTAATGCATTAAAAAGAGAGAAAGAGCAAGAGAGTAGTATTGTGTCGATATGATCACGGGGGTTTGCATGTCTGAAAGATTAGAAGAACAACACTGCTCTTTGTTGTCGTCGGAAACTACGTCTTGTGACAAAACTATCTTTAAGGGCAAACACCGAAACAACAAATAACAAATCAATACATTGCAACTATCATTATTTAATTGAAGTTCATTTGATAAATATATATCAAATTCAAACTCCAAATAATAAGCATTTAAATGTGTTTAATTGAATTGACCTAAACAGTAGGTGTAAGTTGTTCAAACATGAATGAAGATGGTATACATGGGAAGATTGGATTTATCCAATCATTTTTCATATATAAATTATTACAATTTGAGTTATGGTTGAATTTCTATGAATATTTGAAGTTTAGGCAAAATTTTGAAAATAAATAAATCATTTTGATTTATTTAAAATCCAGAAAATCAATTGTTGCGTCACCATTATGTCAGCATTGACTGTCAAAGTCAAACCTGACTGTGGGGCCTACCTATCATAGACTCAATAGATTAACATGGTTAGTTTAACTCACTAACTAAACTAATTAGCATCGGGGCCCACTAGTCATAGGCTCGTGGCGTTACACGGGGTGGCTCGTGGCGTTGAGTGCTCCAGGAGCAAGCCCTCGCTTACCCGCATCCAGGGAAACACGCAACTTGTTGCGGGGTGGCCGGAAACATGGCCGGCAACACGCTTTGGTGGCGGCCGAGGCATGGCCTCGATGCGTTCGTCGCTCCGGGATGAATTCAAGCAAGCGGGAGTTCCTATGGGTTACCAGGAGCGCACTGTTGCGGCTGGTTTGAGTGGACAACTCGCGAGCATGGTGCTCACCGTGCATGGCGGTATCCGGACCTCGGAGCTTATAGGGGTGGCCTATGGGATGAGTTCGAAGGGGAAACAGGGGGAAAAGGTAGGCGGCCTCACAGGGAGTCTTCTCGAGCAGACCGGGGGGGTTGCTGGCGACGACGAATCAACGACTGCTATCATCGGCACCCGACATCAAAGATGAAGAAGAACGCCACGTTGTGGGGCATCCAGGATTTTGTGCTTCCGTGAGGAGAATCTTCGAAGCGCGGCGAGTCTTCCGGACACAGTGGCTAGGGACTGCGGCAACGACGAACGACGGTTTGCGGTGATTTGGGCGTGCGGTGGAGAGTGATGGGGAAGAGGGGGGAAAAGGAGCGATGAGGAGAGGGGTAGCTCGAGGAGGCTCACATGCCTCCCCTGGCATAGAGATGAGGACGAGGGGGAACCCGCCATCACGAAGTAGGAAGCGACGCACCCTCGCGCGTGTGTTGTCTCTCCCTCTCCCTACTCGCAAAGGTTGAAGATGACTGGCGCGGTGGGCTGGGCTGTAGGTTTTTTTCTTCTTTTCTTTTTATTTATTTTTTGTTTTCTGATTTTTGCAATTTGTTTTGATTGGATTCAAAAACCAAACCATTTTATCACCTTTTGTAATTTATTATTAGGCTAGATGGAATAAAACGAGAGCCACACACAATTTTTTCAAAATTGTTGGAGCTATAAAATATTTATAGTAATTAATAACTCCAACCGAAATATATATTTTAGATACTTAATTTCAAGCCCCAAACTCGACTTTAAAATATGCACCATTTTTGGTAGAGTAACTCATATTATTTTACAAATGGTGTACATTTTTAAGGGCATTTTGGGTTCATTAAAAATATTTTTTTGAACTTAGTTAAAATAATTTAGTGTGAGGGTTTGATCAATCCCCATTTCAACGTTTCAAGAAATTCAAATATGATGCAACATGGAAAGCTATCCTAGTGCATGAACAAACTAGGAATGTGACAAAGAGAGATGAGGACACACGCCGGAACAAAGAACCCTAGCCTCCGAAAGGGGTCTAGAGGGGGGATTGGTAGAAGGGTTCCACGGGGCCATCAACTTGATCGAGTAGACTACGTCATCAACCATCATCACCCCTCTAATACCCCTGAAATTAATCTAAGGTGATACCCCCCTTAATGATTGCCATGCCATCATGTTTTGCAGTAATGAATGCCACTTGACTCAAATCAAACTCAAATTCCAATTCAAATTGCAAGTCAAAATATTAATTATTCAAACAGAGAAACAAAAATGTAAGCAATATCTGGAATAATCTCCAAGTAATTATCATGAAGAAATCGACCATGCTTGAATTCCCAAATTGCCCCTTGGATTATTAAAGTGGACGAGCAACAATAATATGCCCATTTAAATACTAAACTAAATTTAAACAATTCAAAATGGTTTTGAAATTTTTGAGCCTCTGCAAAATATTATATATTATTCATGTGACAAGTTTCATATTCGACTAAATTCATTTAGTGGCTAAATAAATGCGAAAACAGAGATAAATAAATGAAGCAAAAAATAGAAAAGGAAAAGAGAAATAAACTTACAGTTGGACTCGGCCTTAAGTGAACCGTGCAAACCCAACCACTTTACTTGGTCGTCCCCTTCCTCGCGCAGTGGACGTTGCGTGTCCGTCCAATGCACGGATGCGGCACGCATCGTTGCTCTCGCGGCTCCGAGGAGGTGTAAGAGCAAGCCCCAGCCCTCTCCCTCTCCCCTAGAACCCTAGACACCCTCATTCTCTCTCCACTCCGTTCCTAGTTCCAATTTAAAGCTCTCTCGAGCTCGCTCTCACCATGGTCGTCGTCGTCACGACCACCAAGCTCCCCACGCCGGGTTAGCGTGTTCAAGAGCTCCGTAATGGCGCGCTGAGCGTCTCTACCGAAGAAGTCGAGCATGAAGACCCCAAGAGCTCGCCATCATCAAGCTTTCACCCCCTCGGCCAACACCGTCCGCCGTCCGATTCATTGTCGTTCAACCTTCCCTGGCCAAGACGAGCCCTCCCCAAGCTCCACCGTGAGCACCCGCACCCTTATCCCTTTGTACCAATTTAGATTCGAGATGCCGTTGGCGCTAACCGCCTCTGAGCTCTGCCTTCGCTCTGTAGTCGTCGTCTAGTTCGTCATCACCGTTTTAGCCCATGCCCGACTCGAGCAAGTGTGTCACCGCACTCAGTACACCGTCTGGATGCTGCTCAGGTCACCAAATCGATGGATCCGAGCCCACTGGCTCGATCCCATCAAGATTCCACTGCCGCTAGTTGTCTCTGTTGCCCATCCTCCCGGCCATCCCCGCTTGTGCTGCGTGCATCGGACTACATGCCTCATCGTGCTAGTCCGATAAGAGGTCGTACTCGTCCATTTGGTCATCGAAACCGCTGGTTCCGTGCGTCGCCTCCGTTCTGTTGGTCGCCGTAGTCTACCAGCGCGCACCGGAGTTCAAGCCCGGCCTGGGTCGCTGATGGTGGGCCCGGGCGATTAGCTAACCGGATTTAGCCACTAACCCACAAGCTAATACCCACTGATAGCTCGGCCCCACCAGCTAATTAAACTAAATTAACTAAAATGGATTATTTATAGACAATGACATCTGGGCCCCCTCGTTAATTAAACTTTCTAAATTAACTCTAATAAAAACCGAGTCAATGACAACGGGTCCCAGAGGACCTAGTTGACCAGTCAACTTCTGACTAGGCAGTTGACCTGGTCCCACTAGTGAGCCACTCGTTGTGTGCATAGCTGGGTACACTTCTGTGTGCACTTAGCAATTTTCATTTAATTTTTGAAATAGTAATAACTCCAGAAATTCCAGAAAATCATTTAAACTTTTAAAAATCATATGAAATAATCTATATCTCATATGAAAATGGTTTATATATGAAAAATGATCAAATAAATATAACGAATCCGAATATATCATTTACAAGCATGACAAACCCCTTTATCATAATGAACATTGACAATTTGCACCTGAATCAATATAGGAAATAATATCTATAGTTGAGAAAATATTCCGAATACTTTCCCTCTTCAATTAAAATGTGTAGTAATGCATTAGACAGAAAATCATCACATTTTGCCTTGATATCCATCTGTGTTGCCTTTGTATGTCTGTTATTTACTTGTTCCCCCCTCGTCTAGTTTTATCGATAGACCCCGAGACCGTCGTAGATCCTGGGTACGACTGCTGACGACCAGACCTTCTTAGCAGAGCTTCCAAGCAAGCAAACCCCCTGATCATTCCGATATCGTCCATTCTTTATATCTACTTCTTGCATTAGAGAGTCGGTTTGAGTTGATGTCTTATCGGTAGGTCCTATTTTGATGCATAACCTGTTGTTGTAAACTGTTGTTGATACTTTACATGCTATCCTATTATGCTTAGCATAGATATGCCAGAGTCTCATCGGTGACCCTACACCCTTGTCTGTTTGCCATGCTGTACTATCGGGTTGTGATCCCTCTAGGCGAAGAACACGAATATACTTTGGAATATTGCACTATACATGTTATGTTAAAGTCAGGTTGGCTCGGAGAACCACTACTGCAGAAAGGTCCTAAGACGACACATGCATCTGAGACCCTTCGACCAAATTGTGTGCGACCCATCAATCACAAACGGTATAGTTTTAGCTCCGTCGCCAATAACACGAACTGTGTGCAATGGTTGGTCCATAAGGAATGATTCAGATGAGACTTGCATGTGTGATGTGTGGCATAGAGTTGGTCCTCATGAACTATTTGCGATTAGCAAAGATAACATAAACGGTTGACAAATACATATGTGTGCGAAGTGCGGCATGCAGTTCACTCGGATAATCTGTTTGCGCTGATCCAGCAGAACACAAACGATTTAGCGTAAGAAGGTGTGTGTGATAACCGGCAAACAGTTCAGTAATCAGAAATGTGTGGGAAGACCAATAATAACACAAACTGGTCATCCCGACAGGCTGTGTGTGTTGTGGGCAGACGGTTGCTGGTAAAAAATTGTCTGCGATTGATATAATCATTACCAACGCTACATAGGGAACTGACGTTTGCTATGTATTAATATCGCAAATGTTTTATTATTATTACCCGTCTGCCTGCGCGTCATCCCGTCCTCCCCTCGCATGTCTTGTCACTGCACTGCAGCCGAAGGAATCTAATGCATGCTTGAGCACTGCACAAGAGCAATTGCGAGCCGCCAGCGTCCTGGGGAAATTAAGACGTCGTAATAAAACGCAAACATTTTTTCTCTTATTAATCGTTTGTTTACTTATCATTTCTTCCTCCTCTGTCCCGTATTGTTACCGCGTTGCCGCCCGAGGATTCCAGTGCACGCTTCGGCACCGCAAAGGCATTTCTTTTGGCCACGCGCGCAACCACGCAGGTTCTCGCGAACATAAGTGCTAGCTTCCCGCTCGACTCGGTGAAATCCCCCAAAACCCCAATACTTGCCAGCCTGCTATATAAACCCTCATGGCCGGCGACTCCACATCACCTTCACCACCTCCCTCCCGATACCTTATCAAGTTTGCTTCTCCCCAAACGCCAATGGCACCGGCCGGTCGTCGTCGCTCATCCACTCCGCCAGATGACAACTCCAACTGGGAGGCTTCACCGCATCGGGCGACAGTCCTCTGAAGCGTGTAGTGCATGTGGCATCCCTGGTGGATGCGCGCATGCCACCCACTACACGCTCCACTGACGTGGCTTGAAACTGCGTCGGTATTTCCCCAAAGAGGAAGGGATGATGCAGCACAGCGACGGTAAGTATTTCCCTCACTTATGAAACCAAGGTATCGAACCAGTAGGAGGATCACCAACACCACGTAAAAAACACATGCACACAAAGAACAAATACTTGCAACCTGACGCGGAAGAGAGGTTGTCAATCTCTCTACGGTAAAAAGATAGATTAGGATATGATAGATTGGATGGATAGATCTCTCAAGAACGCAAAATAAAAGAGGCAAATAAAAAGTGCAGCAAGGTATTTTTGGGTTTTTGGAATAATAGATCTAAAAACAAAAGCGGCAAAAAGATAGATCGGAAAGCAATATGTTGGAAAAGTAGACCCGGGGGCGTAGGTTTCACTAGTGGCTTCTCTCATGAGTATAGCACATGGTGGGTGAACAAATTACTGTTGGGCAATTGATAGAAGATCAAATAATCATGACGATATCCAAGGCGATGATCATTACATAGGCATCACGTCCAAGATTAGTAGACCAAAACGATTCTGCATCTACTACTATTACTCCACACATCGACCGCTATCCAGCATGCATCTAGTGTATTAAGTTCATGGAGAAACGGAGTAATGCAATAAGAACGGTGACATGATGTAGACAAGATCTATTCATGTAGGAATAGACCCCATCTTGTTATCCTTAATAGTAATGATACATGTGTGCCTCGCTGCCCCTTCTGTCACTAGGAGAGGACACTGCAAGATCGAGCCCATCACAAAGCACCTCTTCCCATGGCAAGAAAAATCGATCTAGTTGGCCTAACTAAACCAAAGATTCAAAGAATAAATACGAGGCTATAAGTAATCATGCATATAAGAGATCAAAGAAGACTCAAATAATATTCATGGATAGAAACTGATCATGAACTCAAAATTTATCGGATCCCAACAAACACACCGCAAAAGTTTACATCAAATAGATCTCCAAGAGACCATTGTATTGAGAATCAAAAGAGAGAGGAAGCCATCTAGCTACTGCCTACGGACCCGTAGGTCTATGGTGGACTACTCACGCATCATCAGAGAGGCACCAATGAGGATGATGAACCCCTCCGTGATGGTGTTAGATTGGATCTCGCGGTTCTGGAACTTGCGGCGGTTGGATGTGTTTTTCGTCGACTCCCTTAGGGTTTCTGGAATATTTTGGAATTTATAGGCATCAGAGGCAGTGGAGGGGACTCCCGAGGCGGCCACAACCCATCAGGGCGCGCCCGGGGCCCCTGGCGCGCCCTGGTTGGTTGTGGGCGGCTTGGGCTCCCTACTGGTGACTTCTTTGTCCCACTGGGTGTCTTCTTGTCCAGATAAAATCTCCAAAAAGTTTCGTCGCGGTTGGACTCCGTTTGGTACTGATATTCTGCGAAGTAAAAAACAAGCAAAAACAACAACTGGTGAGGGAGTCCTGGATTAAGGGGTCCTCGGGAGGCCGACCTATTTCTTATGGGCCGGACTGTATGGGCCGTTTGCCGGATACTGGATGGATCGAGGATCTTGTCTCCAGGATGGAAGCTTCAAGGATCGTGGCGTGTCCTCCAAGTTTAAAGTAGTGAATAGGCATGTTTATCCCTTCGACGTGTAACCGACTATGTGTAAACCCTAGGTACCCTCGGCGTCTATATAAGCCAGAGGGTTTTAGGTTGTAGAACAACAGAACTCATCTAGGGTTTTAGTCATACGATCTCGTGGTAGATCAACTCTGTAACCCTCATACCATCAATATAATCAAGCAGGACGTAGGGTATTACCTCCATAGGAGGGCCCGAACCTGGGTAAAACACTGTCCCCTTCGTCTCCTGTTACCCTCGATTCTAGTCTCACAGCTCGGGACCCCCTACCCGAGATCCGCCGGTTTTGACACCGACATTGGTGCTTTCATTGAGAGTTCCGCTGTGATCGCTAGAAGGAATCGATGGCTCACCTTGTTATGAGCAGCGAGATCTGCACCCAGGGGGCTCTCGCCCCGGATCAGATCCTCGCGAGCGGCGACATCTCGTCGCACGCTTACCCGATCGGCCACCCATGCCAGATCGGAAACTCTTCTCTCGATCGTGGAATCAGGTTTGGAACCCTAGAGTTCATCACTGATTCACGGGGGGAACTCGTCTTGATGGAACCCGTGACTCCCACGGAGGAGCCCGCAGATCCCGACGCCTCGACGCCGAAGACGTCGGGCCCTGCCTCCGATGATGACGTGGAACCCAATTCGGTCGTTGTGACCGGATCTACCATGGTTGAACAGAATCCAGGACCGCTCTCGCGTGACTCCGGAACTGCGACGCCACGTACCGACCCCACTCGCTTCAGCGACACGCATCCTACCATTGCCTCGTTTCTCAACGAGTTATTTGATCGGATGGAGACCATGCGTATGGCCGATGACCAGGTCCCGATCTATGATCGGCTCGGGCTTAAACCCGACGGTAGGGAAATTCACATCCCCACGGTCACCCATCTTGTCGCCACCGTCGAGTGTCCGGCCGGGGGCTCGTCCCCCCAGCGACCGGAATTAAAAACGGTTTATATCCCAATCTCCGATCATCAAGACCTCGTCTGCAACCCAGACTCTGGCGTTCGCTTCGGAGACAGTCCGGAATTGGTCCCTGATGTATCACACAGTTCGGAGTCTGTGATTCCGGACTCCCACCGTGGCGTGGAGTCAAATCTTTTCCCACCCGCCTCCCAAGCCGATCACTCAAGCATCACAACAGAGCCGAAGTCTTCGGACTTACCGGACATTATACAGTTACCAGGAGAGTCAGTTCATCATTACTGGGCCAGACTCCTCCTCGCGCGACACAAAGTACGGGGCCTTAGTGATCAAGAGATAATGGCAACCTTCGTCCGCAACTGCCATGACAAAGGGATTCTCAATGCCCTGGCGCAGCGGCACATTCGTGACTTCTTCGAGCTGTCAGTTTTGGTACAGAAATATTGTGCCATGGAAAGCGCTTGGCAAGCCGAGCGGCTGTTTTCGGAACCAACGTTTGCCGAATACCCTAGAGGAGACCGGCAAAAGAGGACACCTCCGAAGCGGCCATCCCAACTCGAACCCGCCAAAAAGAGAAACAGACCCCTTTCAGGGGTCAGCACCGTCCTAGATGGACTACTGGATAAACCTTGCCCTATACACGCCGTATTACTGAACACAGCTCCGACTCACAGCCTTAGAGCTTGTTGGGTCGTCAGGCAGATCGCAAAAAGCGGTGAAGCCATTCTCGAGGCACCACCGCCGAACAGGCGCTCTACATCGCCACCAGAATACAATGCCGAAGTCCTGACGATCTATGAAATGTTCCCCTCAAGGAACAGGAGGAAAAGAGCTCTTAAAGAACTCGAGCAGGTATACCATGTGACAGCAACAAGTGCATGGGCAGACATACCCATTAGCTTCGGAGATACTGACCGACCAGCCATTCTTCCCGGTCATTCACCGGCCGCACTAGTCCTGAACCCCATCATTGATGGCTTCAGATTACACAAGGTGCTAATGGACGGTGGCAGTGGTCTAAACCTGATCTACGAAGATACCCTAGAAAAAATGCAGTTCGACCGATCTCGCATCGAGCATAGCAACACAACTTTTCGGGGTATCATCCCGGGGAAAGAGGCGCGCTGTTCAGGACGTATTATCCTAGATGTAGTGTTCGGCACGCCCGACAACTACCGATCCGAAGAACTCCTCTTCCACATCGTGCCCTTCCCCAGCGGCTACCACGCCCTGTTGGGACGTGACGCCTTCACAAAATTCCAGGCTATACCACATTACGGGTATATGAAACTTAAGATGCCAGGACCAAACGGAGTGATCACAACTGCCAGTGATCCGAATATAGCCCTACGGGCCGAAAACAAAACAGCGGCGCTTGCCCTCGAGGCTCTAGCTGAGACCTTTGTTGTAGAAGAGCTGACCGCACTACGGTCAGCAGTAGACAAGGACGATGTGATCCTCAGTAAGAGGCCCAAACCCACGTCCTTTAAACCAGCAAAGGAAATCGTTAAATTTCAGGTGCACCCATCGGACCCCAACAAGACAGTGTCCATCGGAGCTCAGCTCGATCCCGTAGTGGACGAAGCGCTGCGAGCAATCTTACGAGAAAACTGGGACATCTTCACCTGGCATCCTTCTGATATGCCCGGCATCCCACGGCGGCTGGCAGAACATAGTCTGAACATCATCGCAGGCTTTAAGCCCGTCAAGCAGACTCTGCGCCGCTTTTCCGAGCCCAAACGACAAGCTATGGGTGAAGAATTAGCTAAATTTCTAGAGGCTGGATTCATTCGGGACATTAAGCACCCCGAATGGTTGGCAAACCTGGTGATGGTACCAAAGAAAGACAAATCCTGGCGGCTGTGCATCGACTTCAAAGACCTTAACAAGGCCTGCCCCAAGGACCCTTTCCCCCTACCTCGGATAGACCAGATCATCGATGCCACAGCCGGACATGATTCACTGTGTTTCCTCGACGCTTACTCCGGATACCATCAGATCAAAATGAAGGAATCCGACGAAGCTGCAACCGCATTCATCACCCCTTACGGGCCATTCTGCTTCAACACAATGCCTTTCGGGCTAAAGAACGCTGGGGCTACATACCAGCGCATGATCCAGACCTGTCTCGAAAAACAGGTTGGCAAAACAGTCGAGGCATACGTTGACGATGTGGTCATTAAAAACAAACACGTCAGCCATTTGATCGACAATCTAAGGCAAACCTTTGCCAGTCTACGCGAATACGATATACGACTCAATCCGGAGAAGTGTGTATTCGGAGTTCCCGCTGGTAAATTGCTCGGATTCATCGTTTCCCATAGAGGAATAGAAGCGAATCCGGCCAAGATTCGTGCCTTATCAGAACTTGCAGTTCCCACAGAGCTAAAGCATGTCCAAAGGTGGGCGGATTGCGTGGCGGCGTTAAGTCGCTTTATCTCCCGCCTCGGTGAAAAGGCTTTACCGCTCTATAAATTGTTGAAATGGACCAAGAATTTCGAATGGACCGATGAAGCAAAGGCTGCGTTAGAAGAAATCAAGACACTCCTGGCAAGCAATCCCATACTCACAGCACCAGGCGCGGTTGAGCCCATGTTATTATACATATCGGCCACCAACCAAGTTGTTAGCGCGGTGCTCGTCGTTGAACGAGAGGAGAAGGGACACAAATTTCAGATACAAAAGCCGGTCTATTACGTGTCAGAAGTACTAACGCAATGCAAGTCCAGATACCCGCACTACCAGAAGATAGCCTATATAGTATTTATGGCATCAAGGAAACTAAGACACTACTTCCAAGAGTGTTCGGTCACGGTGGCATCCGAAGTACCCCTGAATGATATAATCAATAACAGGGATGCCACCGGCCGCATAGCCAAATGGGCCATTGAGCTCCTTCCTTTTGAAATTACCTACAAACCACGACGAGCTATTAAGTCTCAGGTGTTGGCAGATTTCCTCGCCGAATGGACAGAAGCCGAGCTCCCCTGGGAATATAGTACATACTCCCATTGGACGATGTACTTCGACGGATCCAAAACTTTGGCCGGACTGGGGGCTGGAGTTGTTCTTACATCCCCCACAGGCGACAACGTTCGATACGTGTTGCAGATCATGTATGCTGACTCCAACAATGCAGCTGAATACGAAGCCCTCTTACACGGTCTTCGGATGGCAGCCTCAATGGGCATACAGCGGCTGGAGGTACGGGGAGACTCCAACCTGGCCATCTCCCAAATCAACGGCGAGTTCGATGCCAAGAATCCAAAGATGGCGGCATACAGAAACGCTGTCCTCAAGATATCCACACGGTTCGAGGGGCTGGAATTTCACCACGTCGCTAGAGACGACAACCAAGCTGCCGACATACTGGCTCGCATGGGAGCCAAATGCGACCCTGTCCCACCAAACACTTTCCTGGAACGGCTCTTTAAGCCATCCGTGGTTTGGCAGGACGATCAAAAGGGCACCGACCTAACCAGTGCAGACTAGGTTGTTCCCCCTGTAAACGAACCAGACGATCAAATCATCGGCGGCTCCGTAATGGACGAAACGCCCTCGGCTCACGAGGTCATGGCAGTAATCGTGCCATGGACCGAGCCCTTCCTTGCCTACCTTCTTCGCAAAGAACTCCCCGACAATCAGACGGAGGCGCGGCGCATAGTTCGGCGCTCCAAAGCCTTCAAAGTACACGAGGGTGAGCTATATAAGAAGAGCACCACTGGAATATTACAGCGGTGCATATCTGAGGAAGAAGGGCGGCAGCTGTTAGCCGAAGTCCATGCAGGGATGGGTGGTCATCACGCCGTAGCAAGAGCCTTAGTAAGCAAGGCCTTCCAGGCTGGGTTTTTCTGGCCCACAGCTCGGGCGGACGCCCAGTCACTTGTCAAATATTGCGTGGGGTGCCAACTTTTTGCAAATCAAAGTCACATGCCCCCAACAGCTCTTCGGACTATTCCGATCACCTGGCCCTTCGCGGTCTGGGGGCTGGATATGGTCGGACCACTTAAAGGGGGGACCAAGAAGAATAAATACTTACTGGTCATGGTGGATAAATTCACCAAATGGATAGAGGCAAAACCTGTCAAATCAGCCAAGTCCGGACCAGTAATTGACTTTATATCCGGCGTGGTACACTGTTACGGTGTTCCACACAGTATAATAACTGACAACGGATCCAATTTCACAGCCCAAGAGGTCAAAGACTGGTGCGCAAAGATGGGCATCAAGCTCGATTACGCATCGGTTTACCATCCGCAGACCAACGGACAAGTCGAACGAGCAAACGGCCTCATTATGAGCGGCATTAAGCCTCGTTTAGTCCGGTCTCTTCAAGAGTCCGACTGTCATTGGGTTGAGGAGCTCGACTCCGTTCTATGGGGCCTGCGCACCACCCCGAATAGATCAACGGGATACACACCGTTTTTCATGGTCTATGGGGCCGAAGCGGTCCTTCCTTGTGATATTATTCACGACGCGCCACGGGTACGCATGTACGAGGAAAGGGAGGCCGAGTTAGATCGGCAAGAAGACTTGGACGCCTTGGAAGAGGAGCGCGACATAGCTCGGGACCGTTCTACCTTTTATCAACAGCAGGCCCAGCGTTACCAGAGCAGGGAGGTCAGGGCACAAGCATACAACGTGGGCGAACTCGTCCTACGGCTCCCGGAGAAGCAGAAGCATAAACTCAAACCCAAATGGGAAGGCCCCTTCATCATCGACGAAGTACTCGCAGGAGGGGCTTACCGTCTTCGGAATCCGCCGGACAACCGCCTTGAACCAAACCCATGGAACGCAGCTCGTCTTCGGCGCTTCTACGACTAGACCGGTGTCGTCATACTCTTTACCCTCCTCTTTTCCTTCTTTTCTTTGTTATTCCTTCTCCCTCCCACCTTGATTTTTGGCAGGTTTGAATTTTTTTTTCCAACTCTATGTTCGGCTCAACCGATCTTGTACTAAATTTTTTTCGGCCTACACCCTTACGTGTTAAATCCGAACACAGTACCTGGGGGCTTCTTTTCCGAAGCCAATTTTTTTTGTAAGCACTTATGCACACTTATTTGTGTTTGCATGATTCCCTTGTCGTTTTTAAGCCATCATATGCATCAATTCGAACTAAGACTTTGCCAAGCTGGGTTGCCTCGCTCCTGTGGTTACCCTCTACGTTACAGATTGTTCGGCTAGAGGGTAAAGGGAGCACCTCTGCGATTGTTACGACCGGGTCATCCGGATACGTACCTCAGACGGGTGAAGCCAAAAGGTAGCTATCTTCAGTAGACAATTGATCGGCCACGACGGAATCAACTAATAATACTATGGTCGTCATGACCATTACTCAGGTTTTTTCTCTTACAAAAGCGCTTAGTCGCATACTAACAGTATACGGCTTTCTACCTACGATTTACGTAGCAACCTGAAGAAAGGTATCGATAGAGGTACTATTTTCTTCGAAAGATGTTTCTTACGCTAAGCAGTAATATAACATATCTCCCTGTGTGCTTTCTGTCTGTTCGTACCACATGGCCGGATTGCCTAGTTCCCCGAACATAATTCCCTCCCCTAGGGTGATAATTTGCAAGGAACACTCCCAAGCTCTTAGCGCGGGAGGTCGAAGCCGATGGTCGGTTAAGACAAAGTTTACAACACAGACGGAGCAATTCCTAGATTATTATCACATAGTTACATATAATCATACATCTGGCTGCTGATCGAGATTGTCGATTATAGTGTCCAGGGAGCAATCTTCTTGTGAGAGACGGGCGGCGGGCATCACCTGATCGTATACCAGGTGGAGCGGCACTTCTTGTCCATCTGACCCTACTAGCCCTACCTGAGCCATACGCTCGGGGTTAAGTCCGGTATAGCGGGTCTTGATCATCGCCCACGCCTCTCGTGCTCCCTCTCGACAAGCCGATGTCTTCCACAGCTCGAACCTACTTTGGGCTCCCTTGAAGCGATCGACTAGTTCGGTCATCCCCTCCGGAGGTTGCTCGGCGGGCCACAATGCTTTAACCATGCTCTTCATGGCCTTCCGAGCTCGCGCATGAAGGGCGGACAGCTCTTTCAGAAGGCTTCCCTGGTAGGATCCGATCTCTTCTTCGGGTCGCCCAGATAGGAGACCTGTACATGAGTCACGGCATGCGCGTTATGCATTAGTCATAGGAAATATCTTCTGATGTTAGAATCACACTTACCGAATATGGCCCTCTGTAATTTCTGGTTTTCTCCTTGGGCCGCGGCCAATTGAGCTTTTAAGCCCTCAATTTCTTCGGCCTGCTGTTTGTTCTCCTCCTTGAGGCGGTTCTTCTCTTCAAGGTGTCGTTGCAAAACACGACAGCTAGCCTCCTGCTGGGACTCGGCATATCGCTGAGACTCTCGGGCTACATCCAAATCTGTTTGTAATTGCCCTATTGATTCAGCTGCTACATAGTACCCTCGCGTAAGCATGGGAATATACTAAGATCAGCAGAACAGATATACTCACCATGTGCCTCCCGAGTAAAGCTCTTCACTTGCTCCAGTTCGGCCTTTACAGATTCGACCTGAGCTCGGCTGGCTTCCAGTTCCTGGGCCACTTGTTCACTCCGTTGCTTCGAGGCCTGCATTAGCAGTAAAACAATACAGGGATCCTTAATTCGGTCGTGCCGACCAATTTAAGGCTCGGGGGCTACTGGGGTTACACGAGTGGTCGGACTTTAATAACCGACTACCCACCTACAGGCTGGACGATATTAACTTCATGGCCTCCCCGAATCCTGATCGGGGAGCTCCGAGGTGCGCGTCTGCCGTACGCAGAGCACCGAACTCTTGTTCGGAGAAGGCCGGATGACGCAGGGCTTCTCGTCGCCGCCGATGATGCATAGCGCTCCCAACCTCGGATTTGGTGACGGATATGGCGTCACCAGAATCAGCTGGGGTTGGATCGACGGTGGGGACCCCCATAGCCGGTTCAGAATGAGCAGAAGACCTGGAAGCTTGAGCACCGCCGGACATCCTGGCGATGCCCTCGGCGGGAGACGGCCGAACTCTTTGCCTGAATATTTTGGCAAAAGGGTCTCTTGTGAGGCTTTATCAATCATAATACTAAATCAAACGGTCGAGCGAAATACCTTTGGGATGGACTCGTAGGCGGACTCGCCCCTGCGACCGGCTCATTTGTCGGAGCCCCATTGTTTTCCGACCTAGGCACTGCCGCCGCTGCCGATGTATGTCGCGCGGATCTACGGCGCTTGGGAGTAGGTACCGGCGCGCTTGGGTCAGTGGAGGATACTTGCCTTTTGCGGGACGAGTTTTTCTTCTTCTTGCCTGTCGTAGGGGAAGGGAAGGATCCAGGGTAATCGGCTATGATAGCCACCTTGGAGCCGTCAAGGCCCTCCTGGTAGAAAACCCCGTCTTCGAGCTCGACTGACAGATCCGGGTCCTCATGAAATCCCGGATCGTCATCACGGGAATAGTCCTCGGGCTGAGGGGCCGGACAGTTAACTATCTCGATAAAGCTCCTCCATTCATGTTCATGTAAAGTTAAAGGCTTCGGTAAAAAAGGGACAAATTGAGAAACCGAACTATGGCCACAGGGTAGGAAGGCTTACCCATTCGATGGGATTGTGGCTTGAGTATCCCTCCTTTGTCGACCGCCGAATTAAATCTTCTTGCTCCCCTTTGTATAGGTCGGCAAGTACGGCGGCTAATGCTGTTTGATCGGCAGGGCCCAGTCTTCGGGAGCGAGTGGTGTCGCTTGTCCCGTTGTAGCACCACAACGGGTGAATCCTCTGTTGAAGAGGCTGGACGCACCGAGTGATGGCGGCGGCCATGACGTCTATCATGGTTAGCTTATGATGGGCCAGTACCCTCACGTGGGCTGCTAGGCGCTGCACCTCAGCGCTGTCCTCTTGGGACAGGCTCTTCGGGCGCCAGTTGTACCTTTTCTTCAAAGGGGCGTCAGAATATTCGGGCAGACCTCTCCGAGCTGGATCGAAGAGAGGGACGTCTTCGATATAAAACCATTCCGAAGTCCATACTTCGGACTCCTTCGGCGTCCCCACGGGATATCCCGTCCCCGCTATGCGGCATACCTCGGCTCCACCGACCTCGAAAATTGTTTTGTCTCGAGTACGAGGAACGAGGCAGAAGTACTTCCTCCACAACTCGAAGTGCGCCTCGCAACCCAGGAACATCTCACAAAGGGCGACGAAGCCTGAGATGTGCAGAATAGACCCTGGGGTGAGGTGCTGGAGCTGGATTCCATAAAACACCAGTAACCCTCTCAGGAACGGATGAATGGGAAACCCGAGACCCCGCAGGAGAAAGGGCACGAGACATATACGCTCCCCTTTTCGAGGATTGGGGAAGTTCTCCGTGAGGGCCTCGCCGTTGAATGAAGACAAACCGGCGCGGACAGCTGTCAGATCCGAGGAGGGAAGGTACCCTTGGGTCTCGAGGTCCCGTAGTCGAAGGAGGGACACGGAGCTGCTTGTCCAGTCCCCGGGACGGGATCCGTAAGGATGCGAAGAGGAACTGGGGGCGCTCGCCATTTTTGGTGGGGACCTTTCGCTGGAAGTTTTTTCCGATGGGAAGAAGAAGATGTGGCTTGGACCACGATTCGGTTTGTTTAAATGGGTGGTGCCTCTTTTGTGGGAGGGGTAGTTTTGTAAAAAGCTACTGAACCGCTCGTCTCCCCATGACGCGCGAGGATCAAGAAACACTATGACCGTGGACCCAGCAATCCCGTGACGTTTGGGATTTCACCGATAACAGGATGGTTGCCGAACAAGAAGGGATGAAGGGACTCACCTCGCAAGCCGAAGACTTCGACGTATAATATTATCCTGATATACCTCGGCATTGGAGGCTAGTCCGGGGGCTACTGAGGGAGTCCTGGATTAAGGGGTCCTCGGGAGGCCGACCTATTTCTTATGGGCCGGACTGTATGGGCCGTTTGCCGGATACTGGATGGATCGAGGATCTTGTCTCCAGGATGGAAGCTTCAAGGATCGTGGCGTGACCTCCAAGTTTAAAGTAGTGAATAGGCATGTTTATCCCTTCGACGTGTAACCGACTATGTGTAAACCCTAGGTACCCTCGGCGTCTATATAAGCCAGAGGGTTTTAGGTTGTAGAACAACAGAACTCATCTAGGGTTTTAGTCATACGATCTCGTGGTAGATCAACTCTGTAACCCTCATACCATCAATATAATCAAGCAGGACGTAGGGTATTACCTCCATAGGAGGGCCCGAACCTGGGTAAAACACTGTCCCCTTCGTCTCCTGTTACCCTCGATTCTAGTCTCACAGCTCGGGACCCCCTACCCGAGATCCGCCGGTTTTGACACCGACAACTGGCACTTTGGCACTATGTCAATAGGTTAGTCCCAAAAAATGATATAAATGTCACACCCTGTGTTTGTATCACTTTGCTATGCTTGGATTTACAAAATTTGGAACCAATTAAAACTTGTTGAGTGCATGCTTGTTTGAATTGTTGCTTGTTTGTTTGTTTGGTTGCTTATGTTGGCACTCTTAGGTTCTACTCCTCTCCATATTCATCTTCCTTGATCCAAACTACTTGCCCAATGATCATGCCATGTGAATAGTACCCAAAACTATTTTTATCAAAATTTATTTTGACCAAAAAGGATTTATTCAAATAAGGTTTTCAAAACCCCCTGAGTTGAGGATTGCACTGCAAGTCCTCAAATTGGGTAGATCCTTTTTCCCCAAAAGATTTATTTGGAACCTACTATATATATATGACTTACCAAAACCACCAAATAATATTTTTAAAGATTATTTTACTATTTTATTTAAAGGCTTTTTCTTAAGGCCAGAAATGGTCTTTTATAGGGAAAAATTATTTAAATGCTTTCAAAATATTTGAGAAAATTTAGGGAAACTCAGTGGACATATATTTTCCATATATATGAGTTTCAACACATGGTCATGTTCAAAATCATGGGCAAAACCCCTCAAAACCCTTTCTGCTTAAATCAAGCTTTTGAAATATTTCTATAAGAAATATTCTCAAAAAATTCCAAGAAAATTCCAGAAAGTCACAATTGTCATATGTGATGATCTTGCCAAGTTTCATCTCAATCCCAATTGTTTTGCTTCATCAAAATATTCCAAAACCATTCCTGTCCAGAGCCAAATTTGAACAAATTTACATTGTGAAGTTTATTCCCTTGACCCCAAACTTTGTGGGCATGTGCTAAACCCCAAATAATGATACCACACCAAGTGGTGGATTTGTGGGAAGTGAAATGCATGACTAGATCTACAGAAATTTGATTCTGTTGATTTTTAGGGTTTCACAAAGTTACATTGTGAACTTTCTTCAATCAATCTCAAACTTGGTGGTCAACCCTATTTCCAACCACCATTTGACCCTGTTAAAACTTATGGCAAGCAAACTCCATTTGCTTAGCCAAACCATCATCAAACACTTTTTGCCCAAGTGGTAAAAACCCTGTTTGACCCCCTTTGCTATTCTCCTTGAGTTCAAATTTTTACCACAACCTTGTAGTATTGCAATACACCTCCAGTAACTTTCTCTGGGCAAGGCTCAAGCATTAGGTGGGGTAAAACCCCTGTTTTTCTTTCTGGACAGCCTAAACAGGAGCTTCTCTCCCCCCATTTTTCTTCTCCCTCCCCTCACCCTAGCTCCAGAGCATCCTAGGAGCATCTAAGCAACCCCCACGAGCTACAGGACAAGGTGGGGCACCCCAGAGCGTGCGGGCAATGGCAATGCCGGCCATATGCACGCTCTGGAGCGTGCTACAGTGTGCTCCCGCACTGTAGCCGCACCCATCCCGAGCTTCCCGACAGCCTAGGGAGGCGGGAGCTTGTCCCCCTGGTCGGCCTCGACGTCCGCAGCACGGCAGGTGGTCGGCCCCCTCCTCTCTCCCCCTCCTTCTTCCTCCTCCCGCGCGTGCCGACGCCGCCCAGCTCGGCCAATCGTGGGGCTCGCACGCGCGCACGCCTCCGCTCCATCTCTCCCTTCCCTCGTGCCTGGACCCCTCCCAGGAACGCCCTAGACAAGCCCAAGCTCGCCCCCGTGCTCTGTGCCATGGGCTATGACCTCACCGGCGCACCACCGTGCGGTGGACCGCGGGGAGGCTATAAATAGCCCCTCCCGGACCTCTCTCTCCCCTCCGGACCCCTTATCCTCCTCCCAATCGTGCTCTCGCACCTCTCCCCCTCTGTTTCTGCGGCCAGACGCTCGGGATCGAGCCGGGAGTCACCGCCTCTGGTCACCGGCATCCGCACGGTGAGAGGCCACCACCAGCCCCGTTTCCTCTCGATCTAGAACCCCAGATCCCTCCTGATCGTTTTCCCCCTCCTCCCTGATCATTTTCAGCTAAGGGACGACGCCGGCGACCCCCTCCCGAAGTGGCCCCGCCGTACTTCCTCGTCGCCGGTGAGACGGTGCATCTCCGGCGTCCCCTCCACCTCCACCCGAACTGCGGGTCCACGCTGGTTCCATTTCTTCTATCGCCAGGCTCCGCCGTGACCCATAGCCGCCGGTGAGCCCCCTCGACCTCCTCTGCCCCGAGGAAGGTGATGACAAGCGGGCCCCGCTTGTCATCCTCCCCCTCTCCCATCGCCCCTCTCTCTCTCGCTGCTAGGCCGGGCCCGCGTGCAGGTTTAAATTAAAACCCGCCACGCGCGCGCCCCCTCGCCTGGGCCGCAACTCCTCTGGGCCGGCTCTGCTCGCTCGCTTCTGGCCCAAGAGCACAGAGCTCTTTTTCTTTTTCTTTATTTCTGGCATCTTGCAAAAATTCCACTGGTCAGAATAAAATTCCAATGCCAAATATTTTTCCACCACAAATCTTGTAATATTCTATAGAATTTTACAGTGCCATTTGTATCATTTTGTGAAAACCTTTTATCTACTATTTTGTTTTAAAACCTCTTTTAGGCATTTTTAGCCTCTGTTTTAAATAGTTTGAAAAACCTTTTTAACTACAAAACCCTAGACAAATATTATTGGAATAGTTTGTAGTATTTATCAGAGTAAAGTAGAATTTTAGAAGTAGAGTTTGTGCCCTGTTTTTGTGTGATGCTTATTTTTGCCCGTTTATTCCGCGACGATAGATTGCGTTGTTGACGAAGGGATTGGACCCGAAGACTTTGAAGACCCCGAAGACTTTGTTGAGCGATGCAAGCAGCCCTTTTGACCATGATAAGAAACTTTTTCATGCATGACATATAGCACTTGTTGTTTCAATGATTTGATCATGATGTGGTGTTCCCCCCTTTGGTGGAATACCTCCGATACTTTACCGTTGATAGTTGCATCGGGCATGACCCTACCATCCTTATGAGGGTTGTGCGGGTGGGAGTAGTTAGGTTGCTAAGTAGTTGCTACGCAAAGTGGGACGGGAATATGCATGGTGATGGAAACAAAATGACTTCAAAGACTTTTTGAAAACCCCGTCGGGTGCCACTAATGCCCGAGGGAGATGATGTTGTGCTAGGTAACCACTTGAGAAAGGAGTGGTGTACCGGAGCAGGTTGTGTGTGTGTGTTTTCGAAAACGGAGAGATTTAAGATTTGCTGACCACCCCAACCTTACATGTGCATCCACGATACCCCTTATGGGACGAGGCTTTGTTGATTACTTTGATGGGTACTAGCATAGAGCCCGCATTACTAGTGGCGGGAGTGACGCGGTCACTCTCGATATGGGGTCGTGCCGGTAAGGACGATCATGCGCTGTCTTCACAGGCACCGGGCACACCGTTGGTCCCTGCATGGATGATACTTGTGATGTACATCATGTGGGCTGGGTACCAATCGAGTGGACTCTTTGTTTAGTATCGTCAGGGGAAAGGCAATGTTCGGGTACTTACCTCGGGTATGGACAATACCGCGAGTCGTGGCTTGACACGGAAGTTTCCCGAGTCTTGTGGGTAAAGTGTGCAACCTCTGCAGAGTGTCAAACTATTCGAATAGCCGTGTCCACGGTCATGGACAGTTGGAGGTCCTGCTTAAACTACGTCCGATGTTTTCACAAACATGGTGTGTGTGTGTTGGTGACAAAGATGGTACTTGAGCTAAGTCCGATGACTTAGCATGATGATGAACATGAGATGTTCAACCCCTGCTTATGATGATAACTGAGATTTGTTCACATGAATAACTGTCAACAGTTGATGCATGTTTTCTTAAGGTTACTTGATCATATCATTGCACTTAAAATCAGCTTTCTGCAAAACTTACCTACTTAGTGCTATATCATGCATTGTTATACCTTGTTCCACAACTTGGGTTGCTTGCGAGTACATTCAAAGTACTCATTGGCTTGCCACTGGTTATTTAATTGGCCAGGCATGGAAGAGCAGGAATATGGCGAAGAGTTCGTTGGTGACGAACATGCGAACTAGGACGCTTCCCAGTCAGAATTCCTGTAGGTTTAAGGCAGATGGCATGGGTTCACGCTTTCGATCAAGATTTCCGCTGCTTGTTATGTTTAAGTGTTTCGCCCTTGTGGCCCTATCTATGTAAGACTAGACCTTCATGGTCTTTATTTGTGTAAGACGCTAAATGTGGATGTAAGACTCTTGTTATTCAGCTTCTGTGTGTTCAGTGAGCATTGATCTCTGGGATCACTGTACACGTGCATTCGGTGATCACAACTTATGAGTCGGGGTCCCCACAATAAAGTTGCTATAAAATGATTCTAAAACATCCAAGAATGATAACATAACAACATGGAACAAGCAAAAATTATAGATACGTTGGAGACGTATCAGCATCCCCAAGCTTAATTCCTACTCGTCCTCGAGTAGGTAAATGATAAAAACAGAATTTTTGATGTGGAATGTTGCCTAACTTGTTCATCACATATTCTTTTCTTTTGTAACATGGACATTTGGACTTTTAGATGGTTGAAAGCAATAGTCTAGTTTTGACATAAATACTTTAATACTCAAGCATGCTAACAAGCAACCATGTCTTTCAAAATATCAACACTAAAGAAAGTTATCCCTAGCCCATCATGCTCAATCATTGATCCATTCATGAAACACACTCAAATATTAACTACACCCAATGCTCAAGTATGATCATAGTGCCCCCTAGTTGGTGCTTTATAAGAGAAGATGGAGACTCAAATGAAAAGTAAGAATTGCATAAATTAAATAGATAGGCCCTTCGCAGAGGGAAGTAGGGATTTGTAGAGGTGCCAAAGCTCAAAGTATAAATTGAGAGAGAAAAATATTTTGAGTGGCATGCCTTTCCTGTCAACGAAAATGACAAAGTAGTTCACAATACTTTCCATGCTAGATATGTCATAGGCGGTTGCCAAACATAAAGTGAAGTTTATCGGAAATGCAATTCGGCTCCCAAGAGCACGTGCTCCTGCCTATGAAAAATGATTTTTGAAATGTCAAAAAAATTGGGACAAATTTTTTTGGTGATCTTTGTCACATACAAATGCTACATGTAAATTTTGAGGCAAAAAGGTTAAGCATTTTGGCCTGCGCAAAAAAAAACAAATCGAAGACAAAATGTCACCACAAAATGACAACCCAAATTTGTTTTTTTCACCGACGAAACACCGCTGCTCCGTTTCGCATGAAAATTGTCAAGCATGCTTGCAACACCAACACGATCATCTACAATTTTTTTCAGAATTTTTTGAAAACATTTTCTATTATTTTCGGGGTTACTGTTCATCCGGGTGCATTTGCACCCGGGAGCCAAAACGCCCCCCCCTCAAAGTTTATTCCTTTTTCCACCATTCTTTCACAATCCATGGCTGGCCGTATCCACGGTTGCCTTCCATACATACACTTTCCAAGGAATTTATTATTTGAAAACATAAAGTATTTTTTTTATTTCGGGACTGGGCATCCCTATTACCGCCGTACTCTCGTGCAATGACAAGTGAATAAACACTCATCTTGAGAATAACACATCTAGCATGGAAAAATATTGGACACCCCCTACCATTTCATGAGCGGTACGAGCACACAAAAAGGAAATTTATTTTGAAAATTAGAGATGGCACATACAAATTTGCTTAGAACGGCATGGAAATACCGCATATAGGTAGGTATGGTGGATTCATAAGGCAAAACTGGGTTTAAGGATTTTGGATGCACAAGTAGTATTTCTACTTAGTACTAGTGGAGGCTAGCAAATAGATTGAGAAGCAACCAACCAAGAAATGAAAATTCACAAAAACGGGCATTGAGCATAACTAACACCGAATAATGCACCATAAGTAGGATGTAATTTCATTGCAAAACTATTGACTTTTTTGCATGCATAGGGAATCACAAACCTTAACACCAATATTCTTACTAAAGCATAATTACTCACTAACATGACTCACATATTACTATCATCATGTCTCAAAACTAGTACAAGGAATCAAGTTTAATTTGTCCAATGATCTTCATGAAAGTTTTTATTATATCCTCCTTGGATATCTATCACTTTGGGACTAGTTTCATATATTGTCATTGCTTTTGACAAGCTCAAACAAATTTAAGTGAAGAACATGAGCATAAAGGTTTCATCTCTCAAAATAGTACAAGTGAAGCATGAGAGGATTTCTTCAAAATTTACTAACTCACAAATTATGTAAGTGAATCATGAGAGTATTTCTACAAAAATTTCCAAGCACACCGTGCTCAAAAAGATATAAGTGAAGCAGTAGAGCAATTCCATAGCTCATAAAAATTAAGTGAAGCATATAGAGCAATTCTAACAAATCATGGCATAATTTTGGCTCTCTCAATAGGTGTGTCAAGCAAGGATACTAGTGACAAACTAAAAAGCAAAGCAAGCAAAGACTCAAATGATACAAGACGCTCCAATCAAAACTCATGATATGTGACGAATAAAAATATAGCTCCAAGTAAAATACCGATGGTTGTTAGAAGAAAGAGGGGATACCACTCGGGGCATCCCCAAGCTTAGTTTCTTGTTTCTCTTTGGATATATCTTGGGGGTGATGTTGCATCCCCAAGCTTAGGCTCTTTTCACTCCTTGTTCCTTCATCCATCGTGATCTCACCCAAAACTTGAAAAACTTCAATCACACAAAACTCAACAAAACCTTCGTGAGATCCGTTAGTATAATAAAGCAAATCACTACTTTAAGTACTGTTGCAAAACCATTCATATTTTATTATTTCATCATAACTACTGTATTTTAACTCTACCATGGCTTATACCCTTCAATACAATCTATAGATTCATTAAAACAAGCACACAATGCAACGAAAACAGAATCTATCTTAAACAGAACAGTCTGTAGTAATCTGTACTATAACCATACTTCTGTAATTCTAAAAATTCTGAAACATTAGGAAAACGTAAAGAATTTGTATAGCAACACTGTGTTAAAATTTCATCTCATTATCACTCTCCAGTAAAAAAGTAAAATTCGCACACTGGAGGCAAAGTTTCTGTTTCATATTCATCGTTGTTTCTACTCATCTTATGAATCATCCTAAAGGCTTTACTTGGCACAAACACTAAATAAAACATAAAAACACAATCATAACAGAGGCATAATTGTGTCAACGCTCAAAAACAGAAAGAAAAAGAAGAAAATAAATTTATTCATTGGGTTGCCTCCCAACAAGCGCTATCGTTTTACGCCCCTAGCTAGGCATTAGGCATAGATTCAAGTATTGTCATCTTTGGTTTTTGCTCCATAGGATGCTCTCATGATTGATTCATATGGTGGCTTAATTCTTGTTCTAGGGAAGTGTTCCATACCCTTTCTTAGAGGAAACTGAAATCTAATATTGCCTTCTTTCATATCAATCACGGCACCTATAGTGCGTAAAAACGGTCTACCAAGTATGATGAGACAAGACGGATTGCAATCAATATCAAGAACAATAAAATCTATGGGCACATAGTTCCTATTTGCAATAATAAGAACATCATTAATTCTTCACAAAGGCTTTTTAATAGTAGAATCCGCCAAGTGCAAATTAGGAGAACATTCTTCAATATTGGTGAGACCAAGCACATCACATAAAGATTTAGGAATCGTGGAAACACTAGCACCCAAATCACATAAAGCAAAGCACTCATAATTTTTAATCTTGACCTTAATGGTAGGCTCCCACTCATCATGTAATTTTCTAGGAATAGAAATTTCTAACTCCAACTTTTCTTCAAAAGATTTCATCATGGCATCAACGATATGTTTAGTAAAAGCTTTATTTTGTTCATAAGCATGGAGTGAATTCAACATGGATTGCAGCAAAGAAATACAATCAATCAAGGAGCAAATATCATAATTAAAGTCCTTGCAATCAAAAATAGTGGGCACATCACTAGTTAAAGTTTTGACCTCTTCAAACCCACTTTCATCAATTTTTCAATCAAGATTTTCACCCTCCAAATCATGGGGACGCCTTCTAGCTAAAGTTGACTCTACTTTAGTCCCTTCATTATAAATTTTAATATTACTAAACAAGGAATCAATGAAAAAACACCAATAACTTTAAGATCTTCATCATTTTTTCCTCTAGAGAGATTGGTTTAGCGGCCATTTGATTTATCAATGTAGCTTGTGCATCAGAAGTTTTACCAAGAAGATTTTCAGAATGAGCATATTTAGATTGGAGATTAGAATCTTCTCTACTAATATCATCAAGTTGTTTCGTTATGGCATCTAGTACGGTAGAGTGTTCTTTAAGCTCCTGGTAAAATACTTATTATGCTGAAATTGTGTAGTCATATAGTCCTTAGTACTTTTCTCAATTTCAAGCAAAATATTGGGATAAGGCACATCATGATACTTCCATTGAGGCATCATGACTACACAAGCAAGATTGCAAGAAAGATTGCAAGCAAGCAAGAGATCTGACGAGAAAAAGGCAAACGAAAAAGAGGGCAAATAAAATGGCAAATTTGGTGAAGTGGGGAAGAGGAAAACGAGAGGCAAATGACAAATAATGTAATTGCAAGGAGATGAGATTTGTGATTAGGAACCTGGTAGATGTTGATGGTATCTCCTCGGCGCCAGAGATTGGCATGTAGAAGAGACCGCTTCCTCCCCGGCAATGGCGCCAGAGATTCCTTTGACGTGGCTTGAAACTGCGTCGGTATTTCCCCAAAGAGGAAGGGATGATGCAGCACAGCGACGGTAAGTTTTTCCCTCAGTGATGAAACCATGGTATCGAACCAGTAGGAGGATCACCAACACCACGTAACACTACTGGAATCAGGTACCTTGCCGTCTGCTGTGGCGGACGGCAAAGGGCAGTTCCACTGACGGCAAAGGCCTTTGCCGTGAGCCAGCAGACGGCCACAGTTTCGGCACTGTAAACTCCGGTAAAGGGGTTCTTTGCCGTCTGCCTAGGCTCAGCGGATGGCAAAGCATTTTTGCCGTCAGCCTGCAGACGGCAAAGAGGTTGGACAGTGTACCACTGACGTTAGCCCCGTTAGGTGGCTAACAGCATCCTTTGCCGTCTGCCCCCGGACGGCCACGTCACAAGCCCCTTTACCGTCTACCCCCGGATGGCCACGTCACAAGCCCCTTTGCCGTCTGCCCCCGACGGCCACGTCACAAGCCCCTTTGCCGTCTGCCCCCTTTGCCGTCAGCCCCCGGACGACAAAGAGGCCAAATGGCCCCAGGCCTGGTGTTCCCAGGTTGCACAGGCGGCTGCCACATGCCACCTTTGCCATCGGTGGCAGATGGCAAAGAGGCCTTTGCCGATGGTGGCAGACGGCAAAGAGCCAGTATTGCCTCTTTTTTTCCTGTTTTTGTTATATTCAAGAATTTTCACAGGCAAATATATGATATATATATATATATATATATATATTTCACAGAAACAATATCCCTGCCATATGGATATGATCAACCAACAATTATACCAAATTGAAAGTATCAAATGTCACATTGTTCACCATATTACAATAGTTTCATCCATACATACATAGTTTCATCCACAGGTAGGAAGTTTCACATAAGTTCATCGATACAAAATGAAAACAGAAAGTAAACACTAGCACTACATCAAAGCAAGCTGCCATGAAGTGAATCAAATCTGCAAAACTGGAAATAAGAAAGTTAGAAGAAGAATACTAGAAGAAGTAGAAGAAGATCTAGAAGAAGAAGAAGAAGAAGATGATGATGAAGAAGCGTTTTTCTTCTCTTTCTATTTCTCCTCTTGTTTTACTTCTTCTTATTGCTTATTTGTGTCATTTTAGAGCTAACCTAGGTAATTATGCCATTTTTGACCTAACTAAGCTTATTGTGTCATTTTGCAAGAAAATAAGCTATGTATATGGCATTTACGAGGTTACCAAGGCTGTTATGCCATTTTTGAGTTAACTAAGCTTATTATGTCATTGTGGAGGAAACATAGCTAAGTATAGGTCATTTTAGAGCTAACCTAGGTAAAATAGGTCATTCTGGAGGTAAGTAAGCTTATTATCTCATTTTGTAGGAAGCAAAGCTAAGTATGACATTTATGAGCTAACCAAGGTAAACTAGGTAATTTTGGAGCTAAGTAAGATTATTATGTCCCTTTGGAGGAAAATAAGCTAAGCATATGACATTTTGGAGCTAAGTAAGATTATTAAAACCCCACTTCTGCAGGTGTTTACCCATTACACCCTCTGTCCTCTTTTTAAAGTTGTCGCACCGGACACAGGGACACCAGGTTCTTTCCTGGCCATTTGCAAATGCGGCTCTCACAAACCCCTTGGTTTTTGTAAACCATTCATTGGTCATGTCTTTCTGACTAGTGTGACCGGTGTACATCCACGCACGATCACTCATCTTGCCTAGCTACTGGACACACAAGAAATATATATATAATTCAGCATATATATTCATCAGTTAATCAAGTTTGTCATTTTTATTATGTCCATGCAACCTACATGCTAATAGGTAAAGATAGGTCCTAATCCCACCCGAGTATGTCTAGATTGGGTTCGTTTTCCCATGCTCTGCTCCGGATCCGACACAGAATTTCGGCAGCACCTCCCCACTGTTCTCCTGATACACGTCTCAACAATAAGCAGAGAGGATGTGTACCCGGAGAACAACAGGGAGGCACTGACGAAATTCTGCATCGGATCCGGAGCAGAGCATATGGGAAAACGAACCCAATCTACACATACTTGGGCTGTCCATGGATAACATTGGACAATTCCAAAGGATGGCGGTTATAAATATGCAAAGACATGCATATTTATAGATGCCGCCCTTTCGAACGGGAGACGCATACTGGTCACGCATACTGTTGAATTGAAGACACCTATAGCTAGCAAGTTTCATCGGCACGAAGACCGGAACAGAGCAAATTAAGGGGGGGGAGGAGATGTCATTTGTGCTCACCGACGAACGCAACAGGGGAGCTCGTCCAACGCACGGGGTAGGTCGTCGAACAACTGCACATTGAAATCCACCCGATCAACACAAATATGATGCTTTTTATAACAAAATCGGAAAATATGTGACCTAACTCATAATTTACAAAACTATGACCCCGCCGGGGGTCGGCTGTCAGTGGTGTCGGGAGTCAGTGGCGTCGCGGGTCAGTCGCGTCGGGGGTCGGGGGTCAGTGACGTCGGGGGTCGGTGGCGTCGGGGGTCGGGGGTCGGTGGCGTCGGGGGTCGGGGGTCAGGGGTCGGTGGCGTCGGGGGTCGGGGGTCGGTGGCGTCGGGGGTCGGGGGTCGGTGGCGTCGGCGGTCGGGGGTCGGTGGCGTCGGCGGTCGGGGGTCGGTGGCGTTGGGGGTCGGGGGTCGGTGGCGTCGGCGGTCGGGGGTCGGTGGCGTCGGCGGTCGGGGGTCGGTGGCGTTGGGGGTCGGGGGTCGGTGGCGTCGAGGGTCAGTGGCGTCGGGGGTCGGGGGTTCTTCTTCTCTTCTTCTCTTCTTCTTCTTCTTCTTCTTCTTCTTCTTCTTCTTCTTCTTCTTCTTCTTTTCCTTTTTCCTCTTCTTCTTCTCCTCCTCTCATCTTTTCTTCTTCTTCTTCTTCTTCTTCTTCTTCTTCTTCTTCTCCTTCTTCTATTCCTTCTTATTTTCCTTCTTCTCTTTTTCCTTCTTCTTCTTTTCCTTCTTCTTCTTCTTATTCTTTTCTTCTTTTCCTTTTTCCTTTTTCATTTTTTCCTTCTTTTTTTTCTTAACTATTTTTTCTTCTTCTTTTTTTTTCTTATCTAACTAACTAACCTAACTAATTTAACAGAAAAAAACCAGAAAAAACAAAAAAAATGGGGCGGCCGGCGGGGGGTTCTCACCGGCGTGGGCGGCGGGGCGGCGAGGCGTCAGGGGCGGCGGGGCGCCGGGGCCGACGGGCGCGGTGGGGCGGCGGCGCGGTGGTGGAGGAGGGGGCGCGGGGAGGAAGCCGGGGCGGTGGTGGAGGAGGGGGCGCGGGGGCCAACGGGCGCGGTGGTGGAGGAGGGGGCCGCGGGGAGGAGTCCGGGGCGGTGGCGGAGGAGGGGGGCGCGGGGAGGAGGGGGGTGGTGGTGGAGGAGGGGATCGCGGGGAGAAGGGGGGCCAGGGAGGAGGGGGCGGTGGTGGAGGAGGAGGGGAGGGCTCGCTCTAGCGGCGGGGAGGGCTTGCTCCGGCGGCGGGGCGCGGGGAGGAGGGGAGGGCTCGCTCCGCCGGCGGTGGGGAACAGGCTGCGGAGAGAGGGAGAGGGAGAGAGAGAGAGAGAGAGAGAGAGAGAGAGATGGGGGAGAGAGGGGGTTTGGGGTGGGGGCCGATGGCCGTTAGGGCGCCATCCTCTTTGCCGTCTGCCAGCCGACGACAAAGAGGCAAAAGGCAGACGGCAAAGAGTGGCCAACGGTCCAGTGGGGTCCACCCTGCGCTCTTTGCCGTTTGCCTTCGGTCTCTTTGCCGCGAGCTGGCAGACGGCAAAGAGCTTACTGATGGCAAATTATATCTCTACCATCAGTCAGATCTTTGCCGTCCGGTTTGTGACAGCTGACGAGAAAAGAGCCTCTTTGCCATCAGCCAGCAGACGGCAAAGAGCAGGCTGATGGCAAAGTACCTGATTCCAGTAGTGTAAACAACACCTGCACACAAAGAACAAATACTTGCAACCCGACGCGAAAGAGGGGTTGTCAATCTCTCTACGGTAAAAAGATAGATTAGGATATGATAGATTGGATATATAGATCTCTCAAGAACGCAAAATAAAAGAGGCAAATAAAAAGTCCAGCAAGGTATTTTTGGGTTTTTGGAATAATAGATCTGAAAATAAAACCGGCAAAAAGATAGATCGGAAAGCAATATGTTGGAAAAGTAGACCCGGGGGTCGTAGGTTTCACTAGTGGCTTCTCTCATGAGTATAGCACACGGTGGGTGAACAAATTACTGTTGGGAATTGATAGAAGATCAAATAATCATGACGATATCCAAGGCGATGATCATTATATAGGCATCACGTCCAAGATTAGTAGACCGAAACGATTCTGCATCTACTACTATTACCCCACACATCGACCGCTACCCAGCATGCATCTAGTGTATTAAGTTCATGGAAAAACGGAGTAATGCAATAAGAACGGTGACATGATGTAGACAAGATCTATTCATGTAGGAATCGACCCCATCTTGCTATCCTTAATAGCAACGATACAGGCGTGCCTCGCTGCCCCGTCTGTCACTGCGAGAGGACACTGCAAGATCGAACCCATCACAAAGCACATCTTCCCATGGCAAGAAAAATCGGTCTAGTTGGCCTAAATAAACCAAAGATTCGAAGAAGAAATATGAGGCTATAAGAAATCATGCATATAAGAGAACAAAGTAGACTCAAATAATATTCATGGATAGAAACTGATCATGAACTCAAAATTCATCGGATCCCAACAAACACACCGCAAAAGTTTACATCAAATAGATCTCCAAGAGACCATTGTATTGAGAATCAAAAGAGAGAGAGGAAGCCATCTAGCTACTGCCTACGGACCCGTAGGTCTATGGTGGACTACTCACGCATCATCAGAGAGGCACCAATGAGGATGATGAACCCCTCCGTGATGGTGTTAGATTGGATCTCGCGGTTCTAGAACTTGCGGCGGCAGGATGTGTTTTCGGCGACTCCCTTAGGGTTTCTGGAATATTTGGGAATTTATAGGCATCAAAGGCGGTGGAGGGGACTCCCGAGGCGGCCACAACCCATCAGGGCGTGCCCGGGGCCCCTGGCGCGCCCTGGTGGGTTGTGGGCGTCCTGGGCTCCCTCCTGGTGACTTCTTTGGCCCACGGGCCTTCTTCTGGTCCAAAAAAAATCTGCAAAAATTTTCGTCGCGATTGGACTCCGATTGGTACTGATATTCTGCGAAGTAAAAAACAAGCAAAAACAGCAACTGGCACTTTGGCACTATGTCAATAGGTTAGTCCCAAAAAATGATATAAATTTGCTATAAAATGATTCTAAAACATCCAAGAATGATAACATAACAGCATGGAATAAGCAAAAATTATAGATACGTTGGAGACGTATCATCCACCACCAGTGCTCGAAGGCAGCTACTCTCGGTGCCGCCGTGGCCGCCACCCCACCGGCAGCAGCCGGGGCCGCCACCCTAGCGACGGCCACCTTGGCCGCCACCACACCGTCGTCCGCCTTGGTCGCGACTCTGCCATCTGGCGGCGGGGTCATCACCCGTTCCGCCACCATGGCACGAATGTGGGAGGTGGAGGCCGCCAAAGGCCCACCACCCGGCTTGTGCGTCGCAAACCTTGCGCGCCACATTGATACGTCTCCAACGTATCTACTTTTCCTCACCCTTTTCCCCTTGTTTTGGACTCTAATTTGCATGATTTGAATGGAACTAACCCGGACTGACGCTGTTTTCAGCAGAATTGCCATGGTGTTGTTTTTGTGCAGAAATAAAAGTTCTCGGAATGGAACGAAACTTTTTTGAGATTTATTTTGGAAAATATCAAAAATACTGGAGCCAAAAACCACCGGAGAGGGGGCCCAGGGTGAGCATCACCCACCAGGGCGCGCCAGCCCCCTCCCGGCGCGCCCTGGTGGGTGATGGGCACCTCGGGGCCCCACTTGCCCTATCTCCGCCAGTATAAATTCCTAAATTTGGAGAAAAAAATCAGAGAGAAAGAATTATCGCATTTCACGAGACGGAGCCGCCGCCACCTCCTGTTCTTCATCGGGAGGCCAGATCTGGAGCCCATTTGGGGCTCCGGAGAGGGGAATCTTCGGTCTTCGTCATCACCAACCTTTCTCCATCGCCAATTCAATGATGCTCCCCACTGGGAGTGAGTAATTCCTTCGTAGGCTTGCTGGTCGGTGAGGAGTTGGATGAGATTCATCATGTAATCGAGTTAGTTTTGTTAGGGCTTGATCACTAGTATTCATTATGTTCTGAGATTGATGTTGCTATGACTTTGCTATGCCTAATGCTTGCCACTAGGGCCCGAGTGCCATGATTTCAGATCTGAACCGTTTATGTTATCATCTCTATATCCATGTTGTTGATCCGATCTTGCCTAGTCATATGCACCTATTACGTGTTATGATTCGTCAACCCCATAGTGACAATATCTGGGATACTTCACGGTGATGACCGTAGTTTGAGGAGTTCATGTATTCACCATGTGTTAATGCTTTGTTCCGGTTCTCTATTAAAAGGAGGCCTTAATATCCCTTAGTTTCCTTATGGACCCCGCTGCCACGGGAGGGTAGGACAAAAGATGATTGCAAGTTCTTTTCCATAAGCACGTATGACTATTTACGGAATACATGCCTACATTACATTGATGAACTTAGCTAGTTCTGTATCGCCCTAGGTTATGACTGTTACATGATGAATATCATCCAATGAGTTACCGATCCAGTGCCTACGACCTTTCCACTTATTGCTCTTGCTAAGTTACTACTGTTGTTGCTGCTGTTCCAACTGTTACAAAACTATTGCTACTACTGTTACCGCTACTGTTACTATTGCTACTGCTATCAAAACTATCATATTACTGTGCTACTGATCACTCTGCTGCAGATATTTAATCTCCAGGTGTGGTTGAATTGACAACGCAACTGCTAATACTCTCAAGTATTCTTTGGCTCCCCTTGTGTCGAATCTATAAATTTGGGTTGAATACTCTACCCTCGAAAACTGTTGTGATCCCCTATACTTGTGGGTTATCAAGACCTTTTTCTGGCGCCGTTGTCGGGGAGCATATCAATATTTGTTGAGTCACTTGGGATTTATATCAATTTATCACTATGAAGAATCTGAAGGATCCAAGGACCAAGATTTTTCCCTCTACTACGAGGGGAGGTAAGGAACTGCCATCTAGCTCTGCACTTGATTCACATTCTGTTATGAGTAAGCTTGCAACACCACCACATGCTAGTAATCCTGATATGTCGCAAGTTATTGATGATGCTGCCTCTGCTATGAATGATGCTTATGATGATGCTAGTACCATGCTTGATGATAATGTGCCACTAGGAGAATTTCTTGATGAACAAATTGCTAGAGCTAAAGAAAATGAAACTGCTGAAACTGATGAGATTGCTGAAACTGATGAAGCTTATGAAACTGATTATGATTATGAAACTCCTATTAGTCCTAGCTCTCCTAAGTTTGAAATGCCTAAGATACCTGAAGGTTATGTTATGGGCGAGGAGATAACTAGAGAAATTCTTTCTTGCCAGGATAGAGACGATCTTAAGAAACTGCTATGCAAGTATAAGGAAAAAACTTTGAAATGTGATCCTAAGTTTGCTACTTCACCTATCTGTGTTACCGATAAGGATTTTGAGTTCTTTGTCGACCCAGAGTTAATTACTTTGGTTGAATCTGATCCTTTCCATGGCTATGAAACTGAAACTGTAGTGGCACACCTTACTAAGCTGAATGATATAGCCACCCTCTTTGCTCATGATGAGAAAATTCGCTACTATTACATCCTTAAGTTGTTTCCATTCTCATTAAAGGGTGATGCTAAGACATGGTACAATACTCTTGCTCCTGGTTGTGTGCGTAGTCCCCAGGATATGATTTACCACTTCTCTATGAAATATTTTCCTGCTCATAAGAAACAAGCTGCCTTACAGGAAATATTTAACTTTGTGCAAATTGAAGAAGAGAGTATCCCACAAGCTTGGGGGAGGCTTCTCCAGTTGCTTAATGCTTTGCCTGATCATCCTCTCAAGAAAAATGAAATACTTGATATCTTTTATAATGGACTAACCGATGCTTCTAGGGCCTTCCTAGATAGTTGTGCTGGTTGTGTTTTCAGGGAACAAACTGTTGAAGAAGCTGAAGAATTATTGAATAATGTATTGAAGAATTATGATGATTGGACTCTTCCTGAACCACCGCCTAAACCTACTCCGAAGAAGAGGGGTATCTTATTTCTCAGTCCTGAAGATATGCAAGAGGCAAAGAAATCTATGAAGGAAAAAGGTATTAAGGCTGAGGATGTTAAGAATTTGCCACCTATTGAAGAAATACACGGCCTTGACACACTACCACCTCCACAGGTGGTAGAGGTAAATTCTTTATTAAAGTTTAATGAAAGTGACATCCCTCACAATAAACCTCCTAGTCAATGCTTATATGAGTTTGATAACTATGTTATGAAGCAAGATCATTTCAATGCTCATGTTCTGAAACAATTGAAATATAATTGTGATATGATTGCTCGCTTGAGTGACTTGCTATTTAGAATCAGTAATGATGTTAGAGGTGTAGGAAAGCTTGCCTCTATGGTTCAAACCCAATTAGAACAAGTAGCTAAGTCTCAAAAGGAATTGCTTGATGAAATGAATAGTAATATGCATGACTTTGCTGCTAGAGTAGTAACTAGAGGAGGTAGAATGACCCCAAGAACCACTCTATCCTGAGGGTCATCCAAAAAGAATTGAACAAGACTCTCAGAGAATTAATCCGGATGCACCTAGTCCTTCTAAGTAGAAAAATAAAAAGAAAAATGATAGGACTTTGCGGACCTCTAGCGAACCCGAGACACAAAAACCTCCTGATAATAATGACGTCTCTATTTCCGATGCTGAAACTCAGTCTGGTAGTGAACATCAACCTAGTGATAATGAAAATGATAATGATGATGTTCACGATGATGCTCAACCTAGTAATGATAAAGAATCCAGATAATGATGTTGAAATAGAGCCTGCCCCTGATCTTGATAACCCACAACCTAAAAATAAACGTTATGATAAAAAAGACTTTGTGGCTAGGAAACATGGTAAAGAAAGAGAACCATGGGTTTAGAAACCCATGCCATTTCCACCTAAGCCATCTAAGAAAAAGGATGATGAAGAATTTGAGCGCTTTGCTAAAATGATTAGGCCAGTCTTTTTGTGTACCCGTTTGAGTGATATTTTGAAAATGGCCCCTTATGCAAAGTATATGAAAGACATCATCACCAATAAAAGAAAAATACTTGAAGCTGAAATCTCCACCATGCTTGCTAATTATTCTTTTAAGGATGGAGTACCTAAAAAACTTAGAGATCCTGGAATATCAACTATACCTTGCTCCATCAAATGAAACTATGTTAAAACTGCTTTGTGTGATTTGGGAGCCGGTGTTAGTGTTATGCCTTTCTCCTTATACAAAAGACTTGATTTGAATAAACTCACACCTACTGAGATATCATTGCAAATGGCTGACAAATCAACGGCCATACCTATTGGTATTTGTGAGGATGTGCCCGTTGTTGTTGCAAATGTTACTATCTTAACGGACTTTGTTATTCTTGAGATGCCCGAGGACGACAACATGTCGATTATCCTTGGTAGACCATTTTTTAATACTGCAGGGGCTGTTATTGATTGCAATAAAAGCAAAGTCACTTTTCATATTAATGGTAATGAGCACACGGTGCACTTTCCGAAGAAACAATTTCAAGTGAATGGTATAAATGTTATTGAAGAATCTCCGACCATCACTATTGGAAGTTTTCAATTACTTCTACCTACTGCCAAAAAGAGATATGATATACTTATTGTAGGGGATATGCACATCCCCATTGAGGTAACTTAGTGTTTTACGAAAGTTCTTCGGTTTCATGCTAATCGGAAGTGGTTGTTAATAAGACTTTATCAACCTTATTAATGAATCATTTTTGAGAGGTATGACGTCGATGAATCTAGTAAGCACAACTCTCTTCTCCCAAATTTAATTTTCTGTTTTAGTTAGTCAAATAAAATAAAATGCCATGATTATCCTGTTTTCTGTTTTCTCCGTGCAATAAAAAATGACCCAAAAATAAAAATTCTCAGAATGCCCTAAAAATTTAACACGAATTTTTTCCGAATATTTATTAATTTTTGGTGCAAATAACACCTGAGGGGGGGGGGGGGGGTGCACCTGGTGCCCACAATACACCAGGACGCGCCAGCACCCCCAGGCGCGCCCTGGTGGGTGGTGGCCCCCACGTAGGCCCCCTCACTTATCTCTTTAGCCCACATTGTCACCTACCTCCAGCAAAAAATCACCACAGCCACCATTTTCGCGTTCTTGCTCTCAAACCCGCGGATTTCGATCTCTTTGCTCGAAGCTCCGTTTCCGAAACTGTTTGGAGGGATTGCTACTTGGTATGTGACTCCTCCATTGCTCCAATTAGTTTTTGTTTTAGTGGGTTATTTTTAGAGTAATTAGCTACTCTTTGTGTTATTCTAGATGAGCTTGCATGTTGAATTCTTAGAGTTCTAAGTAGTTTGAATGCTCAATATGGCCTCTATGCATGCTTGGGAGTAGTTGCTAACAATCTTACAAAGTTTTGTTGACAAATTTTTTGTGGACTAAAAAAAATTAAGAATTTTTATAGGAATAAAATGAATATCTTTAGGAAGTTCTCCTCCAAGAAAAATGCCAAGGGAGTCATTAGGGAATCATCGGACAATGACCTTCACACTCCAATTAAGGTGGAGGTGCGGCCGTGCGAATGGCCGCATGATGCCTTCCTGGAGGAGGCCGGGATCCACCAAGAGTTCGCTCAGTTTGTCGCAAACGCTGGGTTAACCGAGTTCCTCGCAGATAAGTGTGACCAATATCACATCCTTACAAATTCCTTTGCGCAAAGTATTACTTATCTAGGGAGGAACAACCCTCCTGAAGTGCAGTTTAATCTTTATGCTGAACGTCACACATTATCGCTGGCTAACTTCTGTAACATATGCTTGATCCCTTCTGATGGGGACTTGAGAGAACCTAGGCCATCTGAGTTTGAGGATTTTCTCCTTGCATTAACCGTGGGTGAGGATAGAGGCGTGTGAGCGCCACTGCTATTAGCTTACAGTTTCCCTCGGTACATTATTTCGCCTTAGTCATCACTAAGTGTTTAACCGCTAGGGAGAAGGTTAGCGCACTCAGTGCTCCTGACCTCGCTATTTTACGTCGTGCACTTGATGATGATCACACCTTTAGTATGGGGGCTATTATTGCCCGACGCTTACAGCTCAATAAAACTAAGGAAAAGATACATGGTGGTATTTATGCTACTCGCTTAGCGAACCACTTTAGAATCCCCATTCGCCCACATGATTACCTCTTACCCCGAGTTTACCTCGGTCATAAATCACTGCAGGCTCACCATTTTCTTGATGTAACTGACTCTCCACGTGATATTCACTATAACTTAGTGTTTAGCAAGGAAACACGTGATATTATCCCGTTGCCTGCACCTGCTTTGTTTGATCCTATCGCCAGGAACGGATACAGGATCATGCCATATGACATTATAGCTTACCGAAACAACCTAGCAGCTGCTGAGGAGGAATCCCAGGGGTGGGATGCTCAGCTGCCGCCTTAGCCTCACTACGACTTGGGACCGGACAGCTACTACGGATGGTGATTACCAAGCTAGGCCAAAAGCCTAAGCTTGGGGAGTACGTATTTCCATAAACATTACATTCATGTTCGCACCTTTCATTCCAGTTGTCGGTGTTCATACTTTTTCATTGTAATATCCATGTTAGATTTTTTTTCTCGTTTTCTTCTTGTGTGTTTGAAAAACTTTGAGAAAACCCAAAAACATTTCCCACTTCTTTTTAGTTTTTCTTTCTAGCTTAGTTTAATTGCTACATTAAAAGAAAACCCAAAAAGATTTCTCGCTTCTTCTTTTACTTGTTAGGAGCTATCCCGTGTAAATAGTTTTTCTTCTTTGATTTGCTTCCTTCAAGAAAAAAACAAAAACTCCAAAAATATTTTAGTGTGTTTCTTTGCAATTCTTTTCTTTTTACTCGAGTCATACCTAGGAGAAGACCATGATGAAATTGTTGAGTGGTTCTCATCTGCATTATCGTTTACCTAACAAAGAACCCATATTGCCTTGTCTTCTCCTCTTGAATAAAATGTTTGCAAATTCCAGCTTAGTCCATGGCATTCTTGCACTATTATTATTCTCTTATCATTCGGTCGTGCAAGTGAAAGGCAATAATGACGACATTTGATGAATTGACTGTGGCAGAGAAAGGCGGGTATGAACTCAACTTGTTTTTGTTTTTGTAAATATGTTTAACCTAGTATCCCTTGATTCAGCTCATTATGATCAAACATGTTTGCAATGACCATTGGAGATTATAGTTGTTCATACCATGCTTAAGTAGCTAGGAGTGGATAATGATTTATCTTGGGTGTCAACATGCATTAAAATGGTTGTGATGCGGTATGATGATATGGTATCCTCCTCTGAATGTTTCAACTGGCTTGACTTGGCACATGTTCACGCATGTAGTTGAATCAAAACCAACATAGCCTTCATGATATTTATGTTCATGGTGTTCATATCCTACTCATGCTAGTACTCAATGTTGATTATATGTAATGCATGTCCATGTCCATGTTCATAAAAGTTTTTCTTTATCACTTTCAGTTTATCAACTGAATTGCTTGAGGACAAGCAAAGGTTTAAGCTTGGGGGAGTTGATACGTCTCCAACGTATCTACTTTTCCTCACCCTTTTGCCCTTGTTTTGGACTCTAATTTGCATGATTTGAATGGAACTAACCCGGACTGACGCTGTTTTTAGCAGAATTGCCATGGTGTTGTTCTTGTGCAGAAATAAAAGTTCTCGGAATGGAACGAAACTTTTTGCAGATTTATTTTGGAAAATATCAAAAATACTGGAGCCAAAAACCACCGGAGAGGGGGCCCAGGGTGAGCATCACCCACCAGGGCGTGCCAGTCCCCTCCCGACGTGCCCTGGTGGGGGATGGGCACCTCGGGGCCCCACTTGCCCTATCTCTGCCACTATAAATTCCTAAATTTGGAGAAAAAAATCAGAGAGAAATAATTATCGCGTTTCACGAGACGGAGCCGCCGCCACCTCCTGTTCTTCATCGGGAGGCCAGATCTGGAGCCTGTTTGGGGCTCCGGAGAGGGGAATCTTCAGTCTTCGTCATCACCAACCTTTCTCCATCGCCAATTCCATGATGCTCCCCACCGGGAGTGAGTAATTCCTTCGTAGGCTTGCTGGTCGCTGAGGAGTTGGATGAGATTCATCATGTAACCGAGTTAGTTTTGTTAGGGCTTGATGACTAGTATTCATTATGTTCTAAGATTGATGTTGTTATGACTTTGCTATGCCAAATGCTTGTCACTAGGGCCCGAGTGCCATGATTTCAGATCTGAACCGTTTATGTTATTATCTCTATATCCATGTTGTTGATCCGATCTTGCCTAGTCATATGCACCTATTATGTGTTATGATCCGTCAACCCCATAGTGACAATATTTGGGATACTTCGCGGTGATGACCGTAGTTTGAGGAGTTCATGTATTCACCATGTGTTAATGCTTTGTTCCGGTTCTCTATTAAAAGGAGGCCTTAATATCCCTTAGTTTCCTTATGGACCCCGCTGCCATGGGAGGGTAGGACAAAAGATGTCATGCAAGTTCTTTTCCATAAGCACGTATGACAATTTACGGAATACATGCCTACATTACATTGATGAACTGAGCTAGTTCTGTATCGCCCTAGGTTATGACTGTTACATGATGAATATCATCCAATGAGTTACCGATCCAGTGCCTACGACCTTTCCACTTATTGCTCTTGCTAAGTTACTACTGATGTTGTTGCTGTTCCAACTATTACAAAACTATTGCTACTACTGTTACCGCTATTGTTACTATTGCTACTGCTATCAAAACTATCATATTACTGTGCTACTGATCACTCTGCTGCAGATATTTAATCTTCAAGTGTGGTTGAATTGACAACTCAACTGCTAATACTCTCGAGTATTCTTTGGCTCCCCTTGTGTCGAATCTATAAATTTGGGTTGAATACTCTACCCTTGAAAACTGTTGCGATCCCCTATACTTGTGGGTTATCACACATCTACTTCCTAGAGAAGGAGGTGGAGCACCAGGTCGTGCACGCGAAGAAGCTCACCGACGTCATGGCCACAAGAGAAGCCGCAGCAGCGACACATAATGCGGAGATCTACGCCGAGTCCTGCCGCTTCGAGGAGGCATGTCTAGAGCGGCGGAGGGCAGCATTGATAGGCAACAGACTCGGCTCCACCAACTCATCGGCACACTCCTCCTCCTCTGGCTCTCACTGAGCGCGCTCAATTCTGCTGGAAGTAGTACAAAGCCCCTCCTTAGTAGCATTTAGGGGCTATTTTGTTCAGTTCATCTAACTATAGATATGGTTGAATTGTACCGCGTACTTTAAATTAGCTAGTATATATTTGAACTAGCTATTTCAGTACGTGGTAGGCAACAATTGGGGAAAAGTTTGTTTGGTCCAGCTGTCGAGTTGAACTGGTTGGTACAAATCCACTGCTTAATCTATGAATGAAATCTATGTTTAGTGAATTTCAGTTGCAAAATTGCACCGTAATAGTGATTTTGTTCCTGCAAAATTTGACAAATGTCAGCGTTACAATGTTGGCAAATGCAAATATTACTAGATCGATAAATGCCAATGTTTCCAATTTGACAAATGGCATTTTACCCAATATGACAGATGCAAATCTTACCGGATTGTTTGAACTAAGCACACGGGTCATCATAGAGAAACGTTTGCGATGACCAGATGCACCAATCCTTCGCTCCAATTTTTCACTTGGCTTACTGGCGAAGGAAACATAGATGTCGATCTGCAAACGAGTATTCAATTTGAACCGCTTGTGATGAGTGTTTATTCAGAGAAAAATCATTGATGTTTTTTTATTTACTTTGATTACTATATGAATTCAGAGATAAATACTTAGTTGATCAAACCACATATTTCATCCAGTCAAGCTTTGACTTTACATTCATACGATCAAGATACAATATAAAGAAAACTAGTTGAGGCGGTGGCGGTGACGTCCTGCGCCGGCGTTGTCGTGCTCGGGGGTGCAGTTGTTCAATTCTTCAAATGAGACCAAAATGTTATGAGCTTCCCAATCAAAGAGACGGTCGTCGCCCGATCGACGGGAGGGGGGCCGGGGGCGATGACTAGCGGTGTTGCGAGGAAGCGATCGACGGCGGCGTCCCAATCCGCTGTGGGGGCCGTGACAGATGCAGGCGCACGCATGGGCACGGGAGCGGTCGGTGCAGGCGTGCGTACGGGCACGAGAGCGGTGGGTGCAGGTGCGCGCACGGGGATGGGCACGGTGGGTGCGCGCACGCGCACGGGGACTAGTGCGACGTGTGAAGGGGCGCACACGAGCATAGGTGCAGGAGGAGGCTCTAGCGCTTGCACGTACATGACCTCGCGCAGGTCCGCAGAGACCTCGCTGATGCCCGTGGTTTCTAGTGTTGTGATGATGCTCGGCGTCCAGCCCGTCAATGCCACGGGGATGGTTGCTGGCGCGGGCACGGGGATGGTTGTTGGTGAGTGCGCCGGGGCAGCATCCGCTGTGGCATGCAGCTCTCCAGGGCCATGTTCATGACGTCTCATTCGTCTTTATGTTCTGTCTCCTCTGGTTCGGGGTCGACTTCACCAAACTGGAATACTAGTGGCATATGATCCTTATGCGCCATGGCGTAGGGTAGTGGAGGTCTGAATGATAGAGAGGAATGGGAGGCGAAGAGAGAGGATTGTGAGTGAGTGGACAGTAAATCTGCCTATTAAACAGCGGTTCGGGCGCCATTGATGGATAGGTTGGAAGCGAGGCGGGCGGATATGGAGGTCAAAGGGCTCGCTTCCCGGTGAGCCTATAGCGTACTGCTCGCACGCCTCCCGATGAGCCTACACAGTGGAGGCCAGCTCGCACGCCTCCCGTCAACTCAAACAACTGCTCGCACGACACCTCCTAGCAAATAAGAGTGCGACGCATGGCAGCACATAAATGGGCAGTAGAACGCCCACAATCTATAAATAATACAACCGTTTGTGTGGTAACGTGACAGTTCTTTGTTCCGAAAAGCTTTTGTTGGCTATTAATAAGTCTGCCTTTTCCCAAAGTGGACACAAGAAATACCACAACATATTTGTACTATATCGCCCAATTTCTTGAATTTTGTGTGAGTTTTAAATTTACTATAATTTGAACCAATATTCTCAATGTTGGCTCTAGAAGAAAAAATATATCGAAAAACGTGTCTCAAATAGGAAAACAAAATCCTATGATGCCTTTATGTGCCATGTCATGACACTATGCCAAGTTTCATGAATTTATGATGAGTTTTTGATTTACATGAATTTAAAACCCAAGTTTCTCAATGTTTGTGGCTGAGCCAAGACCCTGAGATGTTTGAAATTCATTCCCATTTCTTTCATGGGGCCTAAATATGCAACCATCTACACTTATATGATTTTTCAACCCATTTTGATGCACCGAAACTTGTGATTGTAGTTCAAATTTGAATTATGCACATTAAATGCCTATGAAACTCAATTAATGTATAAAATGGGCCAAATGAACCCTGAATAATTCCATATTTTAGCACGACACTCCTATCGTCTATGTTGCCTCTAGAAAAAGTTCAAAGCGAGAAGAGGCAGCGAATGTCGTTTCGTGCACATAAGGTGATGCGTTCCATATCGGAACCACAAAGCTTCTTGTGAGTTGCTCTGGTTTGTAAGGGGCTTGTGCCAAAAAATGTCCCAAATTGGACAATTTTTTTTACCATGGCACATATGTGCCATGTCATGACACCATGCCAAGTTTCATGAATTTCTGACGAGTTTTTGATTTACATGAATTTAAAACCCGAGTTTCTCATCAATGTTTGTGTGGCCGAGCCAAGACCCCGAGATGTTTGAAATTCATTACGATTTCTTGCATGGGACCTAAAGGTGCAGCCATATACACTTATATGATTTTTCAACACATTTTGATGCATCGAACCTTGTGATTGTAGTTTAAATTTAAATTATGCACATCAAATGCCTATAAAACTCCATTAATGTATAAAAAATGCCAAACGAACCCAGAATAATTCCATATTTAACACGACACTCCCATTGGTCTATGTTGCCTCTAGAAAAAGGTCAAGGCGAAAATATGAGTGGATGTCATTTCGTCCACATAAGGTTACGCGTTCCCTCTCAGAACCACAAAGCATTCGTGAGAAGCTCCGGTTTGTAAGGGGCCTGTGTCAAAACTTGTCTCAAATTGGACAATTTTTTACCACGGCACATACGTGCCATGTCATGAGAACATGCCATGTTTCATGAACTTCTGTTGCGATACAATAATTTAAAACCCAATTTTCTCAATGTTTGTGGCCGAGCAAAGATGCCAAGATGTTTGAAATTCATTCTCATTTCTTGCATGGGACCTAAAGATGCAACTGATACGTCCATTTTGCATCATGATTTTCTATTGATATTTACATTATTATTGGCCATTATTCCACATTATGATACAATTTTTATGCCTTTTCTCTCTGAACTTACAAGGTACATCACAAAGAGGGAAATTTCTGGAAACTGGAATTCTAGACCTGAAAACCAAGAAAAAGCCAGAAAGTTCACTGGACTCCAAATGACCTGAAACTTCACGCGGAGTTTTTGTGGAATATATCTGAATTTATGGAGCAAAAATATACCAGAGGGAGGGGGCACCTGTTGGTGCCAAGCCAACATGGCGTGCCCACCCCCTGGGCGCGCCCTGATGGCTTGGGGTCCCACAGGCAGGCCTCCGGCCCCCCTCTTCTGCCGTATGATGGGTTTCGACATAGAAAAAAATCAAGAAGTTACTTTTGGGATGAAGAGCCGCCGTCTCGAGGTGGAAACCTGGGCAGAGGCCCTTTTGCTCTCCAGCAGAGTGATTCTGCCGGGGAAATTTCTCTCCCGGAGGGGGAGATCGAATCCATCGTCATCACCAACGCTTCCTCCTTTGTGGGAGGACCAATCTTCATCAACATCTTCACTAGCACCATCTTATCTCAAACCCTAGTTCATCTCTTGTATTCAATCTTTGTATCAAAACCTCAGATTGGTACTTGTGGGTTACTATTAGTGTTGATTAAATCTTGTAGTTGATGCTTGTTGGTTTACTTGGTGGAAGATATTATGTTTAGAATCTCAGTCATCATTATTACACCTCTGATCTTGAACATGTTGATTATTTTTGAGTAGTTACTTTTGTTCCTGAGGACATGGGATAAGCCTTGTTGTAAGTAATCATGTGAAGTTGTTATTCGTTCGATATTTTGATGATATGTATGTTGTTGCTTCCTTTAGTTGTGTCATGTGAACATTGACTACATGACACTTCACCATATAATGGTACTAAGGGAAGGCATTGTGGAGTAATAAGTAGATGATGGGTTGCTATAGTGACAGAAGCTTAAACCCTAGTTTATGCCTTATTTTTATAAGAGGCTGATTTGGATCCATACGTTTGATACTATCGTTAGATTTATCTTAATTCTTCTTTCGTAGTTGCGGATGCTTGCGAGAGGGGGTAATCATAAGTGGGTTGCTTGTTCAAGTAAGAACAACACCTTAGGACCGATCCACCCACATATCAAATTATCAAAGTAACAAACGTGGATCAACTCAACATGATGAACATGACTAGACGGAAATTACCATGTGTCCTCTGGAGCGCTTGCTTTATATAAGAGCACTTTCAGTCCTGTCCTTTGCTACAAAAAGGATTGGGCTATCTTGGTTCATACTTTCTACTATTGTTACTTGTCACTTGCTACGAATTACCTTGCTACAACACTATCTATCATTGTTACTCACGGCATTTGTAGAGAATACTTTGCTGAAAACTGCTTATTATTTCCTGCTGCTCCTCGTTGGGTTCGACACTCTTATTTATCAAAAGGACTACGATTGATACCCTATACGATGACATAACTTCCACACCTTGAAAAATCTGTCAGAAAAACAGCCTGAAACAAGAACGAGGTGCTCCCAAGCCATAAGGGCGGGCCGAGAGGGGTGGTCGCGCCCTGTTGGCTTGGGAGTCCCTCATGGGTCCCCCTGGCTGGAATGAGAGGGAACAGAGGAAGTCATCACGGGAGAAGAACCTCTTGAATCCATGGAAGTGCATCCCCCTGCCTCGGAACGTGGTACACTAGCGGGCATCTCTACTTCCCCTAACCCTTGTCCACCAATGGGAACAAGAGCTCAACTAGCTCAAGAAGCACAAGGTGAATCCACTTTGAGGAGACCCCTCGGTAGGTTACATGCAAACAACTTCCACAATTTGATTCATAATTATGGAGTTGAGAATATTTCTCGTTCGCATATACCGTCCAATTGGGACATATCCCGTCCATGTGAAAGTGATGCAGGGAAAAGCTCTTGTTGGCCAGAAAACAAACATATTATGGTGGAGGTGCAAAGGAACACCGCAATGATTCAGCAGTTATTTCATGAGAAGAGAGAATTAAATGCTATCATGTTGTCCATGACGGAGGATAAGCCTACTGCACCATCACCACCACCACCCAAGAAGGACGCATGAGGACATGGGTATAGGCACCACCATTAGCTTGTTCCAAGCTTGGGGGAGGTTCCCCAGTATCGTATCACCATCACTTTCACCATTATCATCTATCTTAGTTCGATCCTTAGTTATTTCATGATTTAGAGAAATAAATTTCATTATTGCTTTGCTTAGAGTGTTTGCTTTGAGATCTATCTATCCTTGTAATTGAGTGTGAGAGTTATATAATAAAGATTAGTTTGAGTTTGCTTGTTTTACTCTCATGCATCAGTCATAGCAATTAAATAAAAGAAATAGAAAAATCATATGCTAATCCCATGGGGAGTAATGATTTCACATAGAAACAGTATGATAGGTAAAAGTTGTTGGGAGTGAACAAACATAACATTAGTCATTGATGCAATCCATGCAAAATTATGATAGAGGGAGGAGATTCACTCACAAATATATTATCTTGGACATCGTTTATGATTGTGAGCCCCCACTAAATATTATATAATGATCAAAGTGTTGATGTTGGACACGGAAGACAACGTAATGAGTTATGTTTGTTACATTCACATAGAAGTTATATTGTCATGGATCCTTCAAAATGTGGTGCTTGCTTAGGATCTTTTGCTAGCCCGAAAATACGCACTAAGTAGAGATACTACTTATGCATCCATAACCCTTAAACCCAGTTTCTTGCCATGAGAGTCCACCATACCTACCTATGGATTGAATAAGATCCTTCAAGTAAGTTCTCATTGGTGCATAAAGCAATAAAAATTGCCCTTAAATATGTATGATCTTTTATTGCAAGGGAAAATAAGCTTTGTACGATCTTGTGATGGCAAAGAAACAAAAGCGACAAACTGCATAATAAAGGTTGCTATCATAAGGGGCAATATAAAGTGAAGTTGCTTTACATGAAGAGCTTACACATCCAAAACTAAAAAAGCGCATGACAACCTCTGCTTCCCTCTCGAAGGGCCTATCTTTTACTTTCATGTATTCACTTTTATGAACGAGTCAATAATGTTTATCCCTATTCCTACCTATTAATTCTCTAGTTGGAAAGCATCATGTGTTGGGGAAAGATCTAGATACATATATCCAGTTGGATGTAGGTGATCATGAGTCATTATTGTTGACATTATCCTTGAGGTAAATGAGTTGGGTGGCGAAAACAAAAAAACCATATCTTCCTATGTGTCCGATGGAAACATTAGCTCCAAAAATATGCAATGAGTGTTAGCAATCATAGAAGACTAAATGATAGTTGAGTATGTGAATTTGCTAAATTGAAAGCTCTTACATAGACACTTATGTGAAGTATGATGAATTGTGATTGTCTCAATGACTAAGAACATAGTTTGTTGATTGTCAAAAAGTTTATGCTTCATACTTCAATAATTGTGGATAGATTGTTACTCGGTTATGAGAAGTCATATGATGAAAATCTTGCCGCTATGTTAATATTCATGATGCTCTCATGTCCATATTATGTTTTTCGAGACCTCTCTCCCAAATTATGTGGTTATTATTATCGAGTTCGGCTTTCATTTGAGGACAAGGGAGGTCTAAGCTTGGGGGAGTTGATACGTCCATTTTGCATTATGATTTTCTATTGATATTTATATTATTATTGGTCATTATTCCACATTATGATACAATTCTTATGCCTTTTCTCTCTGAATTTACAAGGTACATCACAAAGAGGGAAATTGCCAGAAACTGGAATTTTGGACCTGAAAACCAAGAAAAAGGCAGAAAATTCACTAGACTCATAATGACCTGAAACTTGACGAGGAATTTTTGTGCAATGGAGCAAAAATATACCAGAGGGGCCACCTGTTGGTGCCAAGCCAACATGGCGTCCACCCCCGGCCCTAGGCGCGCCCTGATGGCTTGGGGGCCCACAGGCAGGCCTCCGCCCCCCTCTTCTGCTATATGATGGGTTTTGACCTAAAAAAATCAAGTTACTTTCGGGATGAAGCGCCATCGTCTCCGGTAGAGTGATTTTGTCGAGGAAATATCTCTCCGGGGGGGGGGGAGATCAAAGCCATCGTCATCACCAATGCTTCCTCCTTCGTGGGAGGACCAATCTTCATCAACATCTTCACTAGCACCATCTCGTCTCAAACCCTAGTTCATCTCTTGTATTCAATCTTTGTCTCAAAACCTCAGATTGGTACCTGTGGGTTACTAGTAGTGTTGATTACATCTTGTAGTTGATGCATGTTAGTTTACTTGGTGGAAGATATTATGTTCAAATCCTCAATCATCATTATTACTCCTCTGATCTTGCACATGCTGATGATTTGTGAGTACTTACTTTTATTCATGAGGACATGGGATAAGTCTTGTTATAAGTAATCATGTGAAGTTGGTATTCGTTCGATATTTTGATGATATGTATGTTGTTGCTTCCTTTAGTGGTGTCGTGTGAACGTCGACTACATGACACTTCACCATATAATGGGTCTAAGGGAAGGCATTGTCGAGTAATATGTAGGTGATGGGTGATACATCTCCAACGTATCTATAATTTTTGATTGTTCCATGCTGATATATTATCATTCTAGGGTACTTTTTGGGTCTTTATTTACCAATTTATAATATTTTTGAGCACTAACCTATTGACCCAGTGCCCAGTGCCAGTTGTTGTTTTCTGCAAGTTTTTAACTTCTCAACTTTACAGTACCAAACGAAGTCCAATTGCCACAAAACTTTTTTTGATTTTTTTTGGACCAAAAGAAGACCTGAGAGATTCGTAAGAAGGTCGGGAGCCGCACTAGGGCCGCACAAGCCAATAGGGCGCGCCCTGGAGAGGGCCGCGCCCTAATGGCTTGTGCCTCCCTGGCGGCCCTCCCGACCTCGTTCTCTCGCCTATAAATTATCTTATATCGCAAAAACCTTGGAGGCAGTCCCAAAATCCTTTTTACGCCACCGCAAGTCTGTGTTCCACTGCGAAGCCATCTGGCGGTCCGTTCCGGCACCTTGCCGGAGGGGGGATCAATCACAGATGATGTGTGAGTAGTTCTCCACAGACCTACGGGTCCATAGCTAGTACCTAGATGGCAATCTCTCTATCTCTTGAACTTCAATATAATGATCAACGCATCTTCACTTTGATCTATCCGATGTAATCCTATTGTGCGGTGTGTTTGTTGGGATCTGATGAATTGTGGGTTTATGTTCAGATTATTCATAAAAAGTATTTGAGATACCTCTGAATATTAAGATTCTTATTTTTATGATCATTATAGCTTCGTAATGCTCTCCGATTTATTGATGTGCTTTAGCCAAGTAGATTGATCTATCTTGAGTGGGAGTGGTCCGTTGTGGTAGGTTCAACCTGGCGAGTTTCTATATCCCAGTGACAAAGTAGCGGACCAGATGCGTCTTTGTGTTGTTGCTACTAAGGATAACACGATGGGGTTTATTCATATTGCTAAGTTTACTTTGTCTACATCATGTCATCGTTCTCCATGCATTACTCAGTTTGTCATGAACTTAATACGTAGAGAGGCTAGCATCGAAGCGCTCTTGAAGTGGAGTAATAGTAATAGGTGCAGGCAGGAGTCGACCTATTTGTTTATGGACGTGATGCCTATATATACATGATCATTGCCGTGAAGATCGCATAACTATCTGCTTTTCTATCAATTGCCCAACAGAAATTTGTTACCCACCGTATGCTGCCTACATGAGTGATGCCGCAAGGGAAAACTATGGCCACCGGGTCTATTCACTTATAAATTTACAAACGCTACTATTACCTTGCTGCCTTTGTTCACTTTTTATTTTCTTTTGCAATTTACAATTATCTACACACCTCATTTTCTTGCAAATAACGAGATCAAGGGGATTGACAACCTTCTTGCTCGCGTTGGGTGCAAGTTGTTTGTTCTTTTGTGTGCAGCCGCTGAAGACGGTTGAGGATTGATATTCCTATTGGTTCGATAAACCTTGGTTTCATAAATGAGGGAAATACTTACCCACTTTGTGCTGCAATAACCCGTTCCACTTCATGGAAAACCCAACGCAGATCACAAGTATCAATGGGTTGCTAGAGTGACAGAAGCTTAAACCCTAGTTTATGCGTTTTTTCATAAGGGGCTGATTTGGATCCATACGTTTGATGTTATGGTTAGATTTATCTTAATTGTTCTTTCGTAGCTGTGGATGCTTGAGAGAGGGGGTAATCATAAGTGGGTTGCTTGTTCAAGTAAGAACAACACCTTAGCATCGATCCACCCACATACAAAGAACGAATGCGAATCAACTCAACATGATGAACATGACAAGATGGAAATTCCCCTGTGTCCTCGAGAGCACCTTGCTTTATATAAGAGTACTTTCAGGCTCGTCCTTTGCTACAAAAAGGATTGGGATATCTTCCTGCACACTTGCTACTATTATTACTTGTCACTTGTTAGGAATTACCTTGCTACCAAACTATCTATCATTGTTACTCACAGCACTTGCAGAGAATACTTTGCTGAAAACTGCTTATCATTTCCTTCTGCTCCTTATTGGGTTCAACATTCTTACTTATCGAAAGGACTACGATTGATCCCCTATACTTGTGGGTCATCAGCAGCCATGGACACTTATATGAATTTTCAACCCATTTTGATCACTGAACCTTGTGATTGTAGTTCAAATTTGAATTAAACACATTAAATGTCAAGAAAACTCAATTAATGTATAAAAAATGCCAAATGAATCCTGAATAATTCCATATTTTAGCACGAAACTACTATTGATATGTGTTCACTGCAGATAAATTTTATTGCAATCCAAACTCCGTCCTTTGCGAAGTAACCTCATTTTTCATTTTAAAAACAATATGAAAATCAAGTATATCACAAACAATTCATGATCATGAATCATGTGTGTGTGATGCAGTACAAAATATCTTGGGCCAATCCTCATACATGGCTTAGGCCGGAAGGTTCGTCGCTACAGTCCACCGCCGGGCAGTTAACCGCACTGGCTCCCCAAGACAATTTTACTGTTCAATCATCATCGGTGAAAGATGGTGATACGTCTCCAATGTATCTATAATTTTTGATTGTTCCATGCTGATATATTATCATTCTAGGATACTTTTTGGGTCATTATTTACCAATTTAAAATATTTTTGAGCACTAACCTATTGACCCAGTGCCCAGTGCCAGTTGTTGTTTTCTTCATTTTTTTACTTTTCACGTTTACAATACCAAAAGAAGTCCAATTGCCACGAAACTTTTTGATGATTTTTTCCGGACCATAAGAAGACCTGAAAGCTTCGGAAGGAGGCCGGGAGGCACATGAGGGCCCCACCACACATCAGGGCGCGCCCTAGGGGGGCGCCCTGATATGTGGTGGCCCCCACGTGGCTCTCTCGACGCCCCTCTCTGGCCTATAAATTCTCTAATATTGCAAAAACCCCAGAAGCAGTCCCGAAACCCCTTTTCAGCCGCTGCAAGTCTCTGTTCCGTCGCGAGGCCATCTGGAGCTCCGTTTCGGCACCCTGCCGGAGGGGGATCGATCACGGAGGGCCTCTTCATCAACCTTGCTGCCCTCATGATGATGTGTGAGTAGTTCACCACAGACCTACGGGTCCATACCTAGTACCTAGATGGGAATCTCTCTATCTCTTGATCTTCAATACAATGGTCATCGCATCTTCGCTTTGATCTATCTGATGTAATCCTATTGTGCGGTGTGTTTGTTGGGATCCGATGAATTGTTGGTTGATATTCAGATTATTCATGAAAAGTATTTGAGATACCTCTGATATATATTGTCTCTTAATTGCATGATCATTATAGCTTCGTAATGCTCTCCGATCTATTGACGTGCTTTGGCCAAGTAGATTGATATTTCATCGGTGGGAGTGGTGCGTTGTGGTAGGTTCAACCTGGTGAGTTTCTATATCCCAGTGACAAAGTAGGGGACAAGATGCATCTTTGTGTTGTTGCTACTAAGGATAACACGATGGGGTTCATTCATATTGCTTGAGTTTACTTTGTCTACATCATGTCATCGTTCTCCATGCATTACTCTATTTTACTTAATACTCTAGATGCATGCTGGATAGCGGTCGATGAGTGGAGTAATAGTAATAGGTGCAGGCAGGAGTCGGCCTATTTTTTTATGGACGTGGTGCCTATATATACATGATCATTGCCGTGAAAATCGCATAACTATCCGCTTTTCTATCAATTGCCCAACAGTAATTTGTTACCCACCGTATGCTGCCTACATGAGAGATGCCGCTAGGGAAAACTATGGCCCCGGGTTTATTCACTTATATATTTACAAACGCTATAGTTACCTCGCTGCCCTTATTTACTTTTTATTTATTTTGCAATTTATATTTATCAACAATTATCTACACAACTCATTTGCTTGCAAATACAGAGATCAAGGGGATTGATAACCCTCTTGCCCGCATTGGGTGCAAGTCGTTTGTTCATTTGTGTGCAGCTGCTGAAGACGGTTGAGGGTTTATATTCCTATTGGTTCGATAAACCTTGGTTTCATAACTGAGCAAAATACTTACCCACATTGTGCTGCAATGACCCATTCCTCTTGACGGAAAACCCAACGCAGATCACAAGTATCCGGAAGGATTTCTGGCGCCGTTGTCGGGGAATATCATCATCAACTATCAAGGAACTTCACACAAATTTGCATTCACTTGTTTATCTTTTTATTTGCTGTTATATTTATTTTGTCTCATAAAAATCAAAATACAAAAAAAATGGAGCTTAGGTTGCCTCATATGCTTCGTCTTTATAATGTCTTTCGTGAAAATAAGGATTCGGAAAATTGTGATCAATTATTAGAGGAAGAATTTATAAAAATGCTTAATGTGAGTTCCTTTAATGATGAGCATGATAGAAATGTTGTTACTATGAATTCTCTGAATATCCATGATGCTAACGATATGCAAAACCACAAGCTTGGGGATGGTATGTTTGATGAAGATGATATCCCCCCCCCCCCAGTTTTGATGAGCAAATTAATTATGATGATTGTGGCGATGACACATATGCTATAATTAGTAATGATAACCATGAAAATTGTCATCATTATTTTAATTTTCAATTTGGTTATGACAATCAAGTGTCACATGATAGTTATTTTGTTGAGTTTGCTCCCATTACCATAAATGAAAAGGAATTTGCTTATGTGAAGAGTAATAAATTTTCTATGCTTGTGGATCATGAAGAAAATGCTTTATATGATAGTTATATTTTAGAATTCCTTCATGATGCTACTGAAAATTATTATGAGGGTGGAATATTGTTGGGGAACGTTGCATGGGAAACAAAAAAATTCCTACGCACACGCATGATCTATCCATGGTGATGAGCATCTATGAGAGGGAGAGTGGATCTACATACCCTTGTAGATCGCTAAGCGGGAAACGTTAAGAAACGCGGTTGATGTAGTCGAACGTCTTCGTGATCCAAATCTCTAGCCGTCCGCGATCCGATCACGATCCGTCCCGCGATCCAATCACGAACCGTCCCACGATCCAATCACGGTCCTTCCGATCTAGCGCCGAACGGATGGCACCTCCGCGTTCAGCACACGTACAGCTCGATGACGATCTCCACCTTCTTGATCCAGCAAGAGGGAGTGGAGAGGTAGAAGAGTTCTCCGGCAGCACAGCGGTGTGGTGGCGGTGGTGGTGAACTAATCCGGCAGGGCTTCGCCGAGCTCCGCCGAACTAATCTAGAGGACAAACGATCTAGAGGAAGAAGTGGGCAGCACGTGGCTAATAGGGTTAGGGCTGCCCTCAAATCCTCTAGTATATATTGGAGGAAGGGAGGGGAGGAGGCAGCCTCAAACCCTCCACAAGGAGGATTCGGCCGAACCTAGGGGGAGGAGTCCTCCCCCAACTAGGATTCCTCCTCCCACAAGGGAGGTGGAGTCCTGGGAGGACTCCCCACTTGGCCCTCCTCTCTCCTCTTTGCATGGGCCCTTAGGGGCTGGTTTGCCCAGCCCACTAAGGGCTGGTGCGCCACCCCTAAGGCCAATGTGGCCCCCCCCGGAGTGGGTGGCCCCTCCCGATGGACCCCCGGAACCCTCCCGGCACCCCCGGTACACTACCGGTGACGCCCGAACTTTTTCCGGTGACCAAAACGGGACTTCCTATACATGAATCTTTACCTCCGGACTATTCCGGAGCTCCTCGTGACGTCCAGGATCTCATCCGGGACTCCGAACAACCTTCGGTCACCACCATACATAACTCAATACTATCGAAACGTCACCGAACGTTAAATGTGCAGACCCTGCGGGTTCGAGAACTATGTAGACATGACCGAGACACGTCTACGGTCAATAACCAATCGCGGGACCTGGATGCCCATATTGGTTCCTACATATTCTACGAAGATCTTTATCAGTTTAACCTCTATGTCAAGGATTCAGTTAATCCCGTATGCTGTTCCCTTTGTTCTTCGGTATGTTACTTGCCCGAGATTCGATCGTCGGTATCGCTATACCTAGTTCAATCTCGTTACCGGCAAGTCTCTTTACTCGTTCCGTAATACAAGATCTCATGGCTAACACTTTAGTCACTTTGCTTGCAAGGCTTATTGTGATGTTGTATTACCGAGTGGGCCCTGAGATACCTCTCCGTCACACGGAGTAACAAATCCCAGTCTTGATCCATGCCCACTCAACAGACACCCTCGGAGATACCTGTAGAGCAACTTTATAGTCACCCAGTTACGTTGCAATGTTTGATACACACAAGGTACTCCTCCGGTGTCAGTGAGTTGCATGATCTCATGGTCATAGGAACAGATACTTGACATGCAGAAAACTATAGCAATAAACTGACACGATCATATGCTATGTTTATAGTTTGGGTCTTTTCCATCACATCATTCTCCTAATGATGTGATCCCGTTATCAAATGACATCTCATGTCCATGGCTTAGGAAACCTTGTCCATCTTTGATCAACGAGCTAGTCTATTAGAGGCATACTAGGGACATGGTGTTGTCTATGTATCCACACATGTATCTGAGTTTCCGATCAATACAATTCTAGCATGGATAATAAACGATTATCATGAACAAGGAAATATGATAATAACTAATTTTTTAGTGCCTCTAGGGCATATTTCCAACAGTCTCCCACTTGCACTAGAGTCAATAATCTAGCTCACATCGCTATGTGATTTACATTGTTATGAATCTCACACCCAATGAGTTCTGGGGTTCGATCATGTTTTGCATGTGAAAGAGGTTTTAGTCAATGGGTATGCGACATTCAGATCCGTGTGTACTTTGCAAATCTTTATGTCATACTGTAGATACTGCTACCACACTCCAGTTGGAGCTATTCCAAATGGTTGCTCCACTATACGTATCCGGATTGCTACTAAGAGTCATCCGGATTGGTGTTAAAGCTTGCATCGACGTAACCCTTTAAGACAAACTCTTTATCACCTCCATGATTGAGAAATATTTCCTTAGTCCTCTAGTTACTAAGGATAATTTTGACCGCTGTCCAGTGATCCACTCCTGGACCACTCTTGTACCCCTTGACAGACTCATGGCAAGGCACACACTAGGTGCCGTACACAGCATGGCATACTATATAGAGCCTATGGATAAGGCATAGGGGACGACCTTCGTCCTTTCTCTTTCTTCTGCCGTGGTCAAGCTTTGAGTCTCACTCAACCCCACACCTTACAAATCAGGCAAGAACTCTTTCTTTGACTGATCTATTTTGAACTCTTTCAAAATCTTGTCAAGGTATGTACTCATTGAAAGTCTTATCAGACGTCTTGATCTATCTATATAGATCCTGATGCCCAATATTTAAGTAGCTTCATTCATGTCTTCCTTTGAAAAAATCCTTTCAAACAACCCTTTATGCTTTCCAGAAATTCCACATTATTTCCGATCAACAATATGTCATCCACATATACTTATCAGAAATTCTATAGTGCTCCCACTCACTTTCTTGTAAATACAAGTTTCTTATAAACTTTGTATAAACCCAAAAGCTTTGATCACCTCATCAAAGCATATATTCCAACTCCGAGATGCTTGCTCCAGTCCATAGAAGGATCACTGGAGCTTGCCTACATTTTAGCATCCTTAGGACTGACAAAACCTTCCGGTTGTATCACATTCAACCTTTCCTCAAGGAAACCGTTTAAGGAACCGATGTTTTGACATCCATCTGCCAGATTTCATAATCGAAAAATGCAGCAACTGCTAACATAATTCCAACATACTTTTAGCATCGCTATGGGTGATAAAGTCTCATCGTAGTCAACTCCTTTGAACTTGTCGGAAACTTCTTTGCGAGAAGTCGAGCTTTATAAATGGTGACATTTACCAGCAGCGTCTGTCTTCTTCTTAAAGGTCCATTTGTACTCAACGGCCTACCGTTTAACGGGCAAGTCTACCAAAGTCCATACTTGGTTTTCATACATGGATCCTTTCTCGGATTTCATGGCTCCTAGCCATTTGTTGGAATCCGGGCCCACCATCGCTTCTTCATAGCTCGTAGGTTCACTGTTGTCTATCAACATGACCTCCAAGACAGGATTGACGTACCACTCAGGGGCGGTACGAGTTCTTGTCAACCTACGAGGTTCGGTAGTAACTTGATCCGAAGCTTCATGATCATCATCATTTGCTTCCTCTTCACTTGGTGTAGGCGTCGCAGAAACATCTTTCTGCGTCGTGCTACTATCCAACTGAAGTGACGGTTCAACAACCTCATCAAGTTCTACTTTCCTCCCACTCAATTCTTTCGAGAGAAACCTTTTCTCGAGAAAGGACCCGTTTTAAGCAACAAACACTTTGCCCTTGGATCTGAGATAGAAGGTATACCCAACTGTATCCTTAGGGTATCTTATGAAGATGCACATTTCCGCTTTGGGTTCGAGCTTATCAGTCATAAGTGCCGCATTCCCAAACTCTGAGAAATGACAGCTTAGGTTTTTGCCAGACCAAAATTCATATAGTGTCATCTCAACGGACTTAGATGGTGCCCTATTTTAAAGTGAATGTAGTTGTCTCTAATGCATAACCCCAAAACGATAGTGGCAAAACGATAAGAGACATCATAGTACGCACCATATCCAATAGAGCACGACTACGACGTTCGGACACACCATCACACTATGGTGTTCCAGGTGGCGTGAGTTGTGAAACAATTTCCACATTGTCTAAAGTTGCATACCAAACTCGTAACTCAGATATCACCTCCACGATCATATCGTAGACATTTTATCTTCTTGTCACGATGATCTTCAACTTCACTCTGAAATTGCTTGAACTTTTCAAACGTTTCAGACTTGTGTTTCATTAAGTCAATATACCTATATCTACTCAAATCATCAGTGAAGGTAAGAAAATAACGATATCCACCACACGCTTCAACACTCATTGGACCGCATACATCAACATGCATCATTTCCAAAAAGTCACTTGCCCGCTCCATCATACCGGAAAACGGGGTCTCAGTCATCTTGCCCATGAGGCATGGTCCGCATGTCTCAACCGATTCGAAATCGAGTGAGTCAAAAGATCCATCAGCATGGAGTTTCTTCATGCGCTTTACACCAATATGACCTTGGCGGCAGTGCCACAAGTATGTGGTACTATCATTATTAACTTTGCATCTTTTGGCATCAATATTATGCACATGTGTAACACTACGATCGAGATTCAATGAACCATTCACATAGGGTGCATGACCATTGAAGGTATTATTCATGTAAACAGAATAACCATTATTCTCTAACTTAAATGAATAACCGTATTGCAATAGACACGATCTAATCACGTTTATGCTCAACGCAAACACCAAATAACATTTAGTTAGGTTCATCACTAATCCCGAAGGTAGAGAGAGCGTGCGATGGTGATCACATCAACCTTGGAAACACTTCCAACACACATCGTCACCTCACCCTTAGCTAGTCTCCGTTAATTCCGTAGCTTTTATTTCGAGTTACCAACATTTAGCAACTGAACCGGTATCTAATACCCAGGTGCTACTAGGAGTACTAGCAAGGTACACATGAATAAAATGTATATCAAATATACTTATGTTGACGTTGCCAGCCTTCTTATCTACCAAGTATCTAGGGCAGTTCCGCTTCAGTGAACGTTCTCCTCATAATAGAAGCACTTAGTCTCGGGTTTGGGTTCAACCTTGGGTTTCTTCACTGGAGCAGCAACTGGCTTGCCATCCATGAAGTTTCCCTCCTTGCCCTCGCCCTTCTCGAAACTAGTGGTATAACTAACCATCAACACTTGATGCTCCTTCTTGATTTCTACCTTCGCGGTGTCAAACATCGTGAATGTCTCAGGGATCATTATTTCCATCCCTGGCATTTTATAGTTCATCACGAAGCTCTAGTAGCTTAGTGGCAGTGACTTGGAGAACTATATCAATCACTATCTTAACTGGAAGATCAACTCCCACTCGATTCAAGCGATTGTAGCACCCAGACAATCTGAGCACATGCTCACCGATTGAGCTATTCTCCTTCATCTTGCAGGCAAAGAATCTTGTTGGAGGTCTCATACCTCTCAACACGGGCATGAGCCTGAGATCCCAATTTCAGCTCTTAGAACATCTCATATGTTCCGTGACGTTCAAAACGTTTTGGAGCCTCAATTCTAAGCCGTAATGCATGACGCACTGAACTATCAAGTAGTCATCAGAACGTGCCTGTTAGATGTTCACAACACCTACAGACGACGCTTGAGGGGGGGGGGGTGCACCGAGCGGTGCATTAAGGACATAAGCCTTCTGTGCAGCAATGAGGACAATCCTCAGATCACGGACCCAGTCTGCATGATTGCTACCATCATCTTTCAACTCTATTTTCTCTAGGAACGTATAAAACCACAGGGGAGCTACAGCGCGAGCTAGTGATCTACAACATAATTTGCAAAGACATTTTGACTATGTTCATGATAATGAGTTCAATTAATCATATTACTAAAGAACTCCCACCCAAATTGACATCCCTCTGGTCATTCGAGTGTCACATGATCCAAATTCACCAACCCAAGTCCGATCATCACGTGAGATGAGGTGGTTTCAATGGTGAACATCTTCATGTTGATCATATCTACTATATGACTCATGCTCGACCTTTCGGTCTCTTGTGTTCCGAGGCCATGTATGTACATGCTAGGCTCGTCAAGTTTAACCCGAGTGTTCCGCACGTGCAACACTGGCTTGCACCCGTTGTATGTGAATGTAGAGTCTATCACACCCGATCATCATGTGGTGTCTAGAAACGATGAACTTTCGCAACGGTGCACACTCGGGATGAACACAATTTTATCTTGCAATTTTAGTGAGGGATCACCTTATAATGCTACCGTCGTCCTAAGCAAAATAAGATGCATAAAAGGATTAACATCACATGCAAATCATAAGTGACATGATATGGCCATGAACTTGTGCTTTTGATCTCCATCTCCAAAGCACCGGCATGATCTCCATCGTCACCGGCATGACACCATGATCTCCATCATCTTGATCTCCATCAACGTGTCGCCATGAGGTTGTCGCGCCAACTGTTGCTTCTACGACTATTGCTAACTCATAGCGATAAAGTAAAGCAAAAACGGCGAAAATAAATTAAAGACAACCCTATGGCTCCTGCCGGTTGCCGTACTCACCGACATGCAAGTCGTGATATTCTATACAAAACATGATCATCTCATACATCACATATATCCCATCATGTAATTGGCCATATCACAGCACAACATACCCTGCAAAAACAAGTTAGACGTCCTCTAATTGTTGTTGCATGTTTTACGTGACTGTTATGGGTATCTAGCAAGAACGATTCTTACCTAAGCAAAACCACAACGGTGATACACAAATTGCTATTCAACCCTCTCAAGGACCGCCTTTGTCAAATCCGATCCAACTAAAGTGGGAGAGACAGACACCCGCCAGCCATCTTTATGCAACAAAGTCACATGTCAGTTGATGGAACCGGTCTCTCGTAATCGTACGAGTAAGGTTGGTCCGAGCCGCTTCATCCCACAATACCGCTGAATCAAGAAAAGACCAAGGGAGGAAGCAATCTGAGCATCAACGCCCACAAACTCCTTTGTGTTCTACTCGTGATCTCATCTACGCATAGACCTAGCTCATGATGCCACTGTTGGGGAACGTTGCATGGGAAACAAAAAATTTCCTATGCACACGCATGATCTATCCATGGTGATGAGCATCTACGAGAGGGAGAGTGGATCTACATACCCTTGTAGATCGCTAAGCGGGAAGAGTTAAGAAACGCGGTTGATGTAGTCGAACGTCTTCGCGATCCAAATCGCTAGCCGTCCCGCGATCCGATCACGATCCGTCCCGCGATCCAATCACGAACCATCCCGCGATCCAATCACGGTCCTTCCGATCTAGCGCCGAACAGACGGCACCTCCACGTTCAGCACATGTACAGCTCGATGACGATCTATGCCTTATTGATCCAGCAAGAGGGAGCGGAGAGGTAGATGAGTTCTCCGGCAGCACAACGGCGTGGTGGCGGTGGTGGTGAACTAATCCGGCAGGGCTTCGCCGAGCTCCGCCGAACTAATCTAGAGGAGAAACGATCTAGAGGAAGAAGTGGGCAGCACGTGGCTAATAGGGTTAGGGCTGCCCTCAAATCCTCTAGTATATATAGGAGGAAGGGAGGGGAGGAGGCAGCCTCAAACCCTCCACAAGGAGGATTCGGCCGAACCTAGGGGGAGGAGTCCTCCCCAACTAGGATTCCTCCTCCCACAAGGGAGGTGGAGTCCTGGGAGTCCTGGTATGTTACTTGCCCGAGATTCGATCGTCGGTATTTCTATACCTAGTTCAATCTCATTACTGGCAAGTCTCTTTACTCGTTCTGTAATACAAGATACCGTTGCTAACACTTTAGTCACTTTGCTTGCAAGGCTTATTGTGATGTTGTATTACCGAGTGGGCCCTGAGATACCTCTCCGTCACACGGAGTAACAAATCCCAGTCTTGATCCATGCCCACTCAACAGACACCCTCGGAGATACCTGTAGAGCATCTTTATAGTCACCCAGTTATGTTACGACGTTTGATACACACAAGGTACTCCTCCGGTGTCAGTGAGTTGCATGATCTCATGGTCATAGGAACAGATACTTGACATGTAGAAAACTATAGCAATAAACTGACATGATCATATGCTATGTTTATAGTTTGGATCTTGTCCATCACCTCATTCTCCTAATGATGTGATCCCGTTATCAAATGACATCCCATGTCCATGGCTTAGGAAACCTTGTCCATCTTTGATTAACGAGCTAGTCTATTAGAGGCATACTAGGGACATGGTGTTGTCTATGTATCCACACATGTATCTGAGTTTCCGATCAATACAATTCTAGCATGGATAATAAACGATTATCATGAACAAGGAAATATGATAATAAACAATTTATTATTGCCTCTAGGGCATATTTCCAACAAATATATGCCTGTAGGAATTGCAATAATATAAAGTTTCCTCCCTATGTGTTCAAAGTTTCGATTTATGCTTGTTTTGCCTTCCTATGCTAGTTGATTCTGGCTCCCATAAATTGTTTCCTCACCAAATTTCTATGCATAGGAAGTGAGTTAGGATTAAATGTGATTTTCATATGCTTCATGATGCTCCCATTGTGTTTCAATTCTTTACTTTCATGTGAGCATCATTGAAATCATTATGCCTAGCTAAGGGCATAAAACAATAGTGCTTGTTGGGAGGCAACCCAATAATATCTTTTGTTTTTGCTTTTTAACTTCCTGTTTGTTTTTGATAACATGATTATTGCCTCTGTAATGATTATGTTTTTGTGTTTAAATTAGTGTTTGTGCCAAGTAAAGCCTTTGGGATGGCTCACAAGATAAGTAGAATCGATGCTGAAACAAAATAGAAACTTTTGACTCCCGTACAGGAATTTTCATTTTTTACTGGAGCATGATAATGATCTGAAATTATTACATAGTGTTTCTATACAAATTTTAGAGGCTGTCCTAATTTTCAGAATTTTTAGTGTTACATAATTATAGGTTCTCTACAGATTGCTACAGACTCTTCTGTTTTAGATAGATTCTGTTTTTGCTTGCATAGTTTCTTATTTTGATTATGCTATGGATTGTATCGGGGGGTATAAGCCATGGAGAAGTTAGAATAAAGTACCTATTATGCAATTATGATATAATAATCAATTTATAGCAGTACCTAAAGTATGCAATATGTTTCTTATACTAACGGATCTCATGAAGTTTTGTTGAGTTTTGTGTGATTGAAGTTTTCATGTTTTGGGTGTTATTATGATGGATCATGGAATAAGGAGTAGCAAGAGCCTAAGCTTGGGGATGCCCAAGGCACCCCAAGATAATATTTTAAGGGAGACTCAAGCATCTAAGCTTGGGTATGCCCCGGAAGGTATCCCCTCTTTCGTCTCAATCCATCGGTAGGTCACTTGAAGCTATATTTTTATTCGTCACATGATGTGAGTTTTGCTTGGAGCGTCGTTTTCATAACTGAGGGAAATACTTACCCACCTTGTGCTGCAATTACCCGTTCCTCTTCACGGAAAACCCAACACAGATCACAAGTATCAGATGGGGACGTGGATCCCCATCGTGAGGGCAACTTGGGTAACCCACTTCGGCCCGAGCGCGGCCGCGTTAACCATGAGTGTGATGTCAACATGCTTGAGAGCGGCCGCTACCTCCGAAAGGGCGGCTGCTCCAGCTGAGAGGGCGGCAGTAACAATCGCGACGGGGATAGCAATTGGCGAGAATGGCACATTAGCTGTCAGTTTCTCGGCGGTCACCGTAGCCCTGATGGCGGACGCCCATGCCCATCTCGAGGCCGCCCACACCCATCTCATGTCGGTCATTGCACAAATCACAATGGCCTTCTTCGACACCGGTCGGGAACCCACATCCGATGAGTTGGTAATCGTTGAGTATGCTCGAGCAGGCGTCCGTTCATCGGTGGCCTACCTAGCCAAGATGGTGACCATCCATGCCCGGACCAAGGCCGCCCACGCGCGGCTCGTGCTAGCCTTATCCAAAGAGATGGCGGACGGGGACTGTGAGATGCTGGTGGAGTATGTGGCGATGGATGCCATGGAGCTACTTACCCCGGAAGTCATCGAGCGGGAGCTGGTCATCGAGGAGGCGGCGGAGATCGACGAGTGCCAGGAGGAATATTAGTCTCTGTTTAGAGCACTGGTCTTTTGTTACAATAATTTTTAGGTCAACTAACTATGTTTAATTGCTCGATTAAGTAAGTGCGGGCAGTGTGTTGTAGGCTCTTTTGTTTAGTACTCAAATTTTCAAGTGATGTTAAATTAGCAATGACGTGGTTGACCACTATAACGAGGGAAATTCGAACCAAAAATTGCCATCGTATCCCCATTTTCTCTTCTAAATGAAAATGAAATGCAAGTACCATGTGCAATGTAGTATCCAATATCTTACGCCGGAAGCTTGGAGACCAAATTTTCCATGTTCAGTCTCATCACACACGGGGTAAACTATATGATTCGTTTGTGATGTTGGATATTCCACACAGTTCTGATAAAGGGACTCTGTCCGATGTGACTATGCACGCCGGTTTTTTGATGCAGCGAACAAAAAATTTGGGCTACCGCGCAACTATCTACCTCCCCCACCCCTCATACCAACCAAAAGACACATTTCCCCTGCTTCCCCTTCCTTTCCTAAGTTCAAACCTTCACTGCTTGCTTGCAGTGCCGCCTCCTCGCCGGCGACGCTCCTTCCTGCTGCTTAGCCTCCTCCATCTAGTCAGGTAATCCACACCTTCCCCATACCCCCTCCCCGTCCACCCCCTCTTCCTCCATCCCGCATGCCCCGACCGCTGACGTGACACCTTCCACCAAAATCACCGCCCCATACCTCAAATAATTGTCGCCGAAAGACATGGTGCACGCAGTATAGCCAGGATCTCAAGGAGCACGTGCGAATGAGGCCATGATACGTCCATTTTGCATCATGATTTCCTACTGATATTTACTTTGTTTTGTTGAATAATAATGCTTTGGGGAGTGATTCTAATGCATTTTCTCTCATAATATGCAAGGTTTACACAAAGAGGGAGAATACCGGCAGTTGGAATTCTGGACCCAAGAAAAGCACGTTAGAGATACCTATTCTGCACAACTCCAATGAAGCTGAAAATTTACGGAGATTATTTTTTTATTTAATAAAAATTACTGGAGCTGAAAACTATCGGAGGAGGGCCCCCAGGTGGGCACAACCCACCAGGGCGCGCCCTGATGGGTTGTGCCCAGCCTGGCCCGCTTCCGGTGCCCATCTTCTGGTATAAATTCCCAAAAAAACTAGAAAAATTAGGAGGAGGACTTTCGGGACGAACCGCCACCGCCTCGAGGCGGAACATGGGCAGGAGCACTTTTGCCCTCCGACGGAGCGATTCCGCCAGGGGAACTTCCCTCCCGGAGGGGGAAATCGAAGCTATCGTCATCACCAACACCCCTCTCATCTTTGGGAGGCCAATCTTCATCAACATCGTCAACAGCACCATCTCCTCTCAAACCCTAGTTCATCTCTTGTGTTCAATCTTTGTATCGGAACCTCAGATTGGTACCTGTGGGTGACTAGTAGTGTTGATTACCTTGCGTAGTTGATTACTATATGGTTTATTTGGTGGAAGATTATATGTTCAGATCCATTATGTTATTTAATACTCCTCTGATCTTGAGCATGATTATTATTTGTGAGTAGTTACATTTGTTCTTGAGGTCATGGGAGAAGTCATGTTGCGAGTAATCATGTGAATTTGATATGTGTTCGATATTTTGATGATATGTATGTTGTGATTCCCTTAGTGGTGTCATGTGAACGCCGACTACATGAAACTTCACCATTCATGGGCCTAAGGGAATGCATTGTGGAGTAGTTAATAGATGATGGGTTGCTAGAGTGACAGAAGCTTAAACCCTAGTTTATGCGCTACTTCGTAAGGGGCTGATTTGGATCCACATGTTTAATGCTATGGTTAGACTTTGTCTTAATACTTTTCTCGTAGTTGCGGATGCTTGCGAGGGGGTTAATCATAAGTGGGTTGTTAGTTCAAGTAAGAACAGCACCTTAGCACCGGTCCACCCACATATCAAATTATCAAAGTAGCGAACACGAATTAAACCAACATGATAAAAGTGACTAGACGAAGTTCCCGTGTACCCTCAAGAATACTTTTCCTATTACTAGTGATTGTTCTGGCATGTCCTTTGCCTCAAAAGGATTGGGCTACCTTGATGCACCTTGTTTACCATTACTTGCTCGTTACAAATTATCTTGTTATCAAACTATCAATTACCTACAATTTCAGTGCTTGCAGAAATTACCTTGCTGAAAACCGCTTGCCATTTCCTTCTGCTCCTCGTTGGGTTCGACACTCTTACTTATCGAAAGGACTACGATAGATCCCCTATACTTGTGGGTCATCAAGACTCTTTTCTGGTGGCGTTGCCGGGGAGTGAAGCGCTCTTGGTAAGTAGAAATCGGTAAGGAAAAACTTATACTACGTGCTGAAATTTATTGCTACTTGCTACTATGGAGAAGAATCCTTTGAGGGGTTTGTTCGGGGTATCTTCACCTCGACCGGAACCACAATTAGTTACCCCTCCACCTACAGCACCTACTGAAAATGTTACTTATGAAATTCCTTCGGGTATGCTAGAACAACTGCTTCCTAAGCCTTATGCAGGAGATGGAACTGAACATCCTGATATGCATCTCTTATATGTGAACGAAATATGTGGATTATATAAGCTTGCACGTTTACCCGGAGATGAAGTTAAGAAGAAGTTTTTCCCTTTATCTTTGGAGGGAAAAGCATTAATATGGTATAGGCTATGTGATGATCTTGGATTGTGGAACTGGAATCGTTTGCAATTGGAATTCCATCAAAAGTTTTATCCTATGCATCTAGTTCATCGTGATCGGAATTATATATATAATTTTTGGCCTCGTGAAGGAGAAATTATCGCTCTAGCTTGGGGGAGGCTTAAGTCAATTTTATATTCATGCCCCAATCATGACATTCCGAGGGAAGTTATCATTCAGAATTTTTATGCTCGGCTTTCTCATAGTGATCAATCCATGCTCAATACTTCCCGTGCTGGTTCTTATATGAAGAAGACTATTGATTTCAAGTGGGATCTCTTAGAAAGAAGTAAACGCAACTCTGAAGATTGGGAACTCGACGAAGGTAATGAGTCAGGTATAAAGCTTGAATTTGATTGTGTTAAATCTTTTATGAATACCGATACTTTTCACAAGTTTAGCACTAAATACGGACTTGACTCTAAGATAGTAGCCTCTTTCTGCAAAGCATTTGCTACTCACGTTGATCTCCCTAAGGAGAAGTGGTTTAAATATCATCCCCCTATTAAAGAAGAAATTAAAGAACCGGTCATAGCTAAAGAAGAAACCATCTTTTACAATGTTGATCCAGTTGTGCCTACTGCTTATATTGAAAAACCACCTTTCCCTGTTAGGATAAAGGAACATGCTAAGGTATCAACTGTGGTTCCTAAGAGTAATATAAGAGCACCTAAACCCCCTGAGCAAATTAAAGTAGAACCTAGTGTTGCTATGGTTAAAGATCTCTTAGTAGAAAATGTTGATGGGCATGTCATCTACATTTGTGATGAATCTGCTAGAATTGCTAAACCTGATAAGAAAGATAAACATAGACCTATATAAGGCTTGCCAGTTGTCTCAGTTAAAATAGGAGATCATTGCTACCATGGTTTATGTGATTTAGGTTCTAGTGTGAGTGTTATCCCTTTTACCTTATACCAAGAAATCATGGATGAAATAGCACCTGCAGAAATGGAAGATATTGATGTTACTATTAAACTTGCTAATAGAGACACTATCACACCACTTGGGATTGTTAGAGATGTTGAAGTCTTGTGTGGGAAAGTAAAATCCCCTACTGATTTTCTAGTCCTTGGTTCCCCACAAGATGACTTTTGTCCCATTATCTTTGGTAGACCTTTCTTGAGCACCGTCAATGCTAAGATAGATTGTGAAAAAACAAACTGTCGGTGTCAGCTTTGGTAATGTGTCTCATGAGTTTAATTTTTCCAAGTTTAGTAGACAACCTCGTGATAAAGCGTTACCTAATAAGGATGAAATAATTGGTCTTGCTTCTATTGCTGTGCCTCCTACTGATCCATTAGAACATTATTTGCTCGACCATAAAAATGATATGCACTTGCGTGAAAGAAATGAAATAGATCAATTTTTTTCGAACAACAACCTCTTCTGAAACACAATTTGCCTATTGAAACCCTTGGAGGTCCTCCTCCACCCAAAGGTGATCCTGTGTTTGAATTGAAACAATTGCCTGACACTTTGAAGTAAGCTTATCTTGATGAGAAAAAGATATATCATGTTATTATTAGTGATAACCTTTAAGAACAAGAAGAAGAAAGATTATTGAAAGTTCTAAGGAAGCACCGGGCTGCTATTGGATACACTCTTGATGATCTTAAGGGCATCAGTCCCACTCTATGTCAGCACAAGATTAATATGGAACCTGATGCTAAACTCGTTGTTGATCACCAACGTCGATTGAATCCCAAGATGAAAGAAGTGGTAAGAACTGAAATATTAAAGCTTCTGGAAGTAGGTATAATCTATCCCATAGCTGATAGTAGATGGGTAAGTCCCGTTCATTCTTTCCCTAAAAAGGGAGGTATTACCGTTGTTACTAATGATAAGAATGAACTCATTCCACAAAGAATTGTCACCGGCAATAGAATGGTAATTGATTTTAGAAAATTAAATAAAGCTACTAGGAAAGATCATTACCCTTTGCCTTTCATTGATCAAATGCTAGAGAGACTATCTAAGCACACACACTTTTGCTTCTTGGATGGATATTCTGGTTTCTCTCAAATACCCGTGTCAAAATCCGATCAAGAGAAAACCACCTTTACTTGACCTTTTGGAACCTATGCTTATAGACGTATGCCTTTTGGTTTATGCAATGCACCTGCTACCTTTCAAAGATGTATGACTTCTATATTCTCTGACTTTTGTGAAAATATTGTGGAGATTTTCATGGATGATTTTTCCGTTTACAGAACTTCTTTTGATGATTTCTTAAGCAACCTTGATCGAGTTTTGTAGAGATGTGAACAAACTAATCTTGTCTTGAATTGGGAGAAGTGCCACTTTATGGTTAATGAAGGTATTGTCTTGGGGCATAAAATATCTAAACGAGGTATTGAGGTGGATAAAGCTAAAGTAGATGCAATTGAGAAAATGTCATGTCCTAAAGATATTAAAGGTATTCGAAGTTTCCTTGGTCATGCTGGTTTTTATAGGAGGTTCATTAAAGACTTCTCTAAAATTTCTAGGCCTCTTACTAATCTTTTGCAAATGGATATCCCTTTTGTTTTTTATTATGATTGTGTGGAAGCCTTTGAAACACTCAAGAAAGCCTTAACCTCTGCACCTATCGTTCAACCACCTGATTGGAACTTGCCTTTTGAAATTATGTGTGATGCTAGTGATTATGCTGTTGGTGTTGTCCTAGGACAAAGAGTTGATAAGAAATTGAATGTTATCCATTATGCTAGTAAAACTCTAGACAGTGCCCAACGAAATTATGCCACTACTGAAAAGGAATTTTTAGCAGTTGTGTTTGCTTGTGATAAATTTAGATCCTATATTGTGGACTCCAAAGTTATTGTTCACACCGACCATGCTGCTATAAAATATCTTATGGAAAAGAAAGATGCTAAACCTAGACTCATTAGGTGGGTTCTTTTGCTTCAAGAATTTGACTTACATATCGTTGATAGGAAAGGAGCTGAGGACCCCGTAGCTGATAACTTGTCTAGGTTAGAAAATATTCTTGATAACCCACTACCTATTGATGATAGTTTCCCTGACGAACAGTTAGCTGCAATAAGTGTTTCACACAACACACCTTGGTATGCTGATTATGCTAATTACATTGTTGCTAAATATATACCACCTAGTTTCACATGCCAACAAAAGAGAAAAAAATTCTATGACTTGAGACATTACTTTTGGGAAGACCCACATCTTTACAAAGAAGGAGTAGATGGTATTATTAGGCGTTGTGTGCCTGAGCATGAACAGGAACAGATCCTACGGAAATGTCATTCTGAAGCTTATGGAGGACATCATGCGGGAGATAGAACTGCTCACAAGGTATTGCAATCTGGTTTTTATTGGCCTACTCTCTTCAAGAATGCCCGTAAGTTTGTCTTGTCTTGTGATGAATGTCAAAGAATTGGTAATATCGGTAAGCGTCAAGAAATGCCTATGAATTATTCACTTGTTGTTGAACCATTTGACGTGTGGGGTTTTGATTACATGGGGCCTTTTCCTTCCTCTAACGGGTACACTCATATTTTAGTTGCGGTTGATTATGTCACTAAGTGGGTAGAAGCTATTCCAACTAGTAGTGCTGATCACCACACCTCCATTAAAATGCTTAAAGAGGTTATCTTCCCGCGGTTTGGAGTTCCTAGATATTTAATGACCGATGGTGGTTCACACTTTATTCATGGTGCTTTTCGTAAGATGCTTGCTAAATATGATGTTAACCATAGAATTGCATCACCCTATCATCCTCAATCTAGTGGTCAAGTAGAACATAGCAATAGAGAAATAAAATTAATATTACAAAAAACTGTCAATAGGTCTCGTAAGAATTGGTCTAAGAAATTAGATAATGCACTTTGGGCCTATAGAACAGCTTATAAAAATCCTATGGGTATGTCTCCATATAAAATGGTGTATGGGAAAGCTTGTCATTTGCCTCTAGAACTAGAACATAAAGCATTTTGGGCAATTAAAGAACTCAACTATGATTTCAAACTTGCCAGTGAGAAGAGGCTATTTGATATTAGCTCACTAGATGAATGGAGAACCCAAGCGTATGAAAATGCCAAGCTATTCAAAAAAAAGTAAAAAGATGGCATGACAAAAGAATCCAAAAGCGGGAATTCAAAATAGGAGATCATGTTCTTTTGTTCAACTCTCGTTTAAGATTTTTTGCAGGAAAACTTCTCTCAAAACGGGAAGGACCATATATTATTGAAGAGGTTTATCGTTCTGGAGCTATTAAGATTAATAACGCCGAAGGTACTAATCCGAAGGTAGTCAATGGACAAAGAATTAAGCATTATATCTCAGGTACGCCAATTAACGTTGAAAGCAATGTTATCCAAACTATGACACCGGAGGAACACATAAAAGAAATCTTCCGGAACACTCCAGAATACATAAATTAGGAGGTACGTGATACGGTAAGTAAACGGACTCCGAAAAATCCGCAAAAATATTTTTTGTCAGTTTGAGATTATTTTAGAATTTTTGAAATCAAAAAATAAACCGAAAGGTGATCGAGGTGAGCACGATACACCAGGGCGCGCCAGGTGTCGGTGTCAAAACCGGCGGATCTCGGGTAGGGGGTCCCGAGTTGTGAGTTTAGGATCAATGGTAACAAAGGGACGAAGGAGACGATGTTTACCCAGGTTTGGGCCCTCCTATGGAGGTAAAACCCTATGTCCTGCTTGATTATATTGATGGTATGAAGGTTACAGAGTTGATCTACCTCGAGATCGACTAGCTAAAACCCTAGATGAGTTTCTCTGTCTTACAATCAAAAACCCTCCCGGTTTATATAGACACCGGGGGGTACCTAGGGTTTACACATGACAAGACTCCTGCCGAGAATGGAGACGTCGATTCCCTCATCTTGACTTGGAGTGCACGATGCGCCTTCGGGACTTCCTTCTAGAACACAGGGTCTCGATGTGTTCGGCCCTCCCCGCGATAGTCAGAGTGCGGCCCACCATGCCGGCCTATTGAGAGATAGGCCAGCAGCCCGAGGACCCCTTAGTCCAGGACTCTCTCAGTAGCCCCCGAACTAGCCCCCAACGCCAAGGGTCTCTGCTTGGGCAGCTCCGCTTGATCAGAGTCTTCGGCTTGCGGGGTGAGTTCTTCTTCATTAGAGATCGGCTGATACTTGTCCGGTTTCCGATCACACGATAGCCCGAACACCATGAGTTGTTTAGTCCCGAAGGCCAATCGTTAAAGTGTAAACAATGTTTTTTCTGACAACCTTTCTGGCGAAGGATCGTGGCCTACCACGACCGCTGAACCAGTTATGAAAACTCGATTCGCGGTTCGGGGCTGTTTTTACATTAGCACGACTCATCAATGTATAGATCGTGCTCCGTTTCACACGGGATATGATTAGCATCCAAGTTCCTTTTGCGCGTGCATAACGGTACACACGTCTTTGGAAGCGGAGAGATTTGCGGCGCAGTAGTGGGAGGTTAATCGGTGCTACGCCCCATAAAAAGGGTAAAAACCCCAAGGCTTATTCACGCTTCCCCTTCGCATCCTCCGCTTTCCCAATCTTCCCAAGCTCCGAGAGCCCAGATCCAGTTCTTCCTCAACTTCCCCTCCGAGCCTAGCCATGGCGGGTTCGGGCTCCATGGGCAAGTGGGAGACCTCCACGGTCACCGACAAGGATATCCGGGAGCTAAAGCTCGCCGGCTACCTCCCCGCCAACGTCTTCCACCGCACTCCAGAAGCGAACCAAGTCATCCCCACCCCTAAGCCAGGCGAAAGGGTGGTTTTTGTCCCCCATTTCATCCGGGGACTGAGCTTCCCGCTCCACCCCTTCATCAGGGGCCTTATGTTCTTCTACGGGTTGGACTTCCATGATCTTCCCCCGAACTCCTTTATGCATATTTCGGCTTTCATCATTCTTTGTGAAGCCTTCCTGCGGGTCGAGCCGCACTTCGGCCTGTGGCTCAAGGTCTTCAACGTCAAGCCGAAGACTGTCACGGGTGAGCACGCGGACTGCGGAGGGGCGGTAATCAACAAGCTCCCCCGCGTTGAGTGGCCAACTGGCACCTTTATCGACACAATCAAGATCTGGCAGAAAGAGTGGTTCTACATCACCGAACCAAGAGATGAGAGCTGGGCGGCACCTGCCGAGTTCAGATCCGGACCCCCCACGAGATTGACCTCGTGGCTCAGGAAAGGCCTTGACTGGGGGTCGGATGCAGAAGTGAAATTGCTGCAGAAGCGCATTACCTCGGTGATCAAGGCCAAGGCTGAACTGGTCGATGTGGTCCAGGTCATGCTCCACCGCCGTATCCTCCCCTGTCAGCGCCGGGCCTCCCCAATGTGGGCTTACCGGCGTGAGGATGCACCTACCGTGCACCAGCTCTTCTGCACTACCTCCGAGAAGCTGTGGAAGGCATTATTCAAGCCTCGGAAAAGCTGGCCGGCCAAGGAAGAGGATTCGGGCCTAAGCACCGATAACCCACCTACCCAGGTATGGTATAATTTCAACCCATTGACTCTGTTTCTTTGACAAAAAGACTGAACGCCTTCCCCCTCATCTTCGCAGAAATGGTTGAGCAAAACCGCGAGAGTTAACTGTTCCGCACCACAACCCGAAGACCCCAGGTCGGAGTTGTTGTCGGCGATGCTCGTCGTGGCGCCGTACTCGGCGCCCGAGAAGAAGGAGAAGAAGAAGAAAGCCAGAGAAGGTCTCCGTATAAAGGACTAGCCGGACGCCATGTCTGAGGAAACCAATGCCTCCTCTAGCCATGAGGAAGAGCATGAGGACAGGGGGGAAGGCGTTTCCCCCCTCACAAGAAAGAGGGCAGCGTCGTCGGACGCCGCGGAGGATGTACCTCCTCCTGCCTTGAAGAGGGCGCGTCGGCCGAGGTTGATCCTGGCCGACGACAGCTCGGACTCTGATGCAGAGTCCGAGGACTTTGAGAAGGTTCCCCAAAGGAACCTAAGGGTCAAGCCCCCAGCTCAAAGGTATGAATCCGAAGACTCTCTAGGTTATTTATGCAAAGTTTTCCATGTTTTAAATGCAAGAACGTCTTTTAATTTGCAGCCCACCGCGCGTTCTCCCTACTGACCAAATATCGGATCGGGAGTCTCCGCCCGCCGAGCTGGCGGAGAGTGGGACTGCGTCACACCCCACACCTCCCGGGGCCGCGAAGGATGCCGTGGAGGTGTCATCCCGCCAGGCTCCTTTGGAGCCGAACACAGGCGGTGGGGGTGACCACGTCATGGCCGAGGTCGACGCCTCGGCCGCTGAAGACCAGGGGGAGAAAACTCCCCTGGCCGCTGAAGTTCAGGGGGAGAAAATTCCCCTGGCCGCTGAAGAGGAAGGGCGGAGGGATGTCCAGTCCCCTTCGAGGAAATCTCCGGAGCATGTTGTGCCTCCGGAGCTACCGACTCAGTCCCCGATCAAAGATCGGGCTGACCGATCACCACCGGTGCCACCGACGACTGGGTGGCCGGTCATGGAGGAGGCTCTATCAAGCGCCCCCATCTCCGAGGATCACCGCACTCTTATGAGTGCGGTTTTGCAAGGCATTCAATCCATCGATAGCAGACTGAAAGAGGCCTTCAATGGTCTCTTGACGGGCTTCAAGGTGAGTCACGTAATACCCTTTTCCCGAACAATCTTATTTTTATTAAGTTTATGCTATCTTTATATATGTAGTAGCCCCCGAGCCCCGGGTGGTTTTGAAAAAACGCACCCGGGGGTCAAATATTCAGGAGTGACCAATGATGCGCAAGGCACCATTAGTCCCACAATGTTCTAAAAAGCCCTTAAGAGGACCGAGCATAGTGTCATTTCCATTACAGTTCGGGGGTTGGAACGCGCATAACCGGATGTATGTTTGTTATTTTTATTTTTTGTAGGCCTCGTCCTCGGCGGGGCCGTTAATGCCGCTGAGCTTACCGAGCTAAATCGGAAGCTCAAGATCTCCGAAGAGGAGCTTGATAGCCTGAACAAGAGGTTCAACGAGGCACAAGGTAAGCCGAATTGTAACATCCGGGCTGTATATTGTTAATGATCCGCACTGGTAACCCAGTGTAATTATTTATCTATTGCTTCCACAGCTTCAGCTGCGGAGGTGGAAAAACTCAAGGCCGAGCTCGAAAAGATGAAGCAAGAGGCCGCGGATGAGAAGGCGGCCGCCGAATAGGCAGCAGCCGCACTCTCCACTTTGAAAGCTGCCAGTGCTAAGCAGGAGGCCCGGGTGGAGGAGGTGCAGCAGGAGCTCAAGGACGCCAGCGCAAAGTGCGAGGCCCTTGAGCAGAAAGGCAAAGAGCAAGCCACCGAGCTATCCGTGCTGAAATCCGAGCTTCAAAAGGAGCGGGTGGACAGGCGGTCCTTTGAAGAGGAGGTTCGCCAAGTCCGGGCTGTCACAGATGGTAAGCCGTATTCACTACAATGCGCCTTTGGTGGTAGCAGGTTTGCTTTGCTCACCCAGGTGTGGCGTTCCTCAGGCGTCTGTGCGGATCTCCAGAAGAGTGCAGCAGACGCGAACAAGTTCTATGCTTCGCGGGGGGAGGATGATGAGGCTCGGCTATTCTGGGCACAGTTTGAGTCCCCCAAGCGCTCTCCTCTTCTGAGCGAGCAGATGAAGCAACTGATGGAGCTGCACAGGATGGCGGAGCCGGCCATGAAGGATCTCAGCATCCGGCTGTGGCCAGAAGAGCCGTTGCCGAGCAGCTACTTCGGCTTGGTGCAGAAACTGTGCGATGTTGCGCCTCGGATTGACGAGCTAAAGCGTTCTACATGCATCGAGGGAGCTCGGATGGCCTTTGCAAAGACCATGGTGCAATGGCCGAAGCTCAAGCCGACCGAGATGGCCACCGCACCTCCGCCCCTGGAAAGGAGCATAGGCGCCCCGAGCTATACTTCTCCGCAGTGATGGAGGGTACTTGGGCGATAGAGGCCCAATGCTCGAAGGATGTTTTTTATAAATGAGCGCGTTGTAATATGTCCGAAGACTTTTAACGCTGTATAATTAAAGTTGCATGGTTTATCATGTCTTATGAGTCTTTAGTGTTTATTTTGACTCCCATGTGGCCGTTTTATCTGAAAGTTGCGAGTCGTCAGCTTCAGCCCCCACGTAGATAGTACGCAAGGTGTCTCTGCCTCCGCACTGTGACCCGTAGCCTAGGTATCGGTGCCCGAAGGCGGTAGTGCGAGGGGGACAAGGCAATCGGATTATGATGCTTTATCGCTTTCACTTAGCCGTAGGAGCGTAAAAAAATGCGAGGGCTGATGACCAGCCCCCAGTGTTTTGTGATGTGTGGATGTACCGGGGCCGAAGCCAGCATCACATGGTTTGTATAAGTACAAAACCCATCGTATAACTCGGAATAACCTCTATCGATTTTTTAGTATAACACTTATGCTCGGATTTGCAGACCGGTTCTCGCTTATTATGACGGTCAGTTTTCGGCTTTCTCCCCTGAGGTGCATGACCAGACGAACAGGAAACACAATCGCAGTGGTTCTCCCTTTGCCCCTTTAGCCGAACAAGCGGAACGTAAGGGGGCAAGCACAGGAGCCGGGCAACCCAACTATTGACCCAAGACATAGTTCGGATCCGATGCATATAAAGCAAAATCCAAGGCACCGATCACACAACCAGTTGTTTCGGGGTGATGCTCCGGGCGATATTTTAAATTCAAGCCCCCGGTCTATTAGCCGGTTGCATCGTAATGTATACCGAACAGTTGCGCGAGAGGCGTTTGACAAGAACAAAGTATGTACCATAAAATACAGCGGAGGGGCCATGTATAATGGTCTTTTATTTGCTCGATAATTCTTATAACTCAAATTGCCGAAGCAGCTGTTTACAGGTATTTTGAAGATAAAACATAGAATTTACACATGAGAGGTTGTACCAGGGGTCTTCGATTGGAGGCTTGACGTCCTCGATGTGCCCTGTCATCAGTCTGCTCCTGTGCCTCCTAGGGAGTTGCATTCTTTTAAGGGTAATGCTGTCATCGAGCGGACCTTGGGAAGAAGGTCTTGAGAAGTCGCCGAAGTATGGATGAGCTTTACTCTTTAGCAGGTCCTTGATGGTACTTGTGTTATGTCCGAGGACGTGTACCGGTAATGGTTCGGTCCAGCCGAACACTTACCCTTTAATGGTTGTTCCCCACAGCTGCCCATGGAATCTTGAGTGCGAAGTTGTGCCTTCTTGGCATGTGTTTGACGGTCATTAGGACTGTGCAATGGGGAGCGTGTCCCAATTTCTGGGGAGAAGAAGATTCTGGGAGTTCGGATTGAAACCGAGCTCGTTTGTCAACCTTATGTGCCTTTATGGCAGATTTCGGTGTTTGTCGATCGTCCTCGTAATGGAATTCGGCCGCCAGGGCCAATGCATGTTCCTCAGTTCGTAGGGAACGCTCTGTGTTGCCGTTGACAGTGATGACCCCATTGGGCCCGGGCATCTTGAGCTTGAGGTATGCGTAGTGTGGGATGGCATTAAAGCGAGCAAACGCTGTACGGCCTAGCAGGGCGTGATAACTGTTGCGGAAAGGTACGATGTCGAAGATCAAGTCCTCGCTATGGAAGTTATCGGGCGAACCGAACACCACTTCCAGGCTCACAGAGCCCGTGCACCGGGCTTCGACGCCTGGGATTACTCCATTAAAGGTAGTGTTGCTGGGTTTGATCCTTGATGGATCTATACCCATCTTTTTCACCGTATCTGAGTAAATCAAATTGAGGCTACTTCCTCCATCCATTAGGACTTTAGTGAGGTGATACCCATCGATAATGGGATCTAGGACGAGGGCAGCTGATCCCCCATGACGGATACTGGTCGGATGGTCTCGTCGATCGAAGGTGATCGGGTACGCCGACCATGGGTTATACTTCGGGGCTACGGGCTCTACGGCGTAGACCTCTCGAAGGGCGCGCTTCCTCTCTTTTTTGGGTATGTGAGTGGCGTATATCATGTTCACAGTTTTTACCTCTGGAGGGAACTGCTTATGTCCACCATTGATCGGACCGCGGGGCTCATCATCGTCCTCGCTGCGTGGCCCTTGCCTTGCTCCTCGAATGCGAGTTTGCCGGCTGTTTGAACACCCAACAGTTACGGTTGGTGTGGTTGGCGGGCTTGTCCGGAGTGCCGTGAATCTGGCAAGGCCTCTCCATGATTTTGTCCAGCGGGGTGGGTCCGTCGCGATTGCCTTTAGGAGGCTTCTTCTGCTGTCCGGATGGAGGGTTGCGGAATCCGGCGTTGACGGCCGTGTCGTCGGCGTCACTAGTGCTGTGCCGGCGTTTATTTTTGTTGCGTCGTGGTTTCCCGTTTCCCTCCCGAGCTTCGGAGGTGCCGGGGTCTTCGGGCTTGTGGCTTCGTCTCGCTAGCCAGTTATCCTCGCCCACGCAAAAGCGGGTCATGAGTGATGTAAGGGCGGACATGGTCCTAGGTTTATCCTGACCGAGCTGGCGAGCTAGCCATTCGTCCCGAATATTGTGCCTGAAAGAGGCTATAGCCTCGGCATCTGGGCAATCGACGATCTGGTTTTTCTTGGACAAGAACCGATTCAAGAACTGTCGGGCGGATTCTCCTGCCTTTTGGACGACGTTGCTTAGGTCGGAGGAGTCCGGAGGCCGTACATAGGTGCCCTGGAAGTTAGATCGGAATGCATCCTCGAGATCCTTCCAGCTCTCGATAGAATTTTCGGGGAGACTGTTTAACCAGTGCCGAGCTGGGCCCTTCAGTTTAAGGGGTAGATACTTGATGGCGTGGAGATCGTCTCCTCGTGCCATGTGAATGTGGAGGAGGAAATCCTCGATCCACACTGCTAGGTCAGTTGTTCCGTCGTATTGCACTATGTTCACGGGTTTAAACCCTTCCGGGAACTGATGCTGCATCACCTCGTCGATGAAGCACAGTGGGTGGGCAGCGCCTCTGACCCGGGCTATGTCACGCCGGTAGTCGGCGTCTGTTCTGGCCCGGTTTTGTTCCCGACCTCTATTGTTTCGGTCGAGCCAAGGCCGGTACCCGTCCCGTCTATCATAGGAGTACCCTCTAGATCCGTATATGGATCTCGTGCGGCCTGTTCTATAATCTAGGTCGCGTCGCAGGTCGTACCTGTCCTCAGGCTCCATTGGCTCCTTTCCCCTTCTGCGGGGTATCGCCGGCCTATAACCGGCATCGCCAGCCGTCCTATCTCGTCCTCGGGGAGGGCGGTCCGGCTGGTCGTATGAAAGGTGCTCGGGGGACAGCGTATTAGGGAGTTCGTCATCGAACTGTGGCAGCAGCCGTCGGCGTGGATAGCTTTTGGGTTGGTCCAATAGACCGGTACCGTATCCTTCCTCGGCTGACAGGACCCTCGTCCATCTATCATTGAGGGTGTCTTGTTCGGCCTTGAGCTGCCGTTCTTTTGCCTTTAGGCTTTGGGCAGTGGCTATAAGCTGTTGCCTGAACCGTTCCTGATCCTCAATATTTTCGGGGACGGTGAAATCTTCGGCTTTCGGGCTATCCTCCTCCTCTACAGGGGGGGAGGTAGTTGTCATCTTCGGAATCGTTTGGATCTTCGGGGTCGCGCTGGTCCTCCAGCCTTTCCTGGTCCTCTAACGGATGCTCGGGAATATCGGGATCGCCGAGGTCTTCTGGGGTATCGTCTTCTCCGGTGCCAGCAATAGCTTCCCTTCCCTTTTTTGTCTTTGATCGTTTGCGCGGTTTCCGGCGCCTTGACGGCGCTTCACCCGATCTATCACCAATGTTTGTGGGTGTGCGCTCGCCGTTATCGGATGGAGTATCCACCATGTAGACGTCGTAGGTGGAGGTGGCTGTCCACCGCCCGGTGTTGACGGGGGTGGGAGCACGATCCTCTTGATCCATGTCTTCTGCCTCCTCGGAGGCGTAGTCCAACATATCGGTTAAGTCTTCGACAGTGGCTACGAAGTGGGTGGTGGGTGGGATGAAAAATTCCTCTTGACCCGCTTTAAGACCGATCTGAACGTGGACCGGGGCTGGGTCGTTAGTAACTTTCATCGATAAGATCCGATCTAGAGCTTCGTTGAGTGTCGAGAGCTCGATCGGGTCAATTTGCTCAGCGCTTTTGGAGTTAACCTCCGATGCGTCTGCCCAAGAAGTGTGTTCGGTAGGAGCTGGTACCCGGCCATCTGGCGCTATGGCCAGATCCGGACTAAAAGCCAGATCATCGCCGGGGTTAGTCCCGTGGGCGGGGTCGAAGGCAACATCCGACGTTAAGGCCTCGGAGTCCTCGGGTGCGTCAGATGAGACTGTGAGCCCGGTGAGCGAAAGATCGCCCCGAGAGTCTACGAAGAACTCTAGGTTCCCGAATCTGACCTCTTGATAAGGGGCGAAACTCCTGACCCGGCCAAGACGGCCGGTCGGGTCGGCGTGCAGCACAATGCTACCGAAAGCGAAGATCTGTCCAGGGACGAAGGAGTCCATGTTCCGGACTTCTTCATTAATTACAACGCGAGCCATCGATTCCTTTGGAGATCACAGCGGAACTCTCAATGAAAGCACCAATGTCGGTGTCAAAACTGGCGGATCTCGGGTAGGGGGTCCCGAGCTATGAGTCTAGGATCGATAGTAACAAAGGGACGAAGGAGACGATGTTTACCCAGGTTCGGGCCCTCCTATGGAGGTAAAACCCTACGTCCTGCTTGATTATATTGATGGTATGAAGGTTACAGCGTTGATCTACCTCGAGATCGACTAGCTAAAACCCTAGATGAGTTTCTCTGTCTTACAATCTAAAACCCTCCCGGTTTATATAGACACCGGGGGTTACCTAGGGTTTACACATGACAAGACTCCTGCCGAGAATGGCGACGTCGATTCCCTCATCTTGACTTGGAGTGCACGATGCGCCTTCGGGACTTCCTTCTAGAACACAGGGTCCCGATGTGTTCGGCCCTCCCCGCGACAGTCAGAGTGCGGCCCACCAAGCCGGCCTATTGAGAGATAGGCCAGCAGCCCGAGGACCCCTTAGTCAAGGACTCCCTCACCAGGCACCCTTGGGTGCGCCCTGGTGGGTTGTACCCACCTCGGATGCCTTCCCGACTCCATTTTCCTTCCAAATACTTGTTTCCCAAAAATAAAAATTCTCTATATATACCCCCGCTTGTTTTGACGACCGCATCGTAGAAATATCCTCTGTTCTTGTTTCTTGCTGTTTTCCTATCAGATCTGTCAAGTCAGGCATCATGTATTCTCCCTCTCCTAACAATGTGGAAGAATATGCCTGGGTAATGAAGATAGAGTTGAAGAGGGAGGAGCCGGAAGAAGCCTACAAGGAGGAGAAGGACAATGAAGCTAAGGTGGATTATCTCCCTGAAGGAGATCAATTCACGCCAGCAAAGGAGGGAGAGGGAGAAGATATCCTTCAACCTTATTATAGTCATCTCACCCCTATTGAAATCGAAGCCTTTAGAGCCTTCGAAGCGGTTCGTGTTCAGAATAAATTTCTCATCCGTGAAAATATCTTGTTGCAAGAACACATCGACAATCTTAGGAGAGTCATCCGCAAATTGGAGCATCTTCTGAAGCTAAAGTGTGACATCACATCAACACCGCCACCTTCTTCATCACCACCACCAAAGGAGACTTGAGCACATGAGTATGGGCACTCCCCTTGGCTTGAGCCAAGCTTGGGGGAGGTGCCCCGGTATCGTATCACCATCACTTCCATTCGCCTTTACCTATTTAAGTTCTAACTTTAGTTTCCCTTTGCTTTAGTTGAATAAAAGTTTAGCGTGATTTATTTACGTCTGTTAAGTTTCGTGGCCTAACTATCTTTGTAATCGAGTGAAATTTATATAATAAAGTTTAGTTTGAGTTTTGCTTCTCGACTTTCTTGTTGCAATAAAATAAAAGAAAGACAAATAAATGAAAAGAATCATATGCTAATATTATGGTGAGTAATGACATCACATAAGGAAAAGTATAAGTAGTAAAATTTATTGGAGATTGACAAACATCGCATTGGTCAATGATGCAATTCATGAAAGAATTAATTAGGGAAGAGAATATTCACATGCAAATACACTATCTTGGACATCTTTTATGATTGTGAGCCCCCATCAAATATTATGTGCCAAAATTGTTGACGTTGGAAAAGGAAGACAACGTAATGAATTATGTTTGTTCATATCCACATAGAAGTTATATTGTCATAGATCCTTTAACATGTGGTGCTTGCCCAATATCTTTGCTAGCCAAAAATTCCGCACTAAGTAGAGATACTACTTGTGCATCCAAAAACCCAAACCCAAACTCTTTCCATGAGTGTCCACCATACCTACCTATGGATCGAGAAAGGTCCTTCAAGTAAGTTGTCATCGGTGCAACAAGGCAATAAAAATTGCTTCTAAAAGTGTTTTGATCAATTAGTGTAAGAGAAAATTGAGCTCTATACGAACTTATGATGGCAAAGTAGTAAAAGCAACAGACTGCATAATAAAGGTTGCTATCATAGGGGGCAATATAGCGTGACGTTCTTTTACATTAAGGGATTGCGCATACAAATCAATAAGCGCATGATAACCTCTGCTTCCCTCTACGAAGGGCCTATCTTTTACTTTTATGCACTTACTTTTATGCAAGAGTCAAAGTATTCTTCCCTATTCCTTTTTACTTTTTCTTTTACAAGCATCATGTGATGAGGAAAGATCAAGGCACATATATCCAGTTGGATATGGGTGGGCATGAGTTATTATTGTTGACATCACCCTTGAGGTGAGTGAGTTGGGAGGCAAAACTATAAGCCCCTATCTTCCTACGTGTCCGGTTGAAACTTTTTGTTCATGGGTATGCCGTGAGCGTTAGCAATCATAGAATACTAAATGATAGTTGAGTATGTGGACTTGCCAAAAGGCTCCGACATGAGACCCTTCCTGAAAATATGATGAATTGTAGTTGCAAAGTTGACTGAGAACATAGTTTGTTGATTTCCAATAAGGTTTATGCTTCATACTTCTATGTTGTGATGAATTGTTACTTGTTCATGAGAAGCCTTATGATAAAAATATACTGAAATAAGTTCTTATGTTAGAGTTTGTTGTTGTTATGTTAATAAGCATGATGCTTCTATGTCCGTATTTTGTTTTTATCGACACCTCTCTCTCAAACCATGTGGACATGCTTTTCAATATCGGCTTTCGCTTGAGGACAAGCGAGGTCTAAGCTTGGGGGAGTTGATACGTCCATTTTGCATCATGATTTCCTACTGATATTTACTTTGTTTTGTTGAATAATAATGCTTTGGGGAGTGATTCTAATGCCTTTTCTCTCATAATATGCAAGGTTTACACAAAGAGGGAGAATACCGGCAGCTGGAATTCTGGACCCAAGAAAAGCACGTCAGAGATACCTATTCTGCACAACTCCAATCAAGCTGAAAATTTACGGAGATTATTTTTGTATTTCATAAAAATTACTGGAGCTGAAAACTACCGGAGGAGGGCCCCCAGGTGGGCACAACCCACCAGGGCGCGCCAGGCCCCCCTGGGCGCGCCCTGATGGGTTGTGCCCAGCCTGGCCCGCTTCCGATGCCCATCTTCTGGTATAAATTCCCAAAAAACCTAAAAAAATAGGAGGAGGACTTTCCGGACGAAGCGCCGCCGCCTCGAGGCGGAACTTGGGCAGGAGCACTTTTGCCCTCCGACGGAGCGATTCCGCCGGGGGAACTTCCCTCCCAGAGGGGGAAATCGAAGCTATCGTCATCACCAACACCCCTCTCATCTTTGGGAGGCCAATCTTCATCAACATCTTCAACAACACCATCTCCTCTCAAACCCTAGTTCATCTCTTGTGTTCAATCTTTGTACCGGAACCTCAGATTGGTACCTGTGGGTGACTAGTAGTGTTGATTACCTTGCGTAGTTGATTACTATATGGTTTATTTGGTGGAAGATTGTATGTTCAGATCCATTATGTTATTTAATACTCCTCTGATCTTGAGCATGATTATTATTTGTGAGTAGTTACCTTTGTTCTTGAGGTCACGGGAGAAGTCATGTTGCGAGTAATCATGTGAATTTGATATGTGTTCGATATTTTGATGATATGTATGTTGTGATTCCCTTAGTGGTGTCATGTGAACGTCGACTACATGACACTTCACCATTCATGGGCCTAAGGGAATGCATTGTGGAGTAGTTATTAGATGATGGGTTGCTAGAGTGACAGAAGCTTAAACCCTAGATTATGCGCTACTTCGTAAGGGGCTGATTTGGATCCACATGTTTAATGCTATGGTTAGACTTTGTCTTGATACTTTTCTCGTAGTTGCGGATGCTTGCGAGGGGTTTAATCATAAGTGGGTTGTTAGTTCAAGTAAGAACAGCACCTTAGCACCGGTCCACCCACATATCAAATTATCAAAGTAGCGAACACGAATTAAACCAACATGATAAAAGTGACTAGACGAAGTTCCCGTGTACCCTCAAGAACACTTTGCCTATTACTAGTGATTGTTCTGGCATGTCCTTTGCCTCAAAAGGATTGGGCTACCTTTCTGCACCTTGTTTACCGTTACCGTTACTTGCTCGTTACAAATTATCTTGTTATCAAACTATCTATTACCTACAATTTCAGTGCTTGCAGAAATTACCTTGCTGAAAACCGCTTGCCATTTCCTTCTGCTCCTCGTTGGGTTCGACACTCTTACTTATCGAAAGGACTACGATAGATCCCCTATACTTGTGGGTCATCAGGCCACGATGCCATGCGTGCCAACCCCCAGATCTTGGAGTAGCACCTCGCCGTCGAGGCCATCTTCGACGCCTCACGCGCGGACGCCGCCACGCGGTTGTCTGCTTTAAACAGCAGCTCGTGGTGTTTTCTCGAGGGATCTATTGGTTCCTTCGACGAAGACTACGAGTTGTTTTCTCGGCGTGCCCGTGCTTTCCTCAGCTCCAGAGCCGACAAGTTGGTGCGCGGACAGGCTCAGGCCACTCACCACTACGAGGAGGGCACCCACGATGTGGAGGCCTCACCCTCTTCCAAGCCCATCATTATCAATATCTCCGACGACGAGGAATAGCTTGTTTTTAGCTTAATTACTAATGACCTATGTTCACGTAGCTACGCATGTTAAGCATGTTTGGTTTGCATGTTGCATGTGCTGCTCCTGCCTTTCCTTAAGAAATTCTAGCGAAATATTCAATCTAATACTACTATGCAATCTGACCTTCTAGTATGTTCTATTGTGCAATGTGATGCTCAATTAACTATTTGGTTCATTTGTTTTGGTGATCATGTGCAATGTGATGTTCGATTGTTTTTGGTACAATTTTTTATTGTTATGCATGTGAGAAGTAAATCGAATTTGGATGTACTAAATACATGTGAAACATACAATTGCTATATTTCATAGTTCTTAGCACGCTTGGCTTTTCCATGTGGCTCAAATTAATATGTTGGATTTGCAATGCGTTTATTTTTCATTAACATATTTTAGTGATAGCACGCCAAATCTCACTTATAACCTGATCAATATCTATCTTAAATATGTTACAAGGGGAAACAATGGGAGACACTGAAGTTAACCATCGAGGTTTGGACATTCATGATCCTTTGGCTAATAGCACATTATTGTGCAATTGTGGGAACCATTCTAATATTGAGGTTTCTAATAATTTGGTCTTGCACATGTAGGTCCTGCTGTAACAGGTCTAGACCCACTGTTCGACCCATTTTGCATGTGGGGAAATGAGGTGTTCATGAATATCAGTCAAATCAAGAAACTCAGAAAGATTGTTAAGATAAAGAAAACATCAACGAAAAACACCAAGATGTTTGTCTGCACAATGAAGAAGACATCAGTCAACTATAGGATGGTACTATCTCTTTTACCTTGTCTTTTTTCCCTTTGCGACATTTCAATTTTTCAAAAAAAATTATGCATATCTTTGTTTCCAATCCTTTCCAAAGAAGTTCATCGATGATTACGTCTCAAACCACATGTATGGTCAAGAGGAAAGGAAGGTATTCATACAACACCCACGGTATAATCTTGAAGTCTTCCTCAAGAGGATGAAGGATGGGCGGGCAACCATTCACAGGAACTGGCCCAAAGTTGCAAGGACCTTCGACATCAGTGAAGGCTCAATATTTGCCTTCCGCTTCAACAGTTTTCTAGACGAGATTCATCTATCTATTTACCGTCTATGATGTTACTTTCCAAAGGTTTTAGATGTTGCATGTGAAACTTGGTCCTGTCGTGTAATTGGGTAGCTAGGTAGTATATGCCTATATGATGTTGTACTCTGATGTATTTTAATTATGAAATCCTGGTTTCCGTAATACGAATATGAAATATTGTGTGCTTGATATGAAGTGTCAATTTGATTACTAAATGGATTATAAATAATAGAGCAATTAGGCTGATTATTGTGGTTTCCTATTGCAGACAGTTTCTCACACAACACCGTGAGTGATGATGTCAACAAACTCACACGGTTTCTGGAAAGTTGGCATGTTGGATCAGCGAACAATCACACATGACTTCCGGCCAACAACTGTGTGTGTTAGGCCACCCTTTCACAAACGTTTTCACATAAAAAGTGTGTGTGATGGACAACACTATGGCAAAAAGTTTCTTCTAGGCACCGTGCATGATGGCCACCCCTAACATAGACGATGTTATGCAGAAAATTGTGTGTGATGTACAATACAAACGGAAACGTATCTTTTGGATTCCTAGTGTGGGATGGTAAGCACATCTCATATGACTTCAATAATATGTCTGTTTGTGATGGCCCTGTCAATCGCACACGATCTCTTTTGGCACATGTGATAGGCGGAGGCTTCGCCGATGATTTATCTGTGTCGTGTTTGATAGGCCCCCATATCGCCCACACAGGCAATGTGACGGTTTAATACTGCGCCGCGAAAAGGGGGTAAAAACCGTTTGTATAGGAGCCGCCTGCACTAGTGAGCACCCGCGAGTGATTCACTATGGAGGAACAACATGGCAGGCGGAGACCATCCAGAGAGAGGCGGGCCTGGGTCCTGGTCGATGTCCGTGATTATTTAACAATAACACGCTTAATGAGTTCTGCGTATTTGATGCCATTGGCATATACACACTAACTGTCATGCGAGATAATGGTTATGGGGCCCTCGACATCATCAGTTTCTCCCAAAAGCTCTATCAGATGCCACAGTTCAGAGAGGCGGGCTGATTGTTGGGGTGAGCGGATACTGCCTTTTACTAATGCAAAGGTGGGCTTGGTCCCCGACCAATCACACAACATGCAAGGAGTGCTTAGGGTGAGCGGCCGAACGACCCCTTCACGCTTAGGATTTAGACCAACGAGTGACCTCTCTGGAGAGCTGAGGTAGGACTTCTGCGTGTTGATTTCCTGAGGCCGGGCATTACCCAGAAAGTGCGTTTGGACATAGGGTAATCCATCTCATTGGGTTATATGGTGCACCCCTGCAGGGAAGTTAGATTGTTTGAATAGTCGCGTCCACGGTAACAGGACGACTTGGAGTTGTATCCCGACCTTTTACAATCTAAACCATATACTTGATAAAATACACCAAGATAATAGATAGGAATACCCGGTGATCGTTTTCTCGTAGGGAGTCGAGGGAGGATCTCAGGGTATGTGTTTCTATATGTAAGTACAAGTTGGTACTATATATGCTCCTCTCTTCTACTATTGCAAGATGCTAGTAGTCTTCGTTACGCTGAGCTTCTCCCCCTTATTTTGGCATTTCTACAGTATAGTCCAAAGATATAGCCCCCTTTCTTTGATACTGATGCATATATAGTATAGATTTGATGTAAGTCTTGCGAGTACTTTGGATGAGTACTCACGGTTGCTTTGCTATTCTTTTCATTCAACCTGGTTTCTACAACAGCTAGTAGCACCGCGGATGCAGGTAATCCTGAGGATGGCTACTACATGGAGTTAGATGTCGACAAGTAGTTCGGGTGTCCCAAACAGGAGGCATGCACCTTTTCGGTCTAGTGTCGCTGTTATGCTCAGTCTTCTTATGGCAAACTTGCTTAACTTTGTCTGTACCCAGACTTAACTTACTATTTGTACCGATGTATTATGGGTCCTCCTAGCCCTGGTTTGTAATATAAAGATTTATGTTTAAATTTGTGTCGTAGAGTTGTGTTGTGATATTAACATGGACTCACCATTCGTGATCGTGCATGATTCATGTATGATTAGTGCACGGTCAGAATGGAGGCGTCACAACCCCTCTATTCACCTCTTTGTAATACCAAAACCCTAGGTGGATTTCTATGTGTATTACATCGACTATTTATCCATGATTGCCATGACTATCCCTATGATGCTTGTTGTCTTTATGTCTAAGTAAACCCTCTAGTTCTCGGGGATATATAGGAATCTAGAATTTAGGTGTTGAAGACCGATAGGATACAAGATCTTCTTTTGCATGTTTATGTGAATGTTCTTCACGATGTTGTGTGAAGTCGACGAGTCAACATATTGTCTTACAGACGTGAAGGATAGTATTGTTGTTGTGATGGTGGGTTGCGGAAGTACATAGATTACATTAACTACTTCCCTCCTTCCCTATGCAATTGATAGGGGAATAGCAGAGACCGCACATTGGCCGCATCCATGGGGAGACCCTTAATCTTCGTTCTCATAACCTGAATATGGGGAGAAAAGGTGGTGGCATGTGTGATACATAGCTCCGCATGCATTCACGTATGTTGTATCAGGTTCTATCAACTTATAGAAACGATGTGAGGTAGCTTAGTGATCCGAACCTAGAATTATGCGTTCACATAATTACATTAGATACTACTGGTGGTGAATTCGTACCCATGAGAACGCCTTAGCCTTATTGTTAATTTCAAAGTTTTTATTACTCTCTCATTACTTTAATTTATTCTTACGCTCTTAGTTTTAGTCACTAAACACTTGCAATATGCCAGCCTCCACGTCTGCTTTTGCAGGCGCACCGTAGCAACCCATCTACAAGATTCAAATACCACTCCATGTGCTCAGGTGGGATTGATACTCTTACTCCAAGAAAATCTACAACTAAACTATATGCACTTATAAAACATCAAGCTTTTTCTAGCACCGTTGTCAGGGAGCTAAGAACTTTATGTCTTTGTTTTAAGTGTTGGTTCATTTTGTGTACTAGGTTGTTTTGCAGGTTCTGAGCAACCATGGCCGAGTATGAGCATATGTATCAACTTCCCGCAATCAAGATATCGGGACCACCTACCAAATGTACCTTCATATCTGTAGGCCCGGAACCTAATGGTGAAACTTACGAAATCAACCCAAGTTTACTCATGCCACAGAATAAGCAATTCACATGGGATGGTATAGAGCGTTCGTATCAACATGTGCACCTTTTTGATGAAATATACGTGGCATTTAAATTGAATGCTATCACTTATGATGAAATTAAACTAAAGTTATTTTGCCAGATCTCCACAATAGCTTAGCAAGTGGTTAGTGAAGGAATATATCCTGAATCGACTCATCATTACCACAAAAGCAACACTCAATGGATCCTTGCCAATTCCATTTTTTCAGATGATCTTTTCTCAGGATGACCTTGAGGTCTAAGTACCACATGAAGATTTTTATTTTAATCAGGACTTTCATTTTCCAAATACTTTTGCGGTGGAAATGTTGCCCATCATTCACGGGGGTCTGAATACATGGATTTGAACTTGAAGGCACCATAAGTAATCAAATTTTAACATAATGTGTCTGATTCCGATGAAAGGTTAACCGTCATCAACCTTTCAACAAGATTTAACCAGTCGTTCCATTTGTCCCCGATCAGTGGTCTTCGGAAGGCAACACTCAACAGTACCTGGCCCATCATAGAGGCAATAGAGACATCTTTCCGCTTCACAATATGATAGAGTTATGGGTGCTGCAAGGCTAGTGGTGTGTCCCTTAGCCATGTATACTCCCAGAACCTAGTAGTTAGGCCATTGTCTGCCACAAAAGCCCCTTTATGGAAAAAGTCGTTTTTGACCCCATGAGACCTTTTCAGAAAAGTGAGTCTGTTGGTTTGGCCTCAACCTCCGAGAGGGTTTTAAAACATACGTACTTATCCCTAATTAATTTCTGCCAAACTCCCTCCCCGGTAAGTATCTTGCATAGCCATTTGCTCAACAGACACTTATTTTTAATCTCAAGGTCTTCCACACCTAGACCTTCTTGATCTTTAGGGCGACATATCGCGTCCCACCTCGCGAGGTAGTATTTACGTTTATGTTCATCAGACTACCAGAAAAGCATGGATCTGTAGTAATCCCATCGTTTCCTTGCCCCCTTTAGGTATTTCAAAGAAAGGTAACATGAACATAGATAGACTTGTGAAAAGAGCATTGATTAGGACGAGCCTTGCCTCGTAAGACATAAGCTTACTAATCCAACAACCCAGTTCAATAAAAAGCGATCCTCAATACCTTTCCATTCCTTATTAAAAAGTTTACGGAAATACATTGGAATACCAAGGTCCAAAAGGAAAAGAGCCAAGCTCATAACTAAACACTAGTTGTTTGCGCTGATTCTCTTCTTCTTTGGACTTTGGAAAGTAGAAGAGTTCGTTCTTGTGGAAGTTGATCTTGAACCAGATAACTGCTCGAAGTATAGTACAATTGATCTTGGTACGGCAGGGTTTCTTTGATTATAAGTAATCCATTTGTTAGAGGCACCGATCAACCCCATTAGCCATTAGACTTACTTCTCAGCTTATTCAACATTTATATATGTGCAAAATAGTGAAGCTCAATTTCTCTTAAAATTGCAGATAATTAGAAGCTCATTCATCAGTAGCTCATGCTACTGACTTGTGCTAGTTCACTTTGGTACAAAACGAATTGATAGAATGAAGTAAACAAATCATAACCCTTTGAGCAGCACATCCTCAACGAACCTATCAAGGTTAGCACAGGACGGGCCCCCTTCTCTGGTAGCATCTTCGGCGAGCTTCTTCCACTCCAATGTCTTCTCCCTCGCCTCCATTCCCTTCTCCCCCACCATCATCTCGCTCACCAGTGCGGCTATTTCATCGCCCCCCGCCTCCTGCGGCAGCTCCTCTCCGATGTTCCATGCCGTGGTTACCTGCCGGCAGTTGGTCGTCTGCTCGGATATCATCGGCCAACCAAGCACCGGCACCCCGGCGATCACGGTCTCCAAGATCGAGTTCCACCCACAGTGCGTAACAAAAAGCCCCACGGCCGGGTGGGCAAGGACCGCCTCCTGGGCGCACCAAGGCACGATGAGCCCGTCCTGCCCGACCTCAACGCCGGCCGCCATGTCGGATCGCAGAACCCACAAGTAGGGAGAGCCGCACCTCGCCAGCCCGGACGCGAACTCCTTTACCTTGTCGGCGCCCGCGGCGGCGTGGCTCCCGTAGCTCACGTACACGACGGACCGAGCCTCTTTCCCGTCCAGCCAGGCCATGCACTCCGTGTCCTCCTGGAAGAGGCTCGGCGTGTCCGTGGAGCTCGAGGAGTCGCGGCTTCTCGCCGGGAGCGACGATACGATGCTGGAGAGAGGGCCGACGGTGTAGACGGGCGGGAGGAAGGCGGCGAGCACGTCGACGACGTCCTTCTCCATGCCGTGGAACGTGTTGATGACGACGGCCTTGGAGGCGGCGACGACGCGCATCTGGTGGACGTGGATGCGCAGCAGCGCGCTGTCGGCGTCCGTCGTGTGGCAGAAGGTCGGCATGTCCCTGAGCCGCATGCCCTTCATCCCGGGCACCCAGTCCACCGGCGCGTCGAGGCTGCCGTCGGTCTTGTACCCGGCCCCTTTCAGCGGGACGAGGCCCCTCCTCAACAGCTCTTCGAACTGCAAGTATCCCATGAGCCCGGTCGCGGACGCGGTGAAGAACACCACGTCGGGGACGCCGACGTCCCGCGCCGCCGTGGAGGCGAAGGACATGGGCGCGTCCGCCACGACGCAGCTCACGGGCGGCACGCCGGGCCTGCGCGTCATGGCGCGCAGCAGCTCCTTGAACGGCCCGAGGCAGTTCTGCTCGAGCGCGTCGTGGTGCGCCTCCAGCGTCCGCGGCGGTGCCTCCAGCGACAGCCCGTCCGGGATGACCTCGACGCCGAGCCAGGCGGGTGAGGCGGCGGCCTTGGCGAGCACGAGGCGGCGGTGGTGCAGCTCGGTGTGCACGAGCGTGACGTGGAAGCCGCGGGCGTGGAGGGCGCGCGCGAGCTGCGTGTGCGGCGCGACGTGGCCGTGCGCCGGGAACGGCACGAACACCACGTGCGGCTTCTGCTCCGAACCCATAGCGGAGCTTGGTCGCGTATAGTTTCCCTTGGCTTCTTCGATCGACTAAGGCAGGGTCCGTACGTTCCTTTGCTACTGTACTTTACTGCTCGTGCGCGGGCATATAAAGGATACTCGATCGGACCTAGCTTTTGTTTTCCATGGGGTAGGTGCAGCGTGTGGTCGAGCGGGAACGGAGGCCGTTCACGGGACCGATCGAACAGGGACCCTGATGAGTGATGATGATTCGAGACCACACGATCGCAATTAAGGGACGGGACCAACTAGGGTACGTGGGCGCACACGGTGCATGCAACCCAACAACTGCCTTCGTCTTCGTGGACTGTTGGAACAATTGGCAAGTGGCAAAAATGCTAGACCCACGGAAATGACTTTCGATGCTTAGAGCATTACTATATTTTAAAGCACGAGGAGGCAAAAACGCCCTCCAACAATTGCCCAACCACAAAAAAAAATCAAATGTTTTTTTGGGCGGTACTAAAATACAGCACGACCTGCTACAATTATTTTTTTTGAGAAACACCTGCTACAAATATACATCACTCCGGCTGCTGCCGCAAAAATGGCACGGCTCCAACCTGGCCCGCGCATGACCGTTACACCCCCGCCCTCGTCCGGAACCTTCGTGCCTCCGCCCACGTGCCATGGCCGGCTCCTTCGACCCCTCTACGCTCGTCGCTGCTCCAGCATCCTCTCAGTGGTCGTCGGAGCTCCCTCCCCCCTTCGATCGTCCCCGTCGCAGCTCCATCCACCGCCGTCGTGATGGCCGCCGCCGCTGCGTGCAATGGTGGTTCTGCGGCTCCGCGGCCAATTGCCGCCTTCAGAAAGGATGGCCAGTGGCCGTCGAAGAAGCCCATTGTCACCCAAATCCTCGAGGAGGTGGCATGCAGCGACCGATGCGCACCCTGATGGTTGCGGCGGGGACAAAGAAGACGAAGGTGACGACTGTTGGAAATATGCCCTTGAGGCAATAATAAATTGGTTATTATCATTTTTTCTTGTTCATGACAATTGTTTATTATCCATGCTAGAACTGTATTGATTGAAACTGAAATACATGTGTGGATACATAGACAGCACTATGTCCCTAGTGAGCCTCTACAGGACTAGCTCGTTGATCAAAGATGATCAAGGTTTCCTGGCCATAGACATGAGTTGTCATTTGATAACGAGGTCACATCATTGGGAGAATGATGTGATGGACAAGACCCAAACTATGAACGTAGCATATGATCGTGTCAAGTTTATTGCTATTGTTTTCTGCATGTCAAGTATATGTTCCTATTACCATGAGATCATGCAACTCACTGACACCGGAGGAATACCTTGTGTGTATCAAACGTCGCAACGTAACTGGGTGACTATAAAGGTGCTCTACAGGTATCTCCGAGGGTGTCTGTAGGGTTGGCATGAATCAAGACTGGGATTTGTTACTCCGTGTGACGGAGAGGTATATCAGGGCCCACTCGGTAATACAACATCATATTGAGCTTGCAAGCAAAGTGACTAAAGAGTTAGCCACAGGATCTTGTATTACGGAACGAGTAACGAGACTTGCAGGTAACGAGATTGAACTAGGTATGGAGATACCGACGATCGAATCTCGGGAAAGTAACATACCGATGAACAAAGGGAACTGCATACGGGATTAACTGAATCCTTGACATAGAGGTTTAACCGATAAAGATCTTCGTAGAATATGTAGGAGCCAATATGGGCATCCAGGTCCCGCTATTCGTTATTGACCGCAGAGCTGTCTCGGTCATGTCTGCATAGTTCTCGAACCCGCAGGGTCTGCACACTTAACGTTCGGTGACGATTTGGTATTGTTGAGTTATGTATGTTGGTGATCGAAGGATGTTCGGAGTCCCGGATGAGATCCCAGACGTCACGAGGAGTTCCGGAATGGTCCGGAGGTAAAGATTGATATATAGGAAGTTGATGTTCTGGCACCGGAATAATTTCGGGGTTCGCCCTGACATGGCTTGAGACTGCATCGGTATTTCCCCGAAGAGGAAGGGATGATGCAGCACAGGGACGGTAAGTATTTCCCTCAGTTATGAAACCAACGTATCAAACCAGTAGGAGGATCACCACCACCTAATTTGCAGCACATGCACACAAATAACAAATACTTGCAACCCGACGCGTAAGAGAGGTTGTCAATCCCTCTACGGTAAAAAGATAGATTAGGTAATGATAGATAGGAGAGATAGATCTCTCAAGAACACAAAATAAAAAGGGCAGCAATATATTTTTTGGTTTTTGGTTTAGTAGATCTGAAAGCAAAGAGGCAAAAAGATAGATCGGAAAGCAATATGTTGGAAAAGTAGACCCGGGGGCCGTAGGTTTCCCTAGTGGCTTCTTTCATGAGTATAGCACACGGTGGGTTAACAAATTATTGTTGGGCAATTGATAGAAGATCAAATAATCATGACGATATCCAAGGCGATGATCATTATATTGGCATCACGTCCAAGATAAGTAGACCGACTCCTGCCTACATCTACCACTATTACTCCACACATCGACCGCTATCCAGCATGCATCTAGTGTATTAAGTTTATGGAAAAATGGAGTAATGCAATAAGAACGATGACATGATGTAGACAAGATCTATTCATGTAGGAATAGACCCCATCTTGTTATCCTTAATGGCAACGATACATGCGTGCCTTGCTGCCCCTTCTGTCACTGGGAAAGGACACCGCAAGATCGAACCCATCACAAAGCACCTCTTCCCATGGCAAGAAAAATCGATCTAGTCCGCCTAACTAAACCAAAGATTCGAAGAAGAAATACGAGGCTATAAGTAATCATGCATATAAGAGATCAAAGAAGACTCAAATAATATTCATGGATAGAAACTGATCATGAACTCAAAATTCATCGGATCCCAACAAACACACCGCAAAAGTTTACATCAGATAGATCTCCAAGAGACCATTGAATTGAGAATCAAAAGAGAGAGAGGAAGCCATCTAGCTACTTCCTACGGACCCGTAGGTCTATGGTGGACTACTCACGCATCATCGGAGAGGCACCTATGAAGAAGATGAACCCCTCCGTAATGGTGTTAGATTGGATCTTGAGGCTCTAGAACTTGCGGTGGCTGGATGTGTTTTTCGTCGACTCCCCTAGGGTTTTCTAAATATTTGGGTATTTATAGGCATCAGAGGCGGTTGAGGGGGGCCCCGTGGAGGGCACAACCCATCAGGGCGCGCCGGGGGCCCCCTGGCGTGCCCTGGTGGGTTGTGGCCTCCACAGCCCACCTCTCTGGCACTTCTTTGGCCCACTGGGTGTCTTCTGGTCCAAAAACAATCTCCAAAAAGTTTCGTCGCGATTGGACTCCGTTTGGTACTGATATTCTGCGAAGTAAAAAACAAGCAAAAACAGCAACTGGCACTTTGGCACTATGCCAATAGGTTAGTCCCAAAAATGATATAAAGTTGTTATAAAATGATTGTAAAACATCCAAGAATGAAAATATAACAGCATGGAACGAGAAAAAATTATAGATACGTTGGAGACGTATCAGCATCCCCAAGCTTAATTCCTACTCATCCTCGTGTAGGTAAATGATAAAAACAGAATTTTTGATGTGGAATGCTGCCTAACATGTTCATCTCATATTCTTTTCTTTGCAGCATGGACATTTGGACTTTTAGATGATTCAACGCAATAGTCTAGTTTTAACATAATGACTTCAATACTCAAGCATGCCAACAAGCAACCATGTCTTTCAAAATATCAACACTAAAGAAAGTTATCCCTAGCCCATCATGCTCAATCATTGATCCATTCATGAAACACACTCAAATATTAGCTATACCCAATGCTCAAGTACGATCATAGTGCCCCCTAGTTGGTGCTTTATAAGAGAAGATGGAGACTCAAAGTAAAAATAAAAATTGCATAAAGTAAATAGATAGGCCCTTCGCAGAGGGAATTAGGGATTTGTAGAGGTGCCAGAGCTCAAAGTTTTAAATTGAGAGAGAAAAACTATTTTGGGTGGCATGCCTTTCTTGTCAATGAAAACGACAAAGTAGGTCACAATACTTTCGATGCTAGATATATCATAGGCGGTTCCCAAACAGAAAATAAAGTTTATTCCTTTTTACACCATTCTTTCACATTCCATGGCGTGCTGTATCCACGGTTGCCTTCCATACCAACACTTTCCAAGGAATTTATTATTTGAAAACATAAACTAAATATTTTTTTTATTTTTTATTTCGGGAATGGGCATCCCTATTACCGCCGCACTCTTGTCCAATGACAAGTGAATAAACACTCATCTTGAGAATAACACATCTAGCATGGAAAAGTATTGGACACTCCCCACCGTTTCATGAGCGGTACGAGCACACAAAAGAGAAGTTTATTTTGAAAATTATAGATGGCACATACAATTTTGTTTGAACGGCATGGTAATACCGCATATAGGTAGGTATGGTGGACTCATAAGGCAAAACTTGCTTTAAGGATTTTGGATGCACAAGTAGTATTTCTACTTAGTACAAATGGAGGCTAGCAAATAGATTGAGAAGCAACCAAACCAAGAAATGAAAATTCACATAAGCGAGCATTGATCATAACTAACACCGAATAATGCACCATAAGTAGGATGTAATTTCATTGCATAACTATTGACTTTCGTACTTGCATAGGGAATCACAAACCTTAACACCAATATTCCTACTAAAGCATAATTACTCACTAACATGACTCACATATTACTATCATCATGTTTCAAAACTATTACAAGGAATCAAGTTTAATTTGTCCAATGATCTTCATGAAACTTTTTATTATATCCTCCTTGGATGTCTATCACTTTGGGACTAGTTTCATATATTGCCATTGCTTTCGACAAGCTCAAACAAATTTAAGTGAAGCACATGAGCATAGAGTTTTCATCTCTCAAAAAGGTATAAGTGAAGCATGAGAGGATTTCTTCAAAATTTACTACTCTCAAATAAATCTAAGTGAAGCATGAGAGTATTTCTACAAAATTTTCCAAGCACACCGTGCTCAAAAAGATATAAGTGAAGCACTAGAACAATTCTATAGCTCAAAAAGTTTAAGTGAAGCATAGAGAGCAATTCTAACAAATCATAGCATAATTTTGGCTCTCCCAAATAGGTCTGTCCATCAAGGATACAAGTGACAAACTAACAAGCAAAGCAAGCAAAGACTCAAATGATACAAGATGCTCCAAGCAAAACTCATGATATGTGACGAATAAAAATATAGCTCCAAGTAAAATACCGATGGTCGTTAGAAGAAAGAGGGGATGCCACTCGAGGGCATCCCCAAGCTTAGTTGCTTGTTTCTCTTTGGATATATCTTGGGGGTTCTGTATCATCCCCAAGCTTAGGCTCTTTTCACTCCTTATTCCTTCATCCATCGTGATCTCACCCAAAACTTGAAAACTTCAATCACACAAAACTCAACAAAATCTTCGTGAGATCCGTTAGTATAATAAAGCAAATCACTACTTTAGGTGATGTTGCAAACCCATTCATATTTTGTTATTGCATTATACATACTGTATTTTAACTTTACCATGGCTCATACCCTTCAATATAACCCATAGATTCATCAAAACAAGCACACAATGCAACGAAAACAGAATCTGTCTTAAACAGAACAGTCTGTAGTAATCTGTACTCTAATCATACTTCTGTAACTCTAAAAATTCTGAAAAATGAGGAAAACGTAAAGAATTTGTATAGCAAAACTGTGTTAAAATTTTAGCTCAAGATCACGTTCCAGTAAAAAATGAAAATTCGAACACTGGACGCAAAGTTTCTGTTTCAGCTTCAGCATCGCTTCTACTCATCTCATGGATCATCCTAAAGGCTCTACTTGGCACAAACACTAAATATACCATAAAAACACAATCATAACAGAGGCATAATTGTGTAAACACTCAAAAACATAAAGGAAAAAAGCAAAAATAAATTTATTCATTGGGTTGCCTCCCAACAAGCGCTATCGTTTTACGCCCCTAGCTAGGCATAACGCATAGTTTCAAGTATTGTCATCTTTGGTTTTCAACTTTTCAATCACACATCTAGAATTTTTTAAGGATTTAGCATGCATGCTCTCAATGACAACACTTCTAGGAAAAATACCAAAGAATTCATTTTTGTAAATAGGGTCTCTTACTATTTCAAGAAAGTCGGGGTGAATACTAATCATTTTAAGATCTCCCTTGTGGCCACTAGGTGAAGCAACTTTGTTCTTAGTGATTTGCATGGTTTTGCAAATTTGTATGGGAGTTTTTTCAATAGTTTTGACAGAAGAAAAAGGCAAACCCAAGTTACTAAAAATTTATTCCAACTTATCAATCCGGTAAGGACTCTCTTCTATCCTTTCGTTAACTACGGTTTCTTTTTCCTTTAACAATTTAAAGGCATCTCCCGCTTTAGACCCAATTTTATTAGCAAGATTATGCATTTTCTTATCCGAATCTTCAAGATGTTCTTTGGTAATCATCTTCTTTTCAATAGCATCTAATCTCTTCATAACATGTTCAAGAGTTAAAGTTGTTTCATTGATCATAAGAGGTGGTGATCCCACTAAACTTCCCAAAGCATTAAAAGCATCGAAAGATGGACACATCAAGAAATTCCCACCGATAATCGTATCAAGGACGAATCTATACCAAGTGGTGATGCCCAAATAAAAACTGCGAAGAAGAACAATGGTAGATTGCTTATGAATAGATCTATTATGAGCATTGCAAATCCTATACCAAGCATCTTTTAGGTTCTCCCCTCCCCATTGCTTAAAATTAAGAACCTCATTATCGGGAGTACACGCAGTAAAGGAAGTACTAGCCATAATGACAACGCAAGAGATCTGACGAGAAAAAGGCAAACGAAAAAGGGGGTGAATAAAACGGCAAATTGGTGAAGTGGGGGAGAGGAAAACGAGAGGCAAATGGGAAATAATGTAATTGCAAGGAGATGAGATTTATGATTAGGAACCTGGTAGATGACGATGGTGTCTCCTCGGCGCCAGAGATTGGCACGTAGAAGAGACTGCTTCCTCCCCAGCAACGGCGTCAGAAATTCCTTTGATGTGGCTTGAGACTGCGTCGGTATTTCCCCAAAGCGGAAGGGATGATGCAGCACAGTGACGGTGAGCATTTCCCTCAGTTATGAAACCAAGGTATCGAACCAGTAGGAGGATCACCACCACCTAATAAGCAGCACCTACACACAAATAACAAATACTTGCAACCCGACGCGTAAAAGAGGTTGTCAATCTCTCTACGGTAAAAAGATAGATTAGGTAATGATAGATAGGAGAGATAGATCTCTCAAGAACACAAAAAAAGGGCAAATAAAAAGGGCAGCAATATATTTTTAGGTTTTTGGTTTAGTAGATCTGAAAGCAAAGAGGCAAAAAGATAGATCGGAAAGCAATATGTTGGAAAAGTAGACCCGAGGGCCGTAGGTTTCACTAGTGGCTCCTCTCATGAGTATAGAACACGGTGGGTGAACAAATTACTGTTGGGCAATTGATAGAAGATCAAATAATCATGACGATATCCAAGGCGATGATCATTATATAGGCATCACGTCCAAGATAAGTAGACCGACTCCTGCCTGCATCTACCACTATTACTCCACACATCGATCGCTATCCAGCATGCATCTAGTGTATTAACTTCATGGAAAAACGGAGTAATGCAATAAGAACGATGACATGATGTAGATAAGATCTATTCATGTAGGAATAGACCCCATCTTGTTATCCTTAATGGCAACGATACATGTGTGCCTTGCTGCCCCTTCTGTCACTGGGAAAGGACAACGCAAGATCGAACCCATCACAAAGCAACTCTTCCCATGGCAAGAAAAATCAATCTAGTCGGCCTAACTAAACCAAAGATTCGAAGAAGAAATACAAGGCTATAAGTAATCATGCATATAAGAGATCAAAGAAGAATCAAATAATATTCATGGATAGAAACTGATCATGAACTCAAAATTCATCGGATCCCAACAAACACACCGCAAAAGTTTACATCAAATAGATCTCCAAGAGACCATTGTATTGAGAATCAAAAGAGAGAGAGGAAGCCATCTAGCTACTGCCTACGGACCCGTAGGTCTATGGTGGACTACTCACACATCATTGGAGAGGCACCTATGAAGAAGATGAACCCCTCCGTGATGGTGTTAGATTGGATCTTGAGGCTCTGGAACTTGCGGCGGCTGGATGTGTTTTTCGTCTACTCCCCTAGGGTTTTCTGAATATTTGGGTATTTATAGGCATCAGAGGCGGTGGAGGGGGGCCCCATGGAGGGCACAACCCATCAGGGTGCGCTGGGGGCCCCCTGGCGCGCCCTGGTGGGTTGTGGCCTCCACAGCCCACCTCTCTGGCACTTCTTTGGCCCACTGGGTGTCTTCTGGTCCAAAAAAATCTCCAAAAAGTTTCGTTGCGATTGGACTACGTTTGGTACTGATATTCTGCGAAGTAAAAAACAAGCAAAAACAGAAAATGGCACTTTGGCCCTCTGTCAATAGGTTAGTCCCAAAAAATGATATAAAGATGCTATAAAATGATTGTAAAACATCCAAGAATGATAATATAACAGCATGGAACAAGCAAAAATTATAGATACGTTGGAGACGTATCACGCCCGGGTTTCATCGGGAGTGCCAGAAAGGTTCCGGGGATCCATCGGGAGGGTTCACCTGCCCCGGAGGGCCCCATGGGCTGTGAGAGGGTGCACACCAGCCCCAGGTGGGCTGGCCGCACCTCCCACAAAGGCCCATGCGGCTGGAGGGTGGAGGACGAAGCCAAAGGGGGCCTCCGGCCCTTGCCTTGGGTGGCAAGGCAACCCCCTTGGCCGCCACACCAACCCTAGGGGAAACCCTAGGGCGGACGGCCCCTTCCTCTCCCCCTATATATATGTGAGGGGAGGGAGGTCTGCAGACACCTTAAGACATGGCGCAGCCTCTCCCTCCCTCATAGATCGTTTCTCCTCTAGATCGGTTCGGTATTGCTTAGCGAAGCTCTACCGGATCAGCTCCACCACCATCGCCGCCACGCCGTCGTGCTGCCAGAGAACTCATCTACCTCTCCGCCCTCGCTTGCTGGATCAAGGAGGTGGAGAACGTCATCGAGCTGTACGTGTGCTGAACGCGGAGGTGCCGTCCGTTCGGCACTAGATCGTGATGGGATCGCGGGACGGATTGCGATTTGGATCGCGAAGACGTTCGACTACATCAATCGCGTTTCTTAACGCTTCCTGCTTAGCGATCTACAAGGGTATGTAGATCCAATCTCACCTCTCGTAGATGCTCATCTCCTAGATTGATCTTGGTGAAGCGTTGGAAATTTTTTGTTTCCCATGCAACGTTCCCCAACAGTGGCATCATGAGCTAGGATTATGCGTAGATGACATCACGAGTAGAACACAAAGGAGTTTGTGGGCGTTGATATTCAGATTGCTTCCCTCCTTAGTCTTTTTCTTGATTCAGCGGTATTATGGGATGAAGCGGCTCGGACCAAACTTACTCGTCCACGTACGAGAGACAGATTCCATCGACTGACATGTAACTTTAATTTGTTGCATAAGATGGCTGGAGGGTGTCTGTCTCTCCCACCTAAGTTGAATCGGATTCGAAAAAGCGGTCCTTGTAGAAGGTTAAGTAGCAACTTGTATATCACCGTTGTGGTTTTGCGTAGGTAAGAATCGTTCTTGCTAGATACCCATAGCAGCCACGTAAAACATGCAACAACAAATTAGAGGACGTCTAACTTGTTTTGGCAGGGTATGTTGTGATATGATATGGCCAAAGACATGATGATATATACTTGATGTATGAGATGATCATGTTTTGTAATAGTTTATATCAACTTGCATGTTGATGCGGCAACCGGCAGGAGCCATAGGGTTGTCTTTAATTATTATGTGGCCTGCATGTCACTCATTAAGCGCTATGTAATGCTTTACTTTATCGCTAAGCGGTAGCAATAGTAGTAGAATCATGGTGGGCACGACAACCCCGATGGCAACACGATGATGGGGATCATGGTATTATGCCGGTGACGATGGAGATCATGCCAGTGCTTTGGAGATGGAGATCAAAAGCACAAGTTCATGGCCATATCATGTCACTTATGACTTGCATGTGATGTTAATCCTTTTATACATCTTATTTTGCTTAGGACGACGGTAGCATTATAAGGAGATCCCTCACTAAAATTTCAAGATAAAATTGTGTTCTCCCCGAGTGTGCACCGTTGCGAAAGTTCGTCGTTTCGAGGCACCACGTGATGATCGGGTGCGATAGACTCTACGTTCGCATACAACGGGTGCAAGACAGTTTTGCACGTGCGGAACACTCGGGTTAAACTTGACGAGCCTAGCATGTACAGACATGGCCTCGGAACACAAGAGACCGAAAGCACGAACATGAGTCATATAGTAGATATGATCAACATGGAGATGTTCACCATTGAAACCACCTCATCTCACGTGATGATCGGACTTGGGTTGGTGAATTTGGATCATGTAACACTCGGATGACCGGAGGGATGTCAATTTGAGTGGGAGTTTTGAGTAATATGATTAACTAAACTCATTATCTTGAACAATAGTCTAAGTAATCTTTGCAAATTTATGCTGTAGATCAATGGCTCGCGCAGTAGCTCCCCTGAATTTCAATGCGTTCCTAGAGAAAGCCAATCTGAAAGATGGTGGAAGTAACTTTGTAGACTGAGCCCGTAATCTGAGGATTATCCTCATGGCTTCCCAAAAGGCTTATGTCCTTGATGCACCGCTTGGTGCGCAACCCGCTCCAGTGTTGTCTACAGACGTTGCGAATGCCTGGCAGGCGCGTTCGGATGACTACTCAATAGTTCAGTGTGCTATGTTGTATGGCTTAGAACCGGGACTTCAAAGACATTTTGAACGTCATGGAGCATATGAGATGTTCCAGGAGTTGAAGTTTATTTTTGAGAAAAATGCCCGGATCGAGAGGTATGAGACCTCCGATAAGTTCTATGCTTGCAAGATGGAGGAGAACGGGTCTGTCAGTGAACACATACTCAGAATGTCTGGGTATTCGAACCGTCTGGCTGAGTTGGGAATTACTCTCGCGCCAGAGGCTATCACTGGCAGAGTTCTTCAATCACTGCCACCTAGCTACAAGAGCTTTGTGTTTAACTATAACATGCAAGGGATGAACAAATCAGTCGCCGAGCTGTTTGCGATGCTGAAAGTCGCTGAGTCAGAAATCCAGAAGGAGCATCAAGTGTTGATGGTCAATAAAACCACTAGTTTCAAGAAGAATGGCAAGGGCAAGAAGGGTAACTCCAAGAAGAGTGGAAAAGCAGTTGCCCCTCCCGTGAAGAAACCCAAGGCTAGACCCAAGCCAGAAACTGAGTGCTTTCATTGCAAGGGTACTGGCCACTGGAAGCGGAATTGCCCCAAGTATCTGGCCGACAAGAAGGCGGCCAACACCAAACAAGGTATATATGATATACATGTTATTGATGCGTACCTTACCAACTCTCGTTGTAGTGCCTGGTTATTTGATACCGGTTTGGTTGCTCACATTTGCAACTCAAAGCAGGAACAACGGAATAAACGGAGGCTGGCAAAGGACGAAGTGATGATGCGCGTGGGAAATGGTTCCAAGGTTGATGTGATTGCCGTTGGCACGCTCGCTCTTCGATTACCATCGGGATTAGTGATGAACCTGAATAATTGTTATTTAGTGCCTGCGTTGAGCATGAACATTATATCCAGATCTTGTTTAATGCGAGACGGTTACTCATTTAAATCAAAGAATAATGGTTGTTCTATTTATATGAGTAATATCTTTTATGGTCATGCACCCATTGTGAAGGGTTTATTCTTATTGAATCTCGATAGTGATGATACACATGTTCATAACATTGATACCAAAAGATGTAGAGTTGATAATGATAGCACCACTTTCTTGTGGCACTGCCGCTTAGGTCATATTGGTGTAAAACGCATGAAGAAACTCCATGCTAATGGACTTTTGGAGTCACTTGATTTTGAATCACTTGACACATGTGAACCATGCCTCATGGGCAGGATGACTAAGACCCTGTTCTCTGGAACAATGGAACGGGCAAGTGACTTGTTGGAAATCATACATACTGATGTGTGCGGTCTGACAAGCATTGAGGCGCACGGTGGATATCGTTATTTTCTCACCTTCACCGATGACTTAAGTAGATATGGGTATATTTACTTGATGAAACACCAGTCTGAAACGTTTGAAAAGTTCAAGCAATTTCAGAGTGAAGTTGAGAATCATCGTAACAAGAAGATTAAAATCGTACGATCTGATCGGAGAGGAGAATATCTGAGTTATGAGTTTGGCAATCACTTAAGACAATGGGGAATTGTTTCGCAGTTGACGCCACCTGGAACACCACAGTGTAATGGTGTGTCCGAACGTCGTAATCGAACCTTATGAGATATGGTGCGTTCTATGATGTCTCTTGCCGATTTGCCACTATCATTTTGCAGTTATGCTTTAGAGACAGCTGAATTCACTTTAAATAGGGCACCATCTAAGTCCGTTGAGACGACGCCGTATGAACTGTGGTTTGGCAAGAAACCAAAGTTGTCGTTTCTTAAAGTTTGAGGATGCGATGCTTATGTCAAAAGGCTTCAGCCAAAAAAGCTCGAACCCAAAGCGGACAAATGCGTCTTCATAGGATACCCAAAAGAGACGGTTGGGTACACCTTCTATCTCAGATCCGAAGGCAAAGTGTTTGTCGCTAAGAACAGATCATTTCTCGAGAAAGAGTTTCTTTCGAAAGAATTGAGTGGGAGGAAGATAGAACTTGATGAGGTTGTTGAACCTTTGCTTCAACCAGAGAGTAGCGCAGCGCAGAAAGATGTTTCTACAGAACCTACGTCAGTTGAAGAGGAAGCTAATGATAGTGATCATGAAACTTCGGATCAAGTTACTATCGAACCTTGTAGGTCGACAAGGACATGTACTGCTCCTGAATGGTACGGTAACCATGTCTTAGAGGTCATGTTGTTGGACAACGATGAACCTACGAGCTATGGAGAAGCGATGGTGGGCCCGGATTCCAACAAATGGTTAGAGGCCATGAAATCCGAGATAGAATAAATGGATCTTTAAGAAGAAGACGGACGCGGATGGTAATGTCACCGTCTATAAAGCTCGACTTGTAGCAAAGGGTTTTTCACAAGTTCAAGGAGTTGACTACGATGAGACTTTCTCACCCGTAGTGATGCTTAAGTCCGTCAGAATCATGTTAGCAATAACTGCATTTTTCAATTATGAAATTTGGCAGATGGATGTCAAAACAGCGTTCCTTAACAATTTCCTTAAGGAAGAGTTGTATATGATGCAACCAGAAGGTTTTGTCAATCCAGAGAATGCTGACAAAGTTTGCAAGCTCCAGCGTTCCATTTATGGGCTGGTGCAAGCATCTCGGAGTTGGAATCTTCGCTTTGATGAGGTGATCAAAGCATTTGGGTTTATACAAGTTTACGGAGAAGCTTGTATTTACAAGAAAGTGAGTGGGAGCTCTATAGCGTTTCTAATGTTATATGTGGATGACATATTGCTGATTGGAAACGATATAGAATTTTTGGAAAGCGTGAAGGAGTATTTGAACAAGAGTTTTTCAATGAAGGACCTAGGAGAAGCTGCTTTCATATTAGGCATCAAGATCTATAGAGATAGATCAAGACGCTTAATAGGACTTTCACAGAGCACATACCTTGATAAAGTTTTGAAGAAGTTCAAAATGGATCAGTCCAAGAAGGGGTTCTTGCCTGTATTACAAGGTGTGAAGTTGAGTAAGACTCAATGCCCAGTGACTGCAGAGGATAGAGAGAAGATGAGTGTCATCCCCTATGCTTCTGCCATAGGCTCTATCATGTATGCAATGCTGTGCACAAGACCAGATGTCAGCCTTGCCATAAGTATGGCCGGAAGGTTTCAAAGTGATCCAGGAGTGGAACACTGGACGGCGGTCAAGAATATCCTTAAGTACCTGAAAAGGACTAAGGAAATGTTTCTCGTTTATGGAGGTGATCAAGAGCTCGTCGTAAATGGTTACTTCGATGAAAGCTTTGACACTGATCCGGATGACTCTAAGTCTCAAACCAGATACGTATTTATTCTCAATGGAGGAGCGGTAAGCTGGTGCAGTTCCAAGCAAAGCGTGGTAGCTGATTCTACATGTGAAGCAGAGTACATAGCTGCCTCGGAGGCGGCAAAGGAAGGTGTCTGGATGAAGCAGTTCATGATAGATCTTGGAGTTGTGCCCAGTGCACTGGACCCAATGACTCTGTTCTGTGACAACACTGGTGCCATTGCTCTAGCCAAGGAACCAAGGTTTCACCAGAGGACCAGACACATAAAGCGATGCTTCAATTCCATCCGCGATTACATCAAGGAGGAGGGTATAAATATTTGCAAAGTGCACACGGATCTGAATGTCGCAGAACCGTTGACTAAGCCTCTTCCACGAGCAAAACATGATAAACACCAGAACTGTATGGGTGTTAGATTCATTACAATGTAAATCACATAGTGATGTGAGCTATATTATTGACTCTAGTGCAAGTGGGAGACTGTTGGAAATATGCCCTAGAGGCAATAATAAATTGGTTATTATCATACTTCCTTGTTCATGACAATTGTTTATTATCCATGCTAGAACTGTATTGATTGGAAACTGAAATACATGTGTGGATACATAGATAGCACTGTGTCCCTAGTGAGCCTCTACAGGACTAGCTCGTTGATCAAAGATGGTCAAGGTTTCCTGGCCATAGACATGAGTTGTCATTTGATAACGGGATCACATCATTGGGAGAATGATGTGATGGACAAGACCCAAACTATGAACATAGCATATGATCGTGTCAAGTTTATTACTATTGTTTTCTGCATGTCAAGTATCTGTTCCTATGACCATGAGATCATGCAACTCACTGACACCGGAGGAGTACCTTGTGTGTATCAAACGTCGCAACGTAACTGGGTGACTATAAAGGTGCTCTACAGGTATCTTCGAGGGTGTCTGTTGGGTTGGCATGGATCAAGACTATGATTTGTTACTCCGTGTGATGGAGAGGTATCTCAGGGCCCACTCGGTAATACAACATCATATTGAGCTTGCAAGCAAAGTGACTAAAGAGTTAGCCACATGATCTTGTATTATGGAATGAGTAAAGAGACTTGCCGGTAACGATATTGAACTAGGTATGGAGATACCGACGATCAAATCTCGGGCAAGTAACATAAAGATGAACAAAGGGAACTGCGTACGGGATTAACTGAATCCTTGACATAGAGGTTCAACCGATAAAGATCTTCGTAGAATATGTAGGAGCCAATATGGGCATCCAGGTCCCGCTATTGGTTATTCACCGTAGAGGTGTTTCGGTCATGTCTGCATAGTTCTCGAACCCACAGGGTCTGCACACTTAACGTTCGGGGGCGATTTGGTATTGTTGAGTTATGTATGTTGGTGACCGAAGGTTGTTCGGAGTCCCAGATGAGATCCCGGGCGTCATGAGGAGCTCCGGAATGGTCCGGAGGTAAATATTGATATATAGGAAGTTGATGTTCGGGCACCGGAATAGTTTCGGGGTTCGCCCGGGTTTCATCGGGAGTGCCGGAAAGGTTCCGGGGTCCACCGGGAGGGTCCACCTGCCCCGGAAGGCCCCATGGGCTGTGAGAGGGTGTGCACCAGTCCCTGGTGGGCTGGCCGCACCTCCCACAAAGGCCCATGCGGCTGGAGGGTGGAGGGCCAAGCCAAAGGGGGCCACCGGCCCTTGCCTTGGGTGGCAAGGCAACCCCCTTGGCCGCCGCACCAACCCTAGGGGAAACCCTAGGGCGGCCGGCCCCCTCCTCTCCCCCTATATATATGTGAGGGGAGGGAGGGCTGCAGACACCTTAAGCCACGGCGCAACCTCTCCCTCCCTCATAGATCGTTTCTCCTCTAGATCAGTTCGGTATTGCTTAGCGAAGCTTTGCTGGATCAGCTCCACCACCACTGCCGCCATGCCGTCGTGCTGCCGGAGAACTCATCTACCTCTCCGCCCTCGCTTGCTGGATCAAGGAGGTGGAGAACTTCATCGATTTGTACGTGTGCTGAACGCGGAGGTGCCGTCCGTTCGGCACTAGATCGTGATTGGATCGCGGGACGGATTGTGATTTGGATCGCGAAGACGTTCGACTACATCAACCGTGTTTCTTAACGCTTCCCGCTTAGCGATCTACAAGGGTATGTAGATCCAATCTCTCCTCTCATAGATGCTCATCTCCTAGATTGATCTTGGTGAAGCGTAGGAAATTTTTTGTTTCCCATGCAACATTCCCCAACAACAACGGCCAAGAAGGCTGCTGCTGTGGCCGCGGCTGACCTGACACCCCTCCTCCTCCCTCTCCTTCTCTTGTGCCACCCATGGAGGACGAGCTGTTGACACCCACGACGACGGTCACCGGTGCCCACAACATGCTCGATGATATGTCCGAAAGGTAAAAAAAATCCTTTATTTTTTGTTTTGATTGTGCTTGAGGTTGTAGAATGCAATGATAAGTGATGTGTTTTTACATTGAACTGTGTGCATGTAGTGTTGACGATGAAGCATTTTTCAGATTTACAAATGTTGCAAATGAAGTTTTTGTCTCTCAAGAATATGCTTCTCAAGAATTTGAAGAAACCGAAGGTGGTGATGAGAAGAATCTTGTGTTGGAGAATGAAGACAAAGAGGGGTTTCTTGATTCTATGCCAAAGGGGACAATCGGAAAATACACAACTTGTGAAGACTTATTGCTCAAGGGCACAACAACCGGGGACAATGATCTTAAAGAATCACTCGAAGCCGTCGTTGATACGTCTCCAACGTATCTACTTTTCCTCACTCTTTTGCCCTTGTTTTGGATTCTAATTTGCATGATTTGAATGGAACTAACCCGGACTGACGCTGTTTTCAGCAGAATTGCCATGGTGTTGTTTTTTGTGCAGAAATAAAAGTTCTCGGAATGGAACGAAACTTTCTGGAGATTTATTTTGGAAAATATAAAAAATACTGGAGCCAGAAACCACCGGAGAGGGGCCCCAGGGTGCGCATCACCCACCAGGGCGCGGCAGCCCCCTCCCGACACGCCATGGTGGGGGCTGGGCACCTCGGGGCCCCACTTGCCCTATCTCCGCCACTATAAATTCCTAAATTTGGAGAAAATAATAGGAGAAATAGAATTATCGCGTTTCATGAGACGGAGCCGCCGCCACCTCCTGTTCTTCATCGGGAGGCCAGATCTGGAGCCCGTTTGGGGCTCTGGAGAGGGGAATCTTCGGTCTTCGTCATCATCAACCTTTCTCCATCGCCAATTCCATGATGCTCCCCACCGGGAGTCAGTAATTTCTTCATAGGCTTGCTTGTCGGTGAGGAGTTGGATGAGATTCATCATGTAATCGAGTTAGTTTTGTTAGGGCTTGATCCCTAGTATCCATTATGTTCTGAGATTGATGTTGCTATGACTTTGCTATGCCTAATGCTTGTCACTAGGGCCCGAGTGCCATGATTTCAGATCTGAACCATTTATGTTATCATCTCTATATCTATGTTCTTGATCCGATCTTGCCTAGTCCTATGCACCTATTACATGTTATGATCCGTCAACCCCATAGTGACAATATTTGGGATACTTCGCGGTGATGACCGTAGTTTGAGGAGTTCATGTATTCACCATGTGTTAATGCTTTGTTCCGGTTCTCTATTAAAAGGAGGCCTTAATATCCCTTAGTTTCCTTATGGACCCCGCTGCCACGGGAGGGTAGGACAAAAGATGTCATGCAAGTTCTTTTCCATAAGCACGTATGACTATTTACGGAATACATGCCTACATTACATTGATGAACTGGAGCTAGTTCTATATCGCCCTAGGTTATGACTGTTATATGATGAATATCATCCAACGAGTTATCGATCCAGTGCCTACGACCTTTCCACTTATTGTTCTTGCTGAGTTACTATTGTTGCTGCTGTTGTTCCAACTGCTACAAAACTACTGCTACTACTGTTACCGCTACTGTTACTATTGCTACTGCTATCAAAACTATCATATTACTGTGCTACTGATCACTCTGCTGCAGATATTTAATCTCCAGGTGTGGTTGAATTGACAACTCAACTACTAATACTCTCAAGTATTCTTTGGCTCCCCTTGTGTCGAATCTATAAATTTGGGTTGAATACTCTACCCTCGAAAACTGTTGCGATCCCCTATACTTGTGGGTTATCAAGACCTTTTTCTAGCGCCGTTGCCGGGGAACATAGCAATATTTGTTGAGTCACTTGGGATTTATATCAATTTATCACTATGAAGAATCTGAAGGATACAAGGACCAAGATTTTTCCCTCTACTACGAGGGGAGGTAAGGAACTGCCATCTAGCTCTGCACTTGATTCACCTTCTGTTATGAGTAAGCTTGCAACACCACCACATGCTAGTAATCCTGATATGTCACAAGTTATTGATGATGCTACCTTTGATATGAATGATGCTTATGATGATGCTAGTACCATGCTTGATGATAGTGTGCCGCTAGGAGAATTTCTTGATGAACAAATTGCTAGAGCTAAAGAAAATGAAATTGCTGAAACTGATGAAGCTTATGAAACTAATTATGATTATGAAACTCCTATTAGTCCTAGCTCTCCTAAGTTTGAAATGCCTAAGATACCCAAAGATTATGTTATGGACGAGGAGATATCTAGAGAAATTCTTTCTTGCAAAGATAGAGATGATCTTAAGAAACTGCTATACAAGTACAAGAAAAAGACTTTGAATGCTAGAATGAAATGTGATCCTAAGTTTGCTACTTCACCTATCTGTGTTACCGATAAGGATTATGAATTCTCTGTTGACCCAGAGTTAATTACTTTGGTTGAATCTAATCCTTTCCATGGCTATGAAACTGAAACTGTAGTGGCACACCTAACTAAGCTGAATGATATAGCCACCCTCTTTGCTCATGATGAGAACATTCGCTACTATTACATGCTTAAGTTGTTTCCGTTCTCATTAAAGGGTGATGCTAAGACATGGTACAATACTCTTGCTCCTGGTTGTGTGCGTAGTCCCCAGGATATGATTTACTACTTCTTTGAAAAATATTTTCCTGCTCATAAGAAACAAGTTGCCTTACAGGAAATATTTAATTTTGTGCAAATTGAAGAAGAGAGTCTCCCACAAGCTTGGGGGAGGCTTCTCCAGTTGCTTAATGCTTTGCCTGATCATCCTCTCAAGAAAAATGAAATACTTGATATATTTTATAATGGACTAACCGATACTTCTAGGGACTTCCTAGATAGTTGTGCTGGTTGTCTTTTCAGGGAACGAACTGTTGAACAAGCTGAGGAATTATTGAATAAAATATTGAAGAATTATGATGATTGGACTCTTCCTGAACCACCGCCTAAACCCACTCTGAAGAAGAGGGGTATCTTATTTCTAAGTCCTGAAGATATGCGAGAGGCAAAGAAATCTATGAAGGAAAAAGGTATTAAAGCTGAGGATGTTAAGAATTTGCCACCTATTGAAGAAATACATGGCCTTGACACACCACTACCTCCACAGGTGGTAGAGGTAAATTCTTTATTAAAGTTTAATGAAAGTGACATCCCTCACAATAAACCTCCTAGTCAATGCTTATATGAGTTTGATAACTATATTATGAAGCAAGATCATTTCAATGCTCATGTTCTGAAACAATTGAAATACAATTGTGATATGATTGCTCGCTTGAGTGACTTGTTATTTAGAATCGGTAATGATGTTAGAGGTGTAGGAAAGCATGCCTCTATGGTTCAAACCCAATTAGAACAAGTAGCTAAGTCTCAAAAAGAATTGCTTGATGAAATGAATAGTAATATGCATGACTTTGTTGCTAGAGTAGTAACTAGAGGAGGTAGAATGACCCAAGAACCACTCTATCCTGAGGGTCATCCTAAAATAATTGAACAAGACTCTCAGAGAATTAATCCTGATGCACCTAGTCCTTCTAAGAAGAAAAAGAAAAAGAAAAATGATAGGATTTTGCATACCTCTAGTGAACCTGAGACACAAAAAACTCCCGATAATAATGATGTCTCTATTTCCGATGCTGAAACTCAGTCTGGTAGTGAAAATCAACCTAGTGATAATGAAAATGATAATGATGATGTTCACAATGATGCTCAACCTAGTAATGATGTAGAACCAGATTATGACGTTGAAATAGAGCCTGCTCCTGATCTTGATAACCCACAACCTAAAAATAAACGTTACGATAAAAAAGATTTTATGGCTAGGAAACATGGTAAAGAAAGAGAGCCATGGGTTCAAAAACCCATGCCATTCCCACCTAAGCCATCTAAGAAAAAGGATGATGAAGAATTTGAGCGCTTTGCTGAAATGATTAGGCCAATCTTTTTGCGTACCCGTTTGACTGATATTTTGAAGATGGCCCCTTATGCAAAGTATATGAAAGACATCATCACCAATAAAAGAAAAATACCTGAAGCTAAAATCTCCACCATGCTTGCTAATTATTCTTTTAAGGATGGAGTACCTAAAAAACTTGGAGATCCTGGAATACCAACTATACCTTGCTCCATCAAAAGAAACTATGTTAAAACTGCTTTGTGTGATTTGGGAGCCGGTGTTAGTGTTATGCCTTTCTCCTTATATAAAAGACTTGATTTGAATAAACTCACACCTACTGAGATATCATTGCAAATGGCTGACAAATCAACAGCCATACCTATTGGTATTTGTGAGGATGTGCCCGTTGTTGTTGCAAATGTTACAATCTTAACGGACTTTGTTATTCTTGAGATGCCCGAGGACGACAACATGTTGATTATCCTTGGTAGACCCTTTTTGAATACTGCAGGGGCTGTTATTGATTGCAATAAAAGCAAAGTCACTTTTCATATTAATGGTAATGATCACACGGTGCACTTTCCGAAGAAACAATTTCAAGTGAATGGTATAAATGTTATTGAAGAATCTCCGACCATCACTATTGGAAGTTTTCAATTGCCTCTACCTACTGCCAAGAAGAAATATGATATACTTATTGTAGGGGATATGCACATCCCCATTGAGGTAACTTAGTGTTTTACGAAAGTTCTTCGGTTTCATGCTAATCGGAAGTGGTTGTTAATAAGACTTGATCAACCTTATTAATGACTCATTTTTGAGAGGTATGACATCGATGAATCTAGTAAGCACAACTCTCTGCTCCCACCTTTTATTTTCTGTTTTAGTTTGTCAAATAAAATAAAATGCCATGTTTATCCTGTTTTCTGTTTTCTCCGTGCAATAAAAAATGACCAAAAAATAAAAATTCTCAGAATGCCCTGAAAATTTAACACGATATTTTTTCCAAATATTTATGAATTTTTGGTGCAAATAACACCTGAGGGGGTGCCCAGGGTGAGCAGCACCCACCAGGGCGCGCCAGCACCCCCAGGCGCGCCCTGGTGGGTGGTGGTCCCCACGTAGGCCCCCTCACTTATCTCTTTAGCCCACATCATCACCTACCTCCAGCAAAAAATCACCACAGCCACCATTTTTGTGTTCTTGCTCTCAAACCCGCGGATTTCGATCTCTTTGCTCGAAGCTCCGTTTCTGAAACTGTTTGGAGGGATTGCTACTTGGTATGAGACTCCTCCATTGCTCCAATTAGTTTTTGTCTTAGTGGGTTATTTTTAGAGTAATTAGCTACTCTTGGTGCTGCTATAGATGAGCTTGCATGTTGAATTCTTAGAGTTCTAAGTAGTTTGAATGCTCAATATGGCCTCTATGCATGCTTGGGAGTAGTTGCTAACAATCTTACAGAGTTTTGTTGACAAATTTTTGTGGACTAAAAAAAATTCAGAATTTTTATAGGAATAAAATGAATATCTTTAGGAAGTTCTCCTCCAAGAAAAATGCCAAGGGAGTCATTGGGGAATCATCGGACAATGACCTTCACACTCCAAGAAAGGTGGAGGTGCGGCCGTGCGAATGGCCGCATGATGCCTTCCTGGAGGAGGCCGGGATCCACCAAGAGTTCGCTCAGTTTGTCGCAAACGCCGGGTTAACCGAGCTCCTCGCAGATAAGTGTGACCAATATCACATCCTTACAAATTCCTTTGCGCAAAGTTTTACTTATCTAGGGAGGAACAACCCTCCTGAAGTGCAGTTTAATCTTTATGCTGAACCTCACACATTATCGCTAGCTGACTTTTGTAACATATGCTTGATCCCTTCTGATGGGGACTTGAGAGAACCTAGGCCATCTGAGTTTGAGGATTTTCTTCTCGCATTAACCATGGGTGAGGATAGAGGCGTGTCGTGCGCCACTGCTATTAGCTTACAGTCTCCCTTAGTACATTATTTTGCCTTAGTCATCACTAAGTGTTTAACCGCTAGGGAGAAGGTTAGCTCACTCAGTGCTCCTGACCTCGCTATTTTACGACGTGCACTTTATGGTGATCACACCTTTAGTATGGGGGCTATCATTGCCCGACGCTTACATCTAAATAAAACTAAGGGAAAGATACATGGTGGTATTTATGCTACTCGCTTAGCGAACCACTTTAGAATCCCCTTTCGCCCACATGATTACCTCTTACCCCGAGTTTACCTCGATCACAAGTCACTGCAGGCTCACCATTTTCTTGATGCAACTGACTCTCCACGTGATATTCACTATAACTTAGTATTTAGCAAGGAAACACGTGATATTATCCCGTTGCCTGCACCTGCTTTGTTTGATCCTATCGCCAGGAACGGATACAGGATTATGCCAGATGACATTACAGCTTTCCGGAACAACCTAGCAGCTGCTGAGGAGGAGAACCAGGGGTGGGACGCTCAGGTGCCGCCTCCGCCTCACTATGACTTGGGACCGGACGGCTACTACGGATGGTGATTACCAAGCTAGGCCAAAAGCCTAAGCTTGGGGGAGTACGTATTTCCACCTACATTACATTCATGTTCACACACATTTCATTCCAGTTGTCGGTGTTCATACTTTTTCATTGTAATATCCATGCTAGATTTGTTTTCTCACTTTCTTCTTGTGTGTTTGAAATTTTTTGAGAAAACCCAAAAACATTTCCTACTTCTTTTTAGTTTTTCTTTCTAGCTTGGTTTAATTGTAGCATCAAAAGAAAACCCAAAAAGATTTCTCGCTTCTTTTTTACTTGTTGGGAGCTTTCCCGTGTAAATAGTTTTTCTCGTTTTTGTTTTTCTTCTTTATTTTGCTTCTTTCAAGAAAAACCAAAAACTCCAAAAATATTTCAGTGTGTTTCTCTAAATTCTTTTCTTTTTACTTGAGTCATACCTAGGAGAAGACCACAATGAAATTGTTGAGTGGTTCTCATCTCCATTATTGTCTACCTAACAAGAACCCATATAACCTTGTCTTCTCCTCTTGAATAAAATGTTTGCAGATTCCAGCTTAGTCCACGGCATTCTTGCACTATTATTATCTTCTTATCGTCCGGTCGTGCAAGTGAAAGGCAATAATGACGACATTTGATGAATTGACTGTGGCAGAGAAAGGCGGGTATGAACTCAACTTGTTTTTGTTTTTGTAAATATGTTTAACCTAGTATCCCTTGATTCAGCTCATTCTGATCAAACATGTTTGCAATGACCATTAGAGATTATAGTTGTTCATGCCATGCTTAAGTAGCTAGGAGTGGATAATGATTTATCTTGAGTGTCAACATGCATTAAAATGGTTGTGATGCGGTATGATGATATGGTATCCTCCTCTGAATGTTTCAAGTGGCTTGACTTGGCACATGTTCACGCATGTAGTTGAATCAAAACCAACATAGCCTTCATGATATTTATGTTCATGGTGTCCATATCCTACTCATGCTAGTATTCAATGTTGATTATATGTAATGCATGTTCATGACCATCTTCACTCTCTAGCTGGCCGCTTCTCAATCTAACTGCTAGCCTTCGCCTGAACTAAGCGGGAATACTGCTTGTGCATCAAAACCCTTGAACCAAGTTATGCCAGATGAGTCCACTATATCTACCTATATGCGGTATTACCCTGCCGTTCCAAAGTAAATTTGCATGTGCCACCTCTAAAATTTCAAATAAACATCTGTTTTGTGTGCCTGGACCGCTCATGGAGCGACAGGGGGCGGTCAGTATCTTCCATGCTAAGCGGGTTATTCTCATGATGAGTGTTTATTCACTCGTCCTTACACGAGAGGGGCGGTTATAGGGATTCCCAGTCCCGAAATAAAAAAATCAAAAATAATTAAACAAAACTCCCCCAGGAATGTTGTTGGTTTGGACGGTACCCGTGGATACGGCTCGCCGTGGAGTGTGATTGTTGGTGGAGGGGGAGTAAACCTTTACTTTTACCGCTTGGGAACCACCGCTAATTTGTTTAGCATGGAAGATATTGATAACTCTTGGTCGTGACGTTGACAGGAAGGGTGTACCTCCCAAAATTATATCTATCTCTGTTTTAAACTTTGAGCTCTGGCACCGCTGCAAATCCATGCTTCCCTCTACGAAGGGACTATATATTTACTTTTAAGTTGAGTCATCACCTTCTCAAATAAGCGCCAGACCTGAGAGCACTATTGTCATCCTCATGCATTGTGTATAGTTGATGTTGGGTGCAGCATGAATGGATCTTTTCTACCATGAATTACAATGTTTAGTCGCTGCTTGAACTTTGGAGGTGCTCTGCATTTATGTTTTGCGGTCTCAGAAAGGGCTAGAGAGATACCACTATTGTCATATTGTATCACGATTGTTTTGCCAAAATGTTGGCGCTTGAGATGTATTATTATTGCTCGCTAGTTACTTATGATTTTGATATGAGTAAATATAATTTTTAAGAGTTATTGTCGACGTGGTTAGTCATAATCTTTGCTGAAAACCTGGGTGCTACTTAAGCATATATATGTAAACAAGAACAAAAGAGTTCATAAAAGTTTTTCTTTATCACTTTCAGTTTATCAACTGAATTGCTTGAGGACAAGCAAAGGTTTAAGCTTGGGGGCGTCGATACGTCTCCAACGTATCTACTTTTCCTCACTCTTTTGCCCTTGTTTTGGACTCTAATTTGCATGATTTGAATGGAACTAACCCGGACTGACGTTGTTTTCAACAGAATTGCCATGGTGTTGTTTTTTGGGCAGAAATAAAAGTTCTCGGAATGGAACGAAACTTTCTGGAGATTTATTTTGGAAAATAAAAAAAATACTAGAGCCAGAAACCACCGGAGAGGGGGCCTAGGGTGCGCAGCACCCATCAGGGCGCGCCAGCCCCCTCCCGGCGCGCCCTGGTGGGGGTTGGGCACCTCAGGGCCCCACTTGCCCTATCTCCACCACTATAAATTCCTAAATTTGGAGAAAAAATAGGAGAAAAAGAATTATCGCGTTTCACGAGACGGAGCCGCCGCCACCTCCTATTCTTCATCGGGAGGCCAGATCTGGAGCCCGTTTGGGGCTCCGGAGAGGGGAATCTTCGGTCTTCGTCATCATCAACCTTTCTCCATCGCCAATTCCATGATGCTCCCCACCGGGAGTGAGTAATTTCTTCGTAGGCTTGTTGGTCGGTGAGGAGTTGGATGAGATTCATCATGTAATCGAGTTAGTTTTGTTAGGGCTTGATCCCTAGTATCCATTATGTTCTGAGATTGATGTTGCTATGACTTTGCTATGCCTAATGCTTGTCACTAGGGCCCGAGTTTCCTTATGGACCCCGCTGCCACGGGAGGGTAGGACAAAAGATGTCATGCAAGTTCTTTTCCATAAGCACGTATGACTATTTACGGAATACATGCCTACATTACATTGATGAACTGGAGCTAGTTCTGTATCGCCCTAGGTTATGACTGTTATATGATGAATATCATCCAACGAGTTACCGATCCAGTGCCTACGACCTTTCCACTTATTGTTCTTGCTGTGTTACTTTTGTTGTTGCTGCTGTTCCAACTGCTACAAAACTACTGCTACTATTGTTACCGCTACTTTTACTATTGCTACTGCTATCAAAACTATCATATTACTATGCTACTGATTACTCTGCTGCAGATATTTAATCTCCAGGTGTGGTTGAATTGACAACTCAACTGCTAATACTCTCAAGTATTCTTTGGCTCCCCTTGTGTCGAATCTATAAATTTGGGTTGAATACTCTACCCTCGAAAACTGTTGCGATCCCCTATACTTGTGGGTTATCAGTCGTCAATGCAAGAAAGGCGTATGCGGAAGAGAAGAAACTCTTGAAGATGAAAAAATTGGAGGAGAGGGCGGCGGCCGAGCCGCGAAAGGTAGCTGTTGAGGAGAAGATGGCGGCGGCCAAGGAGAGGTTGGCGGTGGCCAAGAAGAAGAAGGCGGAGGCCGAGCATCGTTGGGTGCAACTTGAGGAGAGGAAGGCGGCAGCGGCCGAGGAGAAAGAAGAAAATATCATGTTCATGGATACAAGTGGTCTCAACGCAGAGCAAAAGACATTTGTTAACCTTTGCAAAGATCAATTGTTGGCGAAAAAGACCATGAGTGTGATGAGCTTGATAGTGGTGGCATGAGAGGAGGCATGGGTGACAGCCCAGGCGGCATGAGAGGATGTATGGGAGGCATGGGTAGAGGCATGGGTGGTTTGATGAGCATGATGTGAGGTGGATCTTGAGGTGCAATGAACGTCATGGGAGGTGGCTTTGGAGGTGCGATGAATGGCATGGGAGGTGGCTTTGGATGTATGGATGGTGGCATGAGAGGTATGAGTGGCGACATGAATGGCACAAATCACGCCGAGGAAGGAAAAGAAGGCAAGCATGATGCCAATGGTGAGGAGAAGGCGATCATGATGCCAATGATGCCAATTGTCTTTTTCTTTATGTTGGTTATGCTCTTTTGTTTGTGTTGATTATGCTCTATGTTTGTGATTTGCATTTGAACTTGATATGTGGATTTGAAGTTGAATTTTATATGTTTTTGCTTTATTATGTGTAGTGATTTTGCATAGTTGTGGTGCAAAAATTCGAATGTTAATTTTTTATAGCTATGGCAAATACATATGCAAATTGTAGTGTGTCTCCCCAATTTAGGGCAACTGTTGGAGCGGTTGTGCCTTATTATAGGGCAGTTGTTAGAGATGGCGATTTGTCATCCTAAAAAAACGTGTTTTTGTGTCTAATTTTTTTTACAACACCCACCTTTCGCGACTAAAAATAAGGCAGCGATTGGAGATGCTCTTTGAGAATGGTTAATAGTGTAGCCAACACCCGTCAATGATCAATAGAGGCCGAGCTCCATGGAGCTCGGTTTCAGAATAAGATTTTCTACATGACGAAAAAATTCAATTCTTTTATGAACATATGCACACATGTTACTATGTATATGCAGAAATTCATAACACTATAAGGGACAAATAGTTTTTTTTTTAAAAATGGGACGACATTATTTTGTTGGGCCGGATTTTTTTTGTATAGCATACAAATCATAATTCAAATGAGTTTTTACACATTTGTGCGGAAAACATATAAGTTTCCACGGTTTTTTTGAAACTTTTTAATATTTAAAAAAAAGGTTTCATGGAGCCCGTCCTCCAAAAGTTCGCACTCAGCCAACACCCTAGCATATTTAGTTGTCGCGTCACTTATAGCCAACATAATAGTCCATATAGTTAGTCATACTAAAATATTATATATGACCCATCTTTTTCTCTTAGAAAGGATGTTGGAACTCGTGCTACATTCGTTGTAAGTTTATAGCCCGCTTTGCTTCTCTGGCTTCTCCTCTCTTCTTCAACTAGTCATAAATCTTTTATAACCCGTCTAAAACACTTTATTGTATTTGCTTTTAACTAATCCGTCCCACCTGAATTTAACTGGGTTGTCTACCTTACTTTTTCAGTCACGTAAGCACACCCGTAAGGTACAAAGCAATAATAATTACATAGATGTAGCGTTGTGGGAGAGCCGTTTTGGCTCTAGGGAGCATATGATCTCGAGTGAACCAGTAAATTCAAGGCAAATAGTAAAACAAATAAGAAAATCTATTTTTTGGTAGATGATTATGTTAGTGTAAAAAGCGTGCTTAACAATTTTCATGCGAAATGGGATAGCAGTGCTTCATTGGTGGAAAAAACAAAATTAAGAGTAACATTTGAAGGTAACATTTGGTGTTCAACTTGTTTTTTTTTTTTTGCACGGGTAAAATTGAGAAAGTCTTTCACCTAGAAATTTGCAGGTAGCGTTTGGTTGTGAATAAATACATCAATTTGTTTAACATTTGGATAAGTATTTATCTTTTATATTTTGATTTTTCGCCTTGAAATTTTCTGATTTTTTTCTATTTGTTTTTACTGTTCACTAGGGGCAGATGAGCCGGGGCTTGGAGCTGATTTACCATATTTATCTTCATATTTTATGTCAAGCTAGTTTGCAAGAACCATCGGAACGATGTTCTCTTTTGTGTTGGACGTAGTTGCTATATGTTCAATTTGTGTTACTGGAACTATTAATATTATGCATCATACTACAAAGTTCTAAACTATCATTTTTGTCCATGGAACTCTCCTTCACCTGGGATGCGCCACGAGGAGACACCCTAGTCCCTAGGGATAACTTTACGCCCTACATTCCACACCAACACACCACCTCCATCATTTCCCCCACCTCCGGCCGCTGAAAAAAACCGTTGGAGGCTTGAGAGATCGACAGGTTCGGCCACTCATAGCCCTCTTTTTCTCAAGATTTACTTTAGAGAGTGGGAGGGTTTGAGAGAACTCACAAATATAGCATATATAACAAAAAGAGGTTGAACACTTTGATTTTTGGGACGGCTTGGATAGACATAAATACTAACCGGGAGACTGTTGGAAGATGAGTAGCGCCATGGATGGACTCTTGATTTCCCAATAGTAGTGCCAGAAGCTGCGAGATTTGAGGGGACTGTTTGGTTGCGTCCAGATCTTAACTCCAGGAAGCAAGCCACTCGTAGGGGAGAAGGGGATGGGACGGGAACTGAGGGCTGACCGCTCTACTGCCTTGTTGGTTTCATAGTTGCATGATGGACGAAATGGCTAGGGATTGAGGCGACAGTGCAATGACAGACCACTAACATTCATTGTGATCATAAATGACACGACTGACTTTTGAATTTCGGAACAAATCTAGTGCACTCTGGTAATCTAGGAAGGGGGGTGTTTTATCTGGTGTTGTAGGGCCTGTCCTGCTTCTGCTGGATCATAGCTCTGTCGATGGGTGGGTCGTTGTGGTTTGTAGTCTGGATCTTAATGAAAATCGGGGGGCAACCCCTTCTCCTAAAAAAATCTAGGAAGGGGGAGGAAGATGTATTTTCACCGTGGGACCGCTTGATGATGTGGCTTGATGTGGCGTTATGAATGTGCAGAACTGCTAATCTGACACAACCGATGGCATGCTATACCACCCGCGCCATCATATTGATAGAAAGGACTACGCTTGGATGTTATTGGAAAAACTACCATGGCAATAGACCCGGCAGCCAACACATGGCACCTACCGCCAGAGCCAGAGGCGACAGGATCTGTCGCCACGGCTCATAGAGGCAACCCGTGTATAACCAGAAATTGAGCGAGGCAGGTACTTGCAACGAAACAGCCTGTCCACGTCGAACCTGCCGCCACTCCTTGTGTCGGCAACTGAGCTATGTAGACGTCCTGTGACGGCAACGTGTAACGCGGCCATTGAAGAGCGCATGCAGCAATGCCACCTCTTTTCAAGCGTTGAAACTCCATACTAATTAACGATGTGGCGGCCACCTTATCACACACTCTAATCAAGTACTCCCTGATCTAAAAGGTCCTATATTTCTTTACAGAGGAAGTACTAGTGAACATTCTATCTTTTATAGTTGTGGAAATGCGGCCACCTTGTCGCGGAAACTCCGTACCAATTACCAAGTGCATGCATGCTAGTACGACCATTCGAAAGAAAAAGGCTAAGCAAGTCTGCTAGGTATAGTGGCGCGGTCACAACAACTCACAACTCGATCAATCACAAAGACACTATGAGATGTACACCTACAAAGCTCAGCGTGCCCCTACAGTCCATGGCGGCAGGCTCCATGTTTCCTCTTCGTTCCGGTTTTCATCTCCGCCTCAGTTGAAAACATGTGATGCAAAGGATGCCGTCATGGGCTGTGGCAGCAGGCCTTGCCGCCTTTGGTTGTGGCGGCAAGTGCCACGTTTCGCATGTCGGGCCTGCCTTCACGGTAGTTTTGGTAATTGCTTGTGTGTGTAGTCTTTTCGTCACTACACTTGCACAGGTGCTCTAAAATGACAAAAAATCATGGAGAGGCTGCATGTCAAGAGAAATGAGGTAGCGGGGGCTCCTATTTAGATATAGTAGACTTGGGTATATTCAACTCTGTAATAGTTAGTTCTAAATTGAACATCTTATTTACATCTTGGCATGCGATGTTTACTTGGGCTTTGTTTTGCATGACTGATCTCATTTCATCCTAAACTTCACCAGGGTTGCACGTATCAGGGACTGAAAACAGCCTTGCCTGACAGCATATGCTATTGCTGACAAATTAGGTAGTTGGTTTCATCCCTCGGTGTACAAAGCTAGAATGTTAACTGAAAGCATGTGCTCTTGCATGCTCTTTGTACTTAATTAGTGTAACTGGATGGAGACAAGGCAAGTTGAGGTTTCAAGAAAAGACAAAAAGGGCAGAGTGGAGGCCGTTTCAATCTTTCCTTGTTTGCTTTGGAAGGTTGTTCATCACGAATAGTACTTGGTACAAAAGACCAATCAAGAATCAACAATTGTTGCCTAGCAAAACAAAGGTCAATAATTTTTGTTTCGAGGCTGCATTTAGCTTCCACTAGCTAAGGATTAGTCTGGAAGAAAGCCACATCTAGTACCACCCAATAGCTGTAGCTGAGCCACCATGCATGATGATATATTTAGGGTTAGAACAGTTTTAACATGCTCCTTCTTACCCCTCTTTTCACATAAAAGGTAAGAGTATATAGTAGATCTGAACCGTTGATCTTATTAATTAGTGACATGGTTAACTTTTGCTATCTTCTTACCTTACGTGTAAAAAGAGTGGGTAAGAGCGAACACCTCAAAATTTGTCTTAGGGCTAAACACGGTAGTGCAAGCTTCAAATTAAGATAGGAATTTGATGAGCCTAGCAGGTGTGTGATGCAAATAATAATTTATCTAGGCGATGCATTTTCCTGCTGATCTGAACACGCATGCATGTGTCACACTCTCCTATAAAACCCACCACTCTCATGCACTCCTCCACCACAGCCACAACCTCACCGACCAACAATTCAGCAATGGCTTCCATGACCTCCATCCTCTTGCGCTGCTCACTCCTAGTTCTCCTCCTTGTCCAGTCCACACACTCCTCCGTCACCCCGAAGCCCAAGAACGCCATTGCCGAGGAGCACAAGCAGCCTCATCCTTCCAGCCCGAGCACCTACATCGTCCTCACCAACCACCTCGCCAAGCCGTCCAAGTTCGACACCCTCTAGCGCTGGTACGCGTCCATGGTGGGCAAGAACTCCAACCGCATCCGCCACACCTACGGCACCGTGATGCACGGTTTTGCGGCTCGTCTCACGGACGGCGAGGCCCAGCGCATGGCGACCGTCCCCGGCGTGTCCCGCGTGTACAAGGACAGGGTGTACCATACCCAGACCACGAGGTCGCCGTGGTTCATGGGCCTCCACGACGACTTCGGCGCGTGGCCCGACGCCGAGTTCGGCGACGGCGTCATCATCGGCTTCGTCGACACCGGCATCTGGCCGGAGCGCGCTAGCTTCAACGACGCCGGGCTCAGCCCCGTCAGGTCCACCTGGAGGGGCAAGTGCGTGGACGCCCCGGGATTCAACGCCAGCTTGTGCAACAACAAGCTCGTTGGCGCCAAGTCCTTCGTCGCCGGTTGGAGTCCGAGGGACATCGTGGGGCACGGAACGCACGTGGCGTCAACGGCGGCAGGCTCTGAGGTCCCCCGGGCCGATCTCTTCAAGTTCGCGGGCGGGAGAGCGAGCGGCGTGGCGCGCATGGCAAGGATCGCCATGTACAAGGCGTGCAACCGAGGATGCCTTACCTCGGACCTTGTCGCAGCGATCGACGCCGCGGTGAGCGACGGCGTGGACCTCATCTCCATGTCCCTCGGAAGCCACGCGGAACCCTTCTACGACGACCTCCTCGCCGTCGCCACGTTCGGCGCTGAGCGCAGAGGCGTCTTCGTCGTCATGGCGGGCGGCAACCAAGGCCCGGAAGCGTCAGTCATATCCAACGTGGCCCCGTGGATGACCACCGTCGGCGCGGCCACCACGGACCGGGTGTTCCCGGCGACACTCCGGCTCGGCAACGGTGTGGAGCTCACCGGGCAGTCCCTGTACAACATCCCGTTCTCCGGCGCGGGCATGGTCCCGCTAGTGGGCAGCTACTGCGGCAAGGGTGATGACCTGACGCCCGACAAGGTCATGGGCAAGGTCGTGGTGTGCTCCGATGGTGCAGGAGCTTCGGCCGGCTTTTACGTGCAGAGAGCCGGCGGAGCCGGGATGGTTTCCGCCGACAGTACGGAACGGTTCTGGGACACGGCAATGGCCGAACCCTTCAACCTTCCCGGTCTCCTGCTCAGCTCCACCGGCGGCAAGAAGCTGGCCGATTACATGTCGTCCGTAGCGTACCCGGTGGCGTCCTTCACCTTCACCTGCGCCACGGTCACCGGCGAGAACCGGGCGCCGATGGTGGCGGGCTTCTCCTCGCGGGGGCCCAACCCGATCGCCCCCGAGATCCTGAAACCGGACGTCATCGCGCCGGGAGTGAACATCCTCGCCGCCTGGTCTGGTGCCGCCCCGCCATCTCACTCCGACATGGACCCGCGGAGAGTGGAGTACAACATCATCTCCGGGACGTCGATGGCGTGCCCGCACGTCGCCGGCGTGGTGGCCCTGATCAAGAAGCGGCACGGCGACTGGACGCCGGCCATGATCCGTTCGGCGCTGATGACGACCGCCGGCCCGCTCGACAAGAACGGCAGGGACATCGTGGACAGCGGCAGTGCCGTCGGCGCCGCCGTCATGGGCGCGACGCCGCTGACAGCCGGGGCCGGGCTGGTGCTCCCGCGGCTCGCCATGGACCCAGGCCTGGTGTACGACGCCGGCACGCAGGACTACGTCGACTTCCTCTGCACCCTCAACTACACGGTGGAGCAGATGCGGCAGTTCGTCCCGGAGCTGAGCAAGTGCGCGAGGACGATCCCGGGCGGCGTGGCCAACCTCAACTACCCGTCGTTCGTGGTGGTGTTCGACGGCCGCACCCGCGTCCGCACGCTGACGCGGACGGTGACCAAGGTGTCGGCGTGGCCTGAGAGTTACAATGTGACGGTCGCCGCGCCGGACGATGTGAAGGTGACCGTGACGCCGGCGACTATGGAGTTGAAGCGGCCCAAGGAGAAGATGAGCTACACCGTGGAGTTCAGGGCCATGGCTGGAGCGAAGGCGAGGCCGGCCGGCACGTGGGACTTCGGCCACATCGCCTGGGAGAACAGGAAGCACCGGGTCAGGAGCCCCGTCGCCTTCAAGTGGGACAACTGATGCCATGAAGGACGGCGTACGTACTAGAATAATGCTGTGTGAGTCTGATTGCCTAACTCTGAGAGAGAGTAATGTTGTGTCAGTTGATCCGTCGTGAAGAAGAAGAAGAATCAGCATGTGTTGCGAACTGAATAATTATCATATGTTTCTTCTACTGTTCAATTGCATCTAATAATTGTGTCTGAACTCTGAACCATCGTCGTCCAACTTGTTGGAATCATCGTTTCAACTAGCAGCAAAGATGCGAGCCTTGTTTATATTTTGAATAAGTAATTCAATTTTTATTTTTATTGCATGTATTTTTTTAATGTTTAGCTGGTTGGAATTGTTTCTTTTGTTTGGGTTTTATATGATGGAAAGAAGGTCTAGATTCGTTTTGACACGGTTCATTGGTGCAATAAAGTTATTTATAAAAAGTTTACAGCCGTTTTCTTTTTGTCCTTGCGTGTAGAGATGTCTAACTTGTTTTTTGTATTGAGCGACAAAGACCGTCCGGTGGCATTCATTTCATGTTTCAAATAGAACGAAAGTGTTTTAAGGATCATGCGATTGAAATTTTGAACGAATCATGATTTATTTATGGTAAAGAGTTAAGTATTACAGGTTCGGTACAGAACAAATCATTCTAAATATGATGCACCAAATTGAAAATATTTTTTTAGTCTGCCTCTGGGTAAATCATTAGTGTTTTTCCTTTTTTGTCCTTGTGGAATTTCTTCAACATGTGAGGCATGGCGACATATAATAAGAGAAGCAGAATCAGTGCTATAATATTTCTTAACTGTATTGTTTCTTATCATGGTGCCAGGGACTTCTTCTTGCATGAACTTTGTGTATTATATTTGTATTTGGCATGCTATGCCTTCATCGTACTGATCTGAGAGTTTTAATAGGCGAACAATTTTAAAATTAGTAGCATCAAAGTGTTTTTTGTAGGTGTGAGTATTGTCGATAGAGTGAGATTTTCTGATCTTGCATGGTGAGCGAAGGATGGTGGGGTGAGCGACGATCATAATGGCTGTAGAGGTTTAGTAGATCGTAACTCAACAGTAGGTAATGCAAAAAAAATAAAAAGGGAGGAAAATAATCACTAATCGTTTTTATAGGAAAACATTGGTTTTCCTTTTTGTATTTTTTCGGATTATTGTTCACGCGGATACCCTGTGTTGGTACTATTCCGGTTTATATTTTAGGTATTGTTCGTACAAAAAAAAAATCCGGTGGATATGCGTATATTTCAGTTTATTCAGTGGGCATGGAAACAGGTCATACGAAGCACTGTTTCCATACAAAGTTACTGTTTTGAAACCGGTGTTCTCTTAAATTCAGATTTCACTAAAACTGTTAGAGGAAAATAAAATCGTGGGGCAACAGTCTATAAAAATGAATCTAAGGAATAATAAAATGAGTAATGCTCTTTTAAACAATAAAAAAAAGTTGGCACCCAAGATGCTATCTTTTCCTTGAATTTTGGCTTCGTGGTAAAATTGGAGTGGAAGGACGGTCACTTTATTATCATTGAGAGCAATGCCAATAGGTAAAATTAATTATTACATAATATGAATATAGATCGCATCAAACTAAGTTGGTATTTGTTAGGCCCATATTTTTAACACTAAGAGCAATGTCAATATGTAAAATTAATTATCACATAATATGAATATTGATCAGATCAAACTAAATTGGTATTTATTCGGGTTTTTTACCTCTGTGTTTTTAAATAATCCATTAGATCTCTGTGTTTTTTTACTTTAGGTAATTATCTATGAGTAAGTCTAAAAGATAGCATGATACAATTGTATTAGAGAAAACCGGTAACTAAGTAGGAATAATAATAATAATAATATCGGAGTACTTGTACATGTAAGAGGGCAATAAAATATACATAAAGATCTTCTTTTGAAAATGTAAAAATATATGATGATATACAACACTACAAAAGAATACATTTTTAATGGATACTATTCATAAAAAATACTTTTTATATTAAAATTAAGTGGTACTATTCATAAATAATACTTTTCATAAAAATCCTTCTGGAAATCTGAAACCCTATGTTGTTTTCTGTACGTAAAAAAGTGTTTTTTTCTTCTGAAATATTGTTCACAACCGGGGGACTATTTACACATGATAATATTCACTGTTGGACACATAAATAAATAGTACTCCCTCTGTCCCAAATTAAGTGACTCAACTTTATACTAACTTTAGTACAAAGTTAGTACAAAGTTGAGTCACCTATTTTGGGACGGAGGGAGTAGAAGATTGAATGATTAATATTCACGGTTACTATTCGCATGTTGGACACGTAAATGAACAGTAAAAATTAAAACAAATTTAAAATTAAAGCTTACTGCCTTAGTAATTTTTACTTTAGGTAATTATCTATAAGTAAGTCTAAAAGATAGCATGATACAATTGTATTAGAGAAAACCGGTAACTAAGTAGGAATAAAAATAATAATATCGGAGTACTTGTACGTGTAAGAGGGCAATAAAATATACATAAAGATTTTCTTTTGAAAATGTAAAAATATATGATGATATACAGCACTACAAAAGAAGACATTTTTAATGGATACTATTCATAAATAATACTTTTTATATTAAAATTAAGTGGTACTATTCATAAATAATACTTTTCATAAAAATTCTTCTGGAAATCTGAAACCCTATGTTGTTTTCTGTACGTAAAAAAGTGTTTTTTTTCTTCTGAAATATTGTTCACAACCGGGGGACTATTTACACGTGATACTATTCACTGTTGGACACATAAATAAATAGTAGAAGATTGAATGATTAATATTCACGGTTACTATTCACATCTTGGACACGTAAATGAACAGTAAAAAATAAAAAAAATAAAAAATAAAGCTTACTGCCTTAGTAATGAACAGTAGAGGATTGAAAAAAAAGAAAAAGATTAATATTCACAGTTACTATTCGCATGTTGAACACGTAAATGAACAGTAAAAATTAAAACAAATTTAAAAATAAAGCTTACTGTCTTAGTAATTTTTACTTTAGATAATTATCTATAAGTAAGTCTAAAAGATAGCATGATCCAATTGTATTAGAGAAAACCGGTAACTAAGTAGGAATAATAATAATAATATCGGAGTACTTGTACGTGTAAGAGAGCAATAAAATATACATAAAGATCTTCTTTTAAAAATGTAAAAATATATGATGATATACAACACTACAAAAGAAGACATTTTTAATGGATACTATTCATAAATAATACTTTTTATATTAAAATTAAGTGGTACTATTCATAAATAATAATACTTTTCATAAAAATTCTTCTGGAAATCTGAAACCCTATGTTGTTTTCTGTACGTAAAAAAATGTTTTTTTCTTCTGAAATATTGTTCACAACCGGGGGACTATTTACACGTGATACTATTTACTGTTGGACACATAAATAAATAGTAGAAGATTGAATGATTAATATTCACGGTTACTATTCGCATGTTGGACACGTAAATGTACAGTAAAAATTAAAAAAAAAATAAAGCTTACTGCCTTAGTAATGAACAGTAGAGGATTGAAAAAAAAGAAAAAGATTAATATTCACGGTTATTATTCGCATGTTGGACACGTAAATGAACAGTAATAATTGAAACAAATTTAAAAATAAAGCTTACTGCCTTAGTAATTTTTACTTTAGGTAATTATCTATAAGTAAGTCTAAAAGATAGCATGATACAATTCTATTAAAGAAAACCGATAACTAATTAGGAATAATAATAATAATATCAGAGTACTTGTACGTGTAATAGAGCAATAAAATATACATAAAGATCTTCTTTTGAAAATGTAAAAATATATGATGATATACAACACTACAAAAGAAGACATTTTTAATGGATACTATTCATAAATAGTACTTTTTATATTAAAATTAAGTGGTACTATTCATAAATAATACTTTTCATAAAAATCCTTCTGAAAATCTGAAACCCTATGTTGTTTTCTGTACGTAGAAAAGTGTTTTTTTCTTCTGAAATATTGTTCACAACCGGGGGACTATTTACACGTGATACTATTCACTGTTGGACACATAAATAAATAGTAGAAGATTGAATGATTAATATTCATGGTTACTATTCGCATGTTGGACACATAAATGAACAGTAAAAATTAAAAAAGAAATAAAAATAAAGCTTACTGCCTTAGTAATGCACAGTGGAGGATTGAAAAAAAAGGGAAATGAACAGTAAAAGATTGAAAAAAATCAAAAAAATGAGAAAAAGGGAAAGCTTCCCGCTTTAGTATATAGTGTATATTCTGTAGACCTACGGACTTACGTTTGCACTGGTCTTAGTGGCTAACATGCATATTTTCTTGGCAGTTTTGCTAATTCTCAGTCGACTGAGACTTTGTTATGTCTCAGTCGATGCTATATTCCCTTGATCTTGTATGGAGTATATCACTTGACTTAGACTTGGTTAAATCTCAGTCGACTCAGATCTAGCCACATCCTTTTTTAGTGATGCGTTCATGTTGGGTATAGTTTCTTGAGATGGGTCGTAGGAGTACCTCCAAACTTGTTGATGACATGTGCGCCAATACCAAACAGACATAGGTTGATTCGTCTTCACAGGAGGCAGCCTGGCCCCGCGGTCCCTTCTTTTTTTCAATTACATAAACCATTGCGTCGTTACATCAACAGTGCCAGTGCCAACTGTAAATGAAACAATCTTCTTCGACACTTCGAGACGGCTTGGCTAAATGAATGCATTCAAATTTCAACACGATAGCTATATGTAAGTTGACTGAATTTTTTATTTGGGTAAGACGATTTATAGGAGAAGTAACGGTTGAAGGAGGAAGAAGAGAGAAGAACGACCGTTGGATCTTTATTAATATAATGACCTACCTAAAATAAATTTTCAGATGACTTACATATAGCCGGTCCCAAATTTGAAAACGAACTTGGGATTGAAAAACTGCATATGAGGCTTATATAATACTTCAAGAGGAAATACTAGTGCACGCTTATCATGGTCTAGACCCCTACCCATGTGAGAGAGGCTGGTACTCAATTCTTTATCTGTTTTGTCATTTTCCATGACTTTCGAGACTTGCACTTATCTATGCTATTATGTTCTGTCTCTCCGAGACTCCCCATGTGCGCTTGGGGGTGGTCGTCGAAGAAGGCTAAATCAGGGATCTGAAGCAACTTAGTCAGCAGGCTGTGTTTGTCGAGTTGCCACCAAAGCTCTATAATAGAGGCATCTGATGTGGAGAGTGATGATGAGTATGATTCATAGGATTATGTTCACTATGAGACAAAGGGTGATGGAGATGGAGAGTATGATGATGATGATGATGAGGATGAAGCTGAGGAGGATATCATTCCAGAGAGGCCTAATGTCAGAGATATTCCAGTTCCACGGTGGGGCATCCCAGAGTACTTGGTTTATAGACAGGATAATATCTTACTCCCATATGAGTGTTGAGATTCCCCCGAGAGAAGGGTGAAGCAGCAAATATTTCCCTCGGTTAGAGAGCCAAGGTTATCAGTCCAGTAGGAGCTTCCAAGCTAGACAAGACAACAACACCTACACACATGGCACAAACAAGCTTGTCCTGAACACGGCAAGAGGGTTGTCAAGCCCCTTCTCTTGTTAGTTACAATGTAAACCACAAGTGATAGAGATATAGATCGTAGCAAGGTGAAAACGACAAATAGTAGGTAGCAATTGAGTAGAAGAATTCAGTAATGGAGAATAGACCCAGGGGCATAGGTTCACTAGTGACACCTCTCTCGAAAACATGTGAATTTTATGGTGAAAAATTGCATTTGGGCAATTGACCAGATTGCAATATTTATGACTATGATCATTCATTGTATAATCTCATATAGGCATTACATCCATGATAAGTAGACCGTTAATCCAACTAATTCAACTACTAATACTCCACCAAAAAATCGCTATCCAGCATGCATCCCAAGGTATTAATTTTGCAAGAAACTGAATATCACAATAAGAAAGATGACATAATGTAGACAGGAAGAAACCAATCAATATAACAAAATCCCATCGTTTTACCCTTAGTGACAACAAGACAATACTAGTGTTGGACCTTATTGTCATTGGGTCACAGCATCGCACGATTGAACCCACTACAAAGCACCACTCCCTCCGAAGAAAAAACCATCGAAGTTGGCCAAAGAAGATAGATAGACCAGAGAGGATGCAAAGCTATTTAATTATACAACAAATAAAACCTCACAAGATTCAATTGATTTCAATGAACAATCTGACTATAAAGTGACAATTCATCATGTCCCAATAAACACACCACCGATTACATCAAATTGATCCCAATCATGTGAGAAGCTCACATGAACACGGTATTGAAGATTGAGAGAGAGAGAGAGAGAGAGAGAGAGAGGGAGAGAGAAAGAGAGAGTCATCTAGCTACTCTATGGACCCTAAGGCTCTCATGGAACTACTCACACATCATCATGGAGGCTACAAGGTTGATGAAGAAGGCTTCAGCAAGGGCCTTCCCCTTCGGCAGAGCTCCGGAACAGGCCTCCAGACTAGATCTTCGTGAAACGGGTGTTGGAAATATGCCCTAGAGGCAATAATAAAATGGTTATTATTATATTTCCTTGTTCATGATAAAAGTTTATTATCCATGCTAAAATTGTATTGATTGGAAACTCAAATACATGTGTGGGTATATAGACAACACCGTGTCCCTAGTAAGCTTCTATAGGACTAGCTCGTTGATCAAAGATGGTCAAGGTTTCCTGGCCATAGACATGAGCTGTCATTTGATAACGGGATCACATCATTAGGAGAATGGTGTGATGGACAAGACCCAAACTATGAACGTAGCATATGATCGTGTCAGTTTATTGCTATTGTTTTCTGCATGTCAAGTATATGTTCCTATGACCATGAGATCATGTAACTCACTCACACCGGGGAGTACCTTGTGTGTATCAAACGTCACAACATAACTGGGTGACTATAAAGATGCTCTACAGGTATCTCTGAGGGTGTCTGTTGAGTTGGCATGGATCAAGACTGGGATTTGTTACTCTGTGTGATGGAGAGGTATCTCAGGGCCCACTCAGTAATACAACATCACAATGAGCTTGCAAGCAAAGTGAATAAAGAGTTAGCCACGGGATCTTGTATTACGGAACGAGTAAAGAGACTTGCCGGTAACGAGATTGAATTAGGTATGTGTAGGAGATATGCCCAAGAGGCAATAATAAATGTTATTATTTATCCCAATGTTCCTAATTAAGTTTATATTCCATGCTATAACTTCAATGATTCTCGAGTCTACAATATCCACGAGGACCGGAGGGAAACTCATTTGCACGTGTGGTATAATAAACGGTAAAATGTATTCCTAGTCTTGCCTCTAAGACTGGCTCAAGTATTGCATGATGATCCTGTTTTCCTGATCATGGGCATGGCTATGCCGGCAATTTTGAGGGCGCAATGTTGGTAGAACACTTGTGTTGAATCGACCCGAATTGATGTTATGCTATGAGATTCATTCGTCACAAGTTAATGGTTAATAACACAGAGATGGTTAACGTTTGCATGATTCCTTAGACCATGAGAGTATCGTGTTTCTTCATGCTTGCTTCATGAACTTTGGGGTTTGTTAAACGTCATCCGTAAATGGGTGGCTATTACGGCGGCTTACGGGTTCATGGAAAAGTATGTCAAGTAACTTGATAGCTCAAGATTGGGATTTGCTCCTCCGACGATGGAGAGATATCTATGGGCCCTCTCAGTGTTACGGTATCCATCATCGTCTGGCCAGACACTTTGTGATTTGATCACGGGGATGCCGGAACACGGAACGAGAAAAGAGAACAATACCGGTAACGAGGTAACTGGCATAGTGGACAAGGTGTTGATCCACAGGGATGCCAACATGTCTCACCTTGGGTATTTGTAACATATCGTGAAGCAACAGGAATAGCACTCGGCAACTGGAGGTTCACTCGAATATTCATTCGTCTGGGTATAGGGGTCAATATGGGTGTCCACGGCTCCGATGTTGATCATTGATCGGAAGGGGTTCCGGGTCATGTCTATACTTCACCGAACCTATAGGGTCACACGCTTAAGGGTCATCTATCTGTTGAATACTAGACAGGGAGTCTGAGAGAAATTCACCGAAAAAGTTTCGGAGACAACGGAAGAGTTCCGGAGAGAGAACACCGGAAGAGTTTCGGTAAAATCGAAAAGTTGTTTCGGAGTGTACCATTAAGTCAAATTGGTTTCAGCACATGCCTGGAAATTATTGGAGGGTACCAGAATTGTTCCGGTAACTTCTGAGATTTTTCAGAGACAAAAACCGGAAATGTTCCGGACTGCCGGAACCGCTTTAGTTGCTTTTCACAGATGAAAATCACTAAACCGAAAAGTTGTTTCGGAGTACACCATTAAGTCAAATTGGTTTCGGCACACGCCTGATAATTCTTGGAGGGTGCCAGAATCATTCTGGAAACTTCTGGGAATTTTCCGGAAGAAAAACCGGAAATGTTCCGGAGCTGCCGGAACCGCTTTGTTTGCTTTTCGTAGATGAAAATCACTAATCCGGAATTGTTTTGGAACGCGTCAAAAATTATTTTAGTGGGTATTGGAAATGTTCTAAGCCCACATAAATATTTTCGGTTCGAACGGACGCTGAAAAATGTCGTCGTGAATAGTGAAATCAGCTTTATGGTTACTTTTTGGAAAACCACCTTTTTGGGCTTTTGCTCCAAAATATCTTGGAGATGACATGGATGGATGTGGCTGAAATTTCAGCCCCTCCACCCCTCCTTCTCCTATAAATAGAGGTGGAGGGGGCTGCCCAAAACTCACTCTTTCTCAACATACACAAGCCATGCATGATCTGGCCTTCTCTCTCCCTCCCAGCGAAATAGTTTCGTAGAGCCGAAAGGCTGTCTGGGTTCCGGTGGGAACTAGTTCTGGACGGCGAAGCCCTGCCGGATAGATGACACCGTATGTGTGCATCTCTATAGAGAGATCGTAGTTTCGGTCTTAGTTCGAGAGTGCCTCCCGAAGGGCTGTCCGAGTGACTGTCCGAGTTTCGAAGGTCCTCCCGAAGGGCTGTCCGTGTGACCGTCCGAGTTTCGAGAGGTCCTCCCGAAGGGCTGTCCGAGTGACCGTCTGAGTTTCGAAGGTCCTCCCGAAGGGCTGTCCGCGACACCGTCCGGGGGACTGTCCAACCGCCTCCCGGAGGGCTGTCCGAGGGGCAGATGAGGGTATACATCCTCGCGGTTGGGAGGTTGTAAATCCTAGCTGTGGGGATCTGCACCGCCGATCGTCATCGACTCTACTTCCGATGCGCTACGAGTCGGTAACGAAAAAGATCTAACCATGTATGCAGTCTCCATAGTGGTCCTGGGCTGGTGCGTAGGTCGGAAATTTTTGTTTTCTGCTGCGTTACCCTACAGTGGCATCATGAGCCGTGCTATGTGTAGATGCCGGTTGCGATCTAGAATACATAGAGATGTATGGGTGTTGCACAATATAATTAGGTAGTAGATGAGTTCTATTACTGAAAATTATTTCTGTGGGTAGCAGATGAAATCTGTTACCCGATGTTCTTGTTGCTTCCCTGGGATTTGCACATTTCTGATCTTGATAACAGCATGGTGGGGTTTCAATGTTCTGACAATCCGCGATCTTGATTGATCAACGAAGTGCTAACAGTTCATTGAATTCCACTGTAGTTAAAAAGAAAGATGAAATTTCGCAGACGAAAGGGCAATGCAGATATGATCTGCACGGGGGTCATGCGTATGAAGAAGTTCAGTATGGGGCTCGAGATTTTATTATCTTGTGTTTCATACACCCCGCAAAGTTAATCTAGCAAGTTGAACTATCATACTTGATGATGGACGTTGGTAGCTTCGGTTTGTTTCGAAACCTTAGAAGCCACGAAAAACAAGTTCTTGCATAAACCAATTAGAGGCGTCTAACTTGGTTTTGCAGGAGGGTTTGCATGTGCATATGATGTGGTATAGCAGTGCTCATAATAATTTGATTATGTATGAGGTGACTATATGATGTAATTTGATTAACATGACCTGCGTGTCATGATTTGGCATGATGGCTGGAGCCATATGATTGTCACTTTAATGACCTGCGTGTCAACCTTAAGTAATGCACTTATTTTATTAGCTATAAAGATAGCAATATTGTCTGGTGCATCGACAAGGTGGTGGCAATCTTCGCGAAGGTGAACACCGACGCAAAATGCCAAAGACGAATAAATACTTGATTTCTCCGTCAGAAGGGGCTATACCATATCATGCTATTATGAATTGCCTGAGATGTTTATCCCTCTTGATGCACCCTTCTTGATTGCGCGGTAGTCGCTTTTATTAGGGTGATCTCTCACTTAAAAATATCAAGTAGTTAGTGTTCTCCCAAGTGTAGCACCGTCTACAACACGTATCTTTTCGGGGTGCGCCATGTACACAAGAGCACGAACGATTAGAGAGGTGCAAGGCGGGTGAAGGTCAGACCTCACTGCGTGATCACTTGGTTGTCTTGACGTTCAGGCAGGACAGTCCTGAGCTCGGAACACGTGCATCGAAAGATGGACATGAGTCACATAGAGATGTGATTGGCAAGTTGGCCTACCAATTCAAATTCACGTCATCAGTGATGAACCCGTCAATGGCGTCGAATTGAAATACGGATCTTAAATCACTCACAATCAATTATGAGAGATATTGATTTGAGTGAGAGCGCACTTTAGAATTAATTCTTTTAATTCTTAGTGCAATTAATTTTGAACAGTGTCTAAGTGTGATTTGCATAATAGTTGTAGAATAATGGATCGCGTTTCTACCTTCCCTATTAAAATTGAATAAGCTGTTATTTATCTGGTTAAAACTTTACGGTTAGTAACGTAATGTGAGGATTGTCCTCAAGAGTGCCGAGAAGGACTTTGTCCTATCGCATGCTTTCGGTATTCTCCCGCTAATGCTATGGATCATGTGACTCTCGTCCTTCGATCCAAAAGCTAGAATTCCGTTTCAGTCAAGTGCAATACGTTTGCTTCCATGAGACCCGAACTTCAAAAGTTTTGGGATATTTATGTGATATTCATGGAACTGAAAATTAATTTTCAGATACAAACAAAGGCTGAAAGATATGAAATATCCAAAGAAATGTTTGTTTGCAAACTATTAGTAAAGGTGTTTACTATGCATTAGACTAATAAGAGAGGGATCCAGAAGAACGCCTGTCATATGATGAAAGGTGAATAAAACAACAACTTAAAGAGAAAGGAAGTGTCCGAAGGGTGTTAGTAAAACTTTCACGCCTAGGAAATCCGGGGCTAACGCCACTCTTAAGTTGAGTGCTTCTTCTGAGAGTAGGAGAAATACTGAAAGTTAAACTGTTAGAAGTATAAAGGCAAAAAGAGAGAAGACTGGAATATCCAGCTCATGTATGAATGTCATACAAGTTTTTGATGTATGGAAGGCTGGTCAAAGATATAGTTCTTGGGAATTATGGTTAAACATGTTAATCACTAATTCTTGGGGATTGTGAGTTGATCGCAAAGATACCCGCTCGATTGCATTCTGTTGCAAATCGATGTAAGAACTACCATGGCCTGAAAGACTAGCCAGGAATGAGGTCTTGATACACGCTGGGAACATAGTAAAAGTTACTATACCTTCCATCGGTGTATTACCTATGTATTTTCTTTCATAATTCATTTTAGAGCTTTACACACTCTAGCCCTTTGCATAAGGTATCTTGCAAGAAGGTTGTTCATAAGAGAACTTTTGATGTTCGGTGTTATGAATAAACATAAGGGCCATACTTTCATTATGAATGAGATGTATGTTATGAATAATGATATTAATATATTACCTCTGTGTTTACTTTCATAATTCATTTTAGAGTTTCATACACTCTAACCCAGTGCACAATGTTTGTTGCAAAAGGGTTGTTCATAAAAGAACAATTGTTGTTCAGTATTATGAATAACATGAAGGGCCATGCTTCCATCCAAGATGGGATGTATGTTATGAATATTGATGGAAATATGATACATCCATAACACTGACGCTAAATGTCGCAAGACTAAAAGAATACCACACAAGTGTGGCACTGCATTTGGTCACATTGGAGAAACCCGCATGGAAAATTCCATTATGATGGATTTTGAAGTCGTTTGATTTTAAATCATCTGACACTTGCAACTTTCGTCCGAAAAGTGAAGTGACTAAAATACCGTTCACATGCCATAAGGAATGAGCAACAAACTTATTGGTGATCATACATTTTGATGTGTGTAGTTCAATAAATGTTGTTGCAAGTAGTGGATTTATCTCTCTTCAGAAATAACTCAAGAAGATATATGGATATTTACTTGATGAGACGTAAGTCTGGATCTTTTGAAATGATTCAAAAGGTTTTCAAAAATGAAGTAGAAGTTGTTGTAACAAGAAAATTATGTTTCTACAATTCAATTGCAGAAAGAAATACTTGAGTTACAAGTTTAGCGAATGTCTGATGAGTTGTGAAAGGGGTTTCATAACTTGCACCTCCCGGAACACCACTGCAAGTGGAGAGTCCGTGAAGATGTAATCGAACCATTCATGACATGGTAAGATCAAATACGACATAAATAAATTTGCCATTATCCCTTTTAAAGTGACGCTTTAGTGACTGCGGCTTTTACACTGAAAAGAGCTCCATCGGGTCTGTTGAAATGACGCCATGGTATGGTACGCCCAACCATGTTATATCTTTTCTTAACATTTGGAATATGGGCTTGTGTAAAAGGTTACAAACCTATTCCAAATCAGACAAGTGCTACTTTGTAGGTTATCCCAAGTTATTGGGTATTCCCCCACCACTATACCGAGGCTAAGGTTTTGGCCACAAAGAACGGTATGGTTTTTGAAGAAAATTGTTCTTTCAAAAAGGTGAGTGGGAGAACAGTGCAACTCGACGAGATAAACAGTATCTTCATCATTAGATCAAAGGAAAGAGACCTTGGAAGTAATTCCAGAGTTTCCTACTGCGACTGATACGGATGCCTCTACATGAGATGTATGGACTTCGGTCGAACTTGCAGCTGAACCACGTAGGAAAAACTCGTGCAAACCTCTCAGGTGCGCATACGAGATATTGTTGTTAGACAACAGTATACCTACGATACACAAGGAAGCATTGATGGGCCCTGACTCCGGAATTGGCTAAATGCCAATACAATCCGAGATAGTTTCCATATAAGTGATTCAAGATTAAAACCTTGATACACCTTTCGGAAGACTTAGAGTCTAACGAATATTTATGAAACTATAAACTGATGTGGATAAAATGTTTTATCCATAAAGCTCGACTTGTTGCAATAACAAGTTCAAGGAGTTGACTACGATGAGGTTGTTTCACCGTAGCGATGCTTAAAGTCGGTTCTGGTTGAACTAGCAATTAATACATATTTCAATCATGAGATATGAAACATGGATGACGAAAGAATTTCCATGAAATGGGAAAACAAACTAGGATTTGTATGTGATACAGTCCAAAGTATTTTGTCGATCCAAAGGATGCTAGTGAGTATGCAAACTTCAGAGTTCCAACAATGGACAGAAGAGAGCAAAATGGAGCTGGAATCTTCGTTTTGATGAAATGATCAAAAGAGTTTGATTTCATCAATGGATAATGAAGATGCTTTTGGTTTCAAGAAAGTAAGTGGGAGCATAATGATATTTCTAAAAACCTTGTGTGCTTGACACATTGTTAATTGGAAATAAATTTTGTGACACGAATAAGACTTCATTTGAAAATAGTTTTTCGATGAAGTGCTTGGGCTAAATAGCCTCAATATTTGGCATGATGATCTATGGAGATAGATTTACCTAATGGGGCTAAGCAAAAATACATATTGACAAGATGCTAAAATAGTTTAGCACTAAAAATGTCAAGGAGTGATTCTTGCCGAAGTCACATGGAAAGAGTTTTTGCAAGACTCGGTGTCCCAAAACACTGATGAGTAAAATACATGATGGAGATTCCACACACTCTTGTGTTTGGATTAATCATGAATTCCATGGTATGTAAAAACAACCATATATGTCCAATACTCCAAAGTTGTTGCGAGTATAGATACCAAAGTGATCAAAAGTACTGATGATGGGACAACAGTGAAAAAGGGTCATTGAGTGCTAGAGTAGCACTGATGACATGATTTCTCGCAAGTGGAGATCATGAAGAGTTCGTTGTAAAATGTGACATCGATACAGTCTTCATCATTTCTCCATGCGATTTTCAATTTAAATTGAGGGTTTTGTGTAACACACAATATGGTGGCACAGTTAGTTGGAAATTGTTCCAAACAAGTTACTGTGGCGAATTCTTTATCAGAGGCGAAGTATGTTGCCGCTTTCGAAGCGATAAAGAAAATGTTGAATCATATAGTTCATTCATGAACTTAGTATGGTTCCAAGAAGGCTTTGGTCAATGGGACACTATTGCCGATAGTTGCTCCATAGCTCAGTCTGAGGAATCAAGGTTCGACCTGTGATTCACATATATACAAAGCCAAGTCCACACAAAATATGAATTTTGTGAAAACGTGAAAACGCGAGGATATGCAAAGATACACACGGATCTGAAGTTGTCAGATCCGTTGGACATCAGGCTATACCACAAGCGAAGCATATTTTACACCAGTATGCCATAGGTGTAAAGTGCATTAGCATTGACTAGATTATTGACTCTCACTACTGGAATCAGGGACTTTGCCATCTGCCAGCTCTTTGCCGTCTGCTGGCGGATGGCAAAGAGGCTCTTTGCCGTCTGCTTTTATAAAGCAGACGGCAAAGAACATACTGATGGCAAAGAGGCTCTTTGCCATCTGCACTTCTTTGCCGTCTGCTGGCAGATGGCAAAGAGTTCTTTGCCGTCTGCCAGCAGACGGCAAAGACCAAAGTGGGGCCCACGGGGTACTGCGTTGGCTAGGTCACACGGGCCACTTCTTTGCCGTCTGCTGGCAGACGGCAAAGAACTCTTTGCCATCTGCCAGCAGACGGCAAAGAGGTGGGCCCCCCTCACCTCTTTGCCGTCTGCTGGCAGACGGCAAAGAGTTCTTTGCCGTCTGCCAGCAGACGGCAAAGAGGGGGGCTTAATTTTCGCCCCCCGCGCCCAAACCCCCTCTCTCTCTCTCTCACATCTCTCTCTCTCTCTCTGTCTCTGCGCGCCGCCGCCGCCCCCTCCCCGCCGACCCCCTCCTCCCCGCCGACCCCCGCCGCCCCCTCCTCCCCGCCGCCGCCCCCTCCCCTCCTCCACAGCGCCGCCGCCGCCCCCTTCCCTCCTCCACAGTGCCGCCGCCGCCCCCTTCCCTCCTCCACAGCGCCGCCGCCGCCCCCTCCCCGCCGACCCCTTCCTCCCCGCCGACCCCCGCCGACCCCCTCCTCCCCGCCGACCGCCGCCGCCCCCCTCCTCCCCAGCGCCGCCGCCTCGACCACCCTCCGGTGAGCTCCACCATTCCCCTCCTTTTTTGTTTTTTTCCTGTTTTTTTTTTCTGTTTTTATTAGTTCATTTAGTTAGTTTATATTAGTTAGTTATTAGTTCATATTAGTTAGTTTTTATTAGGTAGAAAAAACTTAGATAGAAAAGAAGAAAAGAAAAAACCTAGAAGAAAAAAAAGAAGAAAAGAAGAAGAAAAAAAAGGAAAAAGAAAAAAGAAAAAGAACAAAAAATAATAATAAGAAGAAGAAACAGAAGAAGAGGAGGAGGAGAAGAAAAAAGAAGAAGAAGAAGAAGAAAAAAAGAGGAGAGGAGGAGAAGAAGAAGAGGAAAAAAGGAAAGGAAGAAGAAGAAGAGGAGGAGGAGGAGAAGAAAAAAGAAGAAGAGGAAGAAGAAGAAGAAAAAAGAGGAGAGGAGGAGAAGAAGAAGAGGAAAAAGGAAAGGAGGAGGAAGAAGAAGAAGAAGGAAAAAAAGGAAGAAAAGGAAGAAAAGAAAGAAGAGGAAGAAGAGGAAGAAGAAGAAAAGAAAAAAAGAGGAAAAACCCCGACCCCGACACGGCACCTCGACCCCGACCCCAACGCGACAACGACCCGACACGCCGACCCCGACACCCCGACCTTGATCCCGACCCCGACACGGCACCTCGACCCCGACCCCAACCCGACAACGACCCGACACGCCGACCCCGACACCCCGACCTCGATCCCGACCCCGACACGGCACCCCGACCCCTACCCGACACCCCGACACCGACACGGCACCCCGACCCCGACACGACACCCCGACCCCGACACCCCTAACACCCCGACACCACGACACCCAGACACGACACCCCCCGACACCCCGACACCGACACGACACCCCGACCCCGACACCCCGACACCCCTGACACCCCGACACCACGACACCCAGACACGACACCCCCCGACACCCCGACCCCGACACGACACCCCGACACCCCGACACCACGCCACCCAGACACGACAGCCCTGACCCCCGACACATCTTCGGCCTCCTGTTGACCGAAAAGGTGCTCTTCGGCCTTCCAGAGGCCGACGGGGTCATATATTTGTGAATTATGAGTTAGGAAGTATATTTCCCGATTTTGTTAAGAAAAACATCATATATATTTGTGTTGATCGGGTGGATTTAAATGTGCAGTTCTTTCGGGGCTGCGAGGGTCTGGTGTTCGACGACCTCCCCGTGCGTTCGACGAGATCCGCCCCTGCGTTCGTGGGTGAGCACAAATGACATGTCCTCCTCCCCCCTTCATTTGCTCTGTTCCGGTCTTCGTGCCGATGAAACTTGCTAGCTATAGGTGTCAATCATCAGTATGCGTGACCACTATGCGTCTCCCGTTCGAAAGGGTTACATCTATAAATATGCATGCATTTGCATATTTATAACCGTGATTCTTTCGAATTGTCCAACGTTATCCATGGACAGCCCGAGTATGTGTAGATTGGGTTCGTTTTCCCATATGCTCTGCTACGGATCCGATGCAGAATTTCGTCAGTGCCTCCCTGTTGTTCTCCGGGTACACATCCTCTCTGCTTATTGCCGAGACGTGTATCAGGAGAATAGCGGGGAGGTGCTGCCGAAATTTTGCGTCGGATCCGGAGTAGAGCATGGGAAAACGAACCCAATCTACACATACTCGGGTGGGATTAGGACCTATCTTTACCTACTAGCGTCTAGGTTGCATGGACGTAATAAAACTGACAAACTCTATTAACTGATGAATATGGTTTGCTGAATTATGTATATATTTCTTGTGTGTCCAGTAGCTAGGCAAGATGAGTGATCGTGCGTGGATGTACACCGGTCACACTAGTCAGAAAGACATGACCCATGAATGGCTAAGAAAAACCAAGGGGTTTGTGAGAGCCGCATTTGCAAATGGACAGGAAACAAACTGGTGCCCCTGTGTCCGGTGCGACAACCATAAAAAGTGGACACGGGATGAAATGGGTAAACACTTGCAGAAGTGGGGTTTTACGACTGATTATACGGTGTGGAGATTTCATGGTGAGTCTGCCCAACGTGCCAGAGATGAGGTGGTTCGTCGTCGCACCGACGAGCATGGTACCAGGATCGAAGACATGGTGCAAGACTTTGATGATGCTCGGGATTCGGACGATGAGATGGAGGAATCTGCAAAGGCCTTCTATGAAATGTTGGAGTCTTCAAAACGTCCTCTCCACGAGCACACTGAGCTTTGTCAGCTGGATGCCATCGCGCAAGTAATGGCTCTCAAGGCTCAGTTCAACCTGGGCAGAGAATGCTACGACGCGATGATGACGATATTTGGACGCTTTCTACCCAAAGGCCATGTATTGCCAGCAAACCTGTACCAGTCGGACAAAATCCTACGTGCGCTTAAGATGCCCTATGAGAAGATAGATGCCTGTGAGAATGGATGTGCCTTATTTAGGCTTGAGTATGCGGGCTTCAACTATTGTCCCATTTGCAAGTCTTCCAGGTATGTTGTGGTAGACAACGGTATGGGTGAGAAGAGTCAGACCAAAATCCCAGTTAATGTTCTTCGGTATATGCCAATCATACCAAGACTTCAACGTCTTTTCATGGTCGAAGAGACGGCCAGACAGATGACGTGGCATAAATTGGGCCAAAGAACCGAACTAGATGCAGATGGGAATCCGATGTTGGGACACACTTCAGACGCTTTTGCGTGGAAGCACTTCGATGCTTTACATAAGGACAAAGCGGCAGATCCAAGGCATCCTCGAGTCGCCATCAGCACGGATGGGTTCCAAGTGTTTGGTATGACGGCAACCCAATACAGTTGCTGGCCTGTATTTGTCATTCCACTCAATCTCCCCCCCGGAGAGATTATGAAAAGAAAGAACATTTTCTTGACGTTGATAATTCCAGGGCCCAACTATCCGGGGAAGAATATGAATGTGTACATGCAGCCGCTTAAGGATGAATTGCAAGAAGCTTGGGATAATGGGATCAAGACATATGACGCCGCTACAAAACAAAACTTCAAAATGCATGTGTGGTACATGTACTCGACGCATGACTTGCCGGCGTATGCGCTATTCGTTGGCTGGTGTGTGCATGGAAGGTTCCCGTGCCCCATATGCAAGGCAGCTCTTCAGTTCCGTTGGCTGCAGGCGGGTCGCAAGTATTCTTGCTTCGACTTGCATAGACAGTTCCTGGATCCTGGCCATAAGTTCAGAAAAGACAAGAAAAATTTCATGAAAGGTAGAGTTGTCAAAAACTCTGCACCACCTGCATTGACAGGCCAATAGGCCCTGGATCAGTTAAAAGCTCTCGAGCCTAATCCAGAGCGTCCAGGATATTTCAAAGGGTATAATTCAGAACACGCCTGGACTCACAAGATATGCTTGTGGGATCTGCCTTACTTTAAAGACCTCATTTGCCCACACAACATCGACGTGATGCACACTGAAAAGAATATCGCCGAGGCCCTTTTTGGTACATTGTTCGGCATAGAGGGGAAGTCAAAGGATAACCCTAAGGCTAGAGTCGATCAAGAGGCTCTATGTGATAGACCGTTACAAAACATGCGACAACCGAAAGAAAAGAAGAACTGGAGGAAGCCAAAGGCATGGTTCAATCTTGGAAGGCCAGCTATGAGGGAAATGATCTTGTGGGTGAAAATGCAGTTGATGTTCCCCGATGGGTATGCAACGAATCTAAAGAGGGGAGCGAGTCTTGACAAATTGAAAATATTTGGTATGAAGAGTCATGATTGGCACATATGGCTTGAGCGGGTAATGCCGGTGATGTTGCGTGGCTTTATCCCTGAGGATGAATGGCTAGTACTGGCAGAGCTGAGCTATTTCTTCCGTGCTCTTTGTGCGAAAGAACTATCGCCTGACGTGCTAGACGAACTGGAAGAGTTGGCGCCGGAGTTGATCTGCAAGTTAGAAAAGATCTTTCCACCGGGATTCTTTAATCCAATGCAGCATTTGATTTTGCATCTCCCGACCGAGGCAAGATTGGGGGGGCCCGTGCAAAATCGTTGGTGCTTCGCAACTGAGAGGATGCAGAAGACGCTTCGAGCAAAATGTAAAAATAAACGTAGAATTGAAGCATCGATGGCCGAGGCATGCATTACTGAGGAGGCCGCAAACTTCGTGACAGCACACTACAAAGCCAAGAATCGTCATTTGCATAATCCGAAGCCTCGGTACAATGATGGTGACCGTGAAAAAGGTCGATCCAACCTCAGCCTATTCAAAGGGAACCTCGCACCAGCCGGTGCTTCGAAAGCAATACCGTTGGATGTCGAAGAATGGCGGACCATTTCGTTGTATATCTTCAACAACCTAACAGAAGTGCGGCCGTACATCGAGTAAGTTCTCGGTACATTGTTTCGCAACTTCTAATTCCTTAGAAATGCTCTTATTCCCGGATATGTGATACAGTCGATACGTCGCCAAATTCTCGGATGGAGCGGTGATCCAAAAGGATTCCATCGAAGAGTATGAGCTTCTGGCAAAGCATGTAGGAGGCTATCCCGGTTTCATCTCTTGGTTCAAACAAACGGTAATTTCCATTAGACCATTTCATTTCTTCGTCTAGTTTGCGGCTAATGCAACAATCCTTTCGTATTAAACTTGTAGGCTAATGCAGAGTCTATGGACTCCGAATTGAGACAAGTCGCAAATGGTTTTGACTATAAGGTCCGTTCATTTGACAAATACGACATCAACGGGTATCGCTTTCGTACCTATGGCAAAGAGCTATCTATGGCCGACCGAAAGTCTACAAATTGTTGTGTCTCTGCTATCGGCGAAGGAGGTACCGAGTATTATGGAAGAGTTGAAGCAATTTATGAACTTCTATTCTATGGTGCAAACCCACCGAAAGTCGTAGTCTTCAAATGTTATTGGTTCCAGCCGAAGCAGACTAGAAGGACTCATGAACATCTAGGGCTAGTCGAAATCAAACAAAGCACCCATTTGGATGTTCCCGATGTCTATATTACGGCTCAACAGGCAACCCAAGTTTTCTATCTACCGTGGGCCTGCCAAAGTGATCCAAATCTCAAAGGTTGGGATGTCGTTTATGAAGTGCCGCCACATGTTAGACCACCTCCCCCCAATGAAGAGGATTATGAACCTCACATTAACCCAGACACATATGAGGGAGAATTCTTCCAAGAAACACGTCTTTCCAAAAAACGTTTCAAGAACCGCTCTACTTCACCTCAGAACATTGAAGTAGACAGCGGCAGTGAATCCGAGCCTGAACCGGAACAAGAAGAGCCGGAACAAGAAGAGGTTACTGCTGCGGATGACCTGTCAATGCTTGACCGATTACGTACAGGAGGCCTTCCACATGTTGATGCATTTATTGATGATGATGATGAGCACGTCATTACTGATAGTGATGATGATGATGCATTTATTGACCCCGAAGCATATATAGACGATGATGATGCATTTATTAATGATGACGATGAAGATTAATATTATAGTTCATGTCAGGTATTCAATTATTATTATGTACATATATATTATTAATTGGTTCATGTTAGGTATTCAATTTTTTATTATGTTCATGATGATGATACACTTAAATTATATTCATGTCAGGTATTCATTTTTTTAATGTTGTACTAACTTCGTTTACTCTTTGTCATTGCAGGTGTTGACAGATGGTGGGCGCGGGTCGAGAGCGCTCCGAGGCTCCTTCCTCGGCGCGTGGTGGGAGGGGTACTTCCATCCCACCCCACCACCTCCGGAGAGCGCTGGATCTCAGTATGCAGACACCGGCGGGCGCTTCTTCTTCGACCGGGAGAGGTCGGGGGGGAAGAAGGTTGGTAGAGGTGGACGTGGCGGCGGGAGAGGTAGGAAGGCTGCTACTACGCCTTCCTCGCCGCCACCCCCAACTGATTCACCCGACCACAGGAGTGCTCCGTCTGAGATGGAGCAGCCTGAGGTGCAGCCGTCTCGGACTCCGGTCCACGAGCCTCAGGCCGACGAGCCTACGACAGGCGAGGCTACGACAGACACGCCTACGGCCGACGAGCCTGGAGCCGACGAGCGTCGGGCCGCCGAGCCTTCGTCCCACGAGACTGGGGATCACGCTGAGTCGCAGCAGAACCCAGGTGCGGGCTCGTCGAGTGGCCGTGCTGAGGGTGGCTATAGTTCTGATAGCTATAGCGAGAGTGAGTGGGTTGAGGGGCGCAAAGTCTACCAGCGTGGTGGTACAAAGCTCCCGCCCACCCTGGCGACCCCCGACCAGAGGTGGTTGATTGCGCCACAGGGGGAGAAGTAAGTGCATTTACTCTTTTTTAACCTTTTGTCTTCACGTTTCTTCGAATATCTAATGCGTTGGCCTTGTCATACTGCAGGTCTTGGACACACGGGCCTGGTTGCCGCAAGCCCAACAGTGTCCTTGGCGTGATTTGTCGCCAGAGCTTCCCGGGGTGGGTCACGTTGCCCGGTGAGGGCCGGGTTCGAGAGCTGGGAATGACCTGGGAGCACTACTTGGCTGCCCCGGCCCCGCCGGGGCATAGGATCGGCGATGTCGAGTGCCACACGGTCGCCGACATTGTGATCCAGACGTTTTGGGTAATTTCTCCTTTGCCGTCTACGTTGTGTTTTCTTCTTTGATTGGCAACCCTAGTGATTGTACTAATCCGTGTTTTCTTGTTTGATTGCAGACCTTCTACAGGTGTGCTGAGGGACAGGAGGAGGCCGCGGCTCGGGTTATCGGCAACGAGTGCAGGCGCCTACTTCAAAACTTTCGGCACGAGGCTCGGACGCAGGCTATTCGAGACTACTACGCCTCGACTGGTATTCGGAGGAAAAAAGAGAAGTGCCGCCTCAACTATCTGAGTAAGGAGAAGTACATGAAGGTAATTACCTATTCTTAAGGCCTTGTACTTAGTTCCTTGATTTGATTCGTATGCGTAGCGCTCAAATTTCTCTTGCTTAACTTAGGTGCCCCCGAGATGGTGTGCGGATAGGATGGACTGT